>LR753306.1:405137-500469 GCA_902729485.2 Mus minutoides
ACTTCAAGTCTCTGAAGAAAGAAATTGAGGAAGATCTCAGAAGATGGAAGGATCTCCCATGCTCATGGATTGGCAGAATCAATATAGTAAAAATGGCTATTGTGCCAAATGCTATCTACAGATTCAATGCAATCCCAATCAAAATTCCAACTCAATTCTTCAAGGATCTAGAAAAGACAATTAGCAAGTTCATCTGGAATAACAAAAAACCTAGACTAGTGAAAACTCTTCTCAACAATAAAAGAACCTCTGGTGGAATCACCATGCCTGACCTCAAGCTGTACTACAGAGCAATTGTAATAAAAACTGTATCGTACTGGTACAGCAACAGACAGGTAGATCACTGGAATAGGATCAAAGACCCAGAAATGAATCCACACACCTATGGTCACCTGATCTTGGACTTACTCTTTCTAATTAACATAGAGTCATTTGCATTAATAGCTCAGAGAACATTGCTTGCAAGTAAAGATTCCTCCATTTCTAGTGGGTCCAGAAAATATGTACACTACTAAACAAATAAGCTGTGTGTCCACAGCAGCCACTGAAAAATTGTGACATAAAAACAACAACAACAACAACAACAAAAACCCTAGGCCATTGGTTAGGCCCAGGCTTGAGAATGTGACCTTTATGACTCAATGCTCCAAGGCATGCTAATCATAAAACAGATATTGACATTTCTCCACCCACCTGCTTCCTGGGTTCAAGAAATGTTTGTTCAAAAAGGGTCACCCTGACCATTCATGGAACCTGCTATGCAAATGTGGAATTGTTAGAGGTTCATAGAAATTGTCTTGAGAAATAGTCACACAAATACCAGGTATTCCTTGTGACTCTTGTGACTTCCACCAACTTGTGACTCTTAACTGGTATTTTTGGTATTTTTCCAAAAATGCCCTTCCCACCCCCTTGAGTTGTGTTATTTTTTTTTCCTTTAAATACCTCCTCTCCCAGCTACTCGGGGCACCATGGTCCTCTACCACTGTGTGGTGTATGACTGTGGGCCCTAGAAGGCTCTTGAAATAAAAGTCCTCTTGCAATTTACATCAAGACCTTTTCTCATGAACGATATGTGGTGTCACCTCTCCTGAGTCAGAATGTGGGGGAGTCCTCACATTGTGGGTTTTTCACCACCAGTACTCATGGAGGCTCACATTGAGGCCCTATCCCATGGGCAGGAACCATGCCACTTTGTCCCCACCCAGGTCAATCCAGGCTCTGCAACATATGTTGAACCATCCTTATATCTGTCAGGAAAATACAACTGGACTGTGGTAGATGATTATTTTGACAAATAGCCATACATAATTTATAAATATTTTGTGGAAGATTTTGAATCTACTTTCATCATGAATATTGGTGAAGTTTTCTTTCTTCTTTCTTTCTTTCTTTCTTTCTTTCTTTCTTTCTTCCTTCCTTCCTTCCTTCCTTCCTTCCTTCCTTCCTTCCTTCCTCTCTTTCTGTTTTTATCTGTTTTTTTTTTTCCACATTAAAGTGATGCTATCTTTGGAGAGGAATTTGTAATTGTCTTTGGCTAGAATTACTCCATAGCAACTTCCTAGCAACAGTTAATCAAAGATTTGCCCGTTTGTTTCAGATGTACTTTCAGAAGACTTGTTTTTGTTTACAGTTTTGCTTTAGAGCACCCACCTGTTACTTAACAATAGCCATTCAATTAGATACTTGACAGGCTTTAGAAAATCCCTTCCCCCCTCACTTACTCTCATTCCCTATAAAACTTTGTCCTGCTGAGAGTTTGGGGCTGCTCAGCCTTCCAGTCCTTTCTGTGTCAGGGTTAGGTTAGAGAAGAGTACAAACTTGAGTTTACAATAAAGAGACCCTAATAGGATTACATTGGAAATGGTTTCTTGGTGGTCTTTTGAGGTCCAGGAATGCTTCCTGGCACAATAGTTAACCCTAAGGTTTGCCTGAGAAAAAACACTACCATCTTGAGCCAAATTTGAAACAAGCTTTATTAAACATTGAATGTTTTATGTACCAAATGTGCACCTCAGCCTTAATGTGGATCCCAAACAACTGGAGTGGGAGAGAGGGAGCTATTCCTAAAGCTGTTGCCTGTCTGTGGAATAAGTTCTTCAACCTGAGCTGTCTTATTTGGCTTCTGTGGGAGATGTGCCTAACCCTGCAGAGACTTGATGTGCCAGGTTAGGGGGATACCTGAGGGACCCTTACCCTCTCAGAGAAGGGGTGTCAGGGATGGAGGGAAAGACTGTGGGAGAAGGGACCAGGAGAGTGGACAGCAATTGGGATATAAAGTAAATAAGTAAGTAAATAAATAAAATAAACAAATATTAAAAAATAACAAAGAGATGAAGTTTGGTCAGAACCACTCCCTAGAATTTCCCAGATGAGTGACCAAAAAACAACAAACAAACAAACAAAAACCAACTAACCAACCAACCAAACAAACAAACAAGAAACACATGTTACATTGATTTGTAAAGATAAATCTATAGGCCACTGTACTTTCACATGAGGCTATTATTTTATTCCAAGAAGTATAACTACCTGCATGCCAGGTGGTTATCTGGTCCTTGGGAAGGTGAGATGTACAGATTAATTTTGGTTATTTCACTATATACAGGGAAACACTATAATAAGCACAAAACAAATTCAGAGTAGTATAAATGAATACATTAAAAATATATATTCTACAAAGTTGATAAAAAATCTAAAAAAAAAAAATGTGACAACTTCTAAGACTCATCTAAACTTCTAAAGGTAAATTGAATTAATTTTAAAAACACCAAATGAGTTTTATTTGTTGCATCATTGTGGATTTTCAAGTAAAAAAAAAAATATACCACTCTGAGTTGGAGATCTTTTAAACTCGCTAATAATAGTTAATTTATTTATATATCATGTTCATAGCCAAATACTTTTTGTTATTTATTTCTACAAAATTCTTTTAAAAATCTGAAATAGTTGTAATGAACATTCCAACACATCTTTTTGAATATTCTTCATACCCAAATTAGGAAAATGCAGTTCTGAACATTTAAGTATTCATTTTCCGCCAGGAAAAATGCACTTTTTAATTGCACACATAAATAACTCTTGCATTTATACCTTGAGTTCTAGATCTGAGAAACTATAAAGTCTGACATCTGTAGAATTTGCTTGCTTAACACATATTTGTGGTTTATTAGTCAGCCTGTTCTCTGTTTATAGTAGCTACATTGTTACATAAGCAGCTGCAAATTATGCTATAGAACACCTGTGCTCCAGTGAATTCCTGAGGTAATTATTTTACACACACACTTAAATGCATGTAATTATCTGTGCTCATGCACAACCACACACAAGTTTACATGCATTCCACAAGAGCAATAACTGTACAAATATGCATAATTAAATTATGTCTGTGTATGTTCAAAAGTCAGAGAAAATAAAATTAATATAAACAAAATAATTAGGTTTAGTATAATTTTAGCATGGATATAATGCAAACTGTTTTAGTCTTTGAAATTAAATTTATAGTTTGTTTTTCATTCTTATATGATAGCTTGAAAATATAATAATGCCATCTTCAAACTTTAAATAGACTAGGAAATTTCTCACATATATTCTAATACATAATGAAAACAATGTCATTTAATGGCTTAATATTAAGGAAAAATCAGCATATTTAAGAAAAAGGCAACTGTTATATTAATAATACTAATTGTCTTACAAAATATGTATGACATATACACAATTTAGAAATTAATCCTTGTGGTCATTCCTGAGTGTGTTTATGTACTGAGTTTTACTAGTATGGGTTTACTGCATATGAATTAAAAAATTGTGTACTGGGGGATGAAGAGATGACCTAGCAGTTAAGAGCACTTGTTGTCTACGTTTGATTGTAAGAAGGCATCTCTGAACCATGCGACTCCAGTTCCAGAAATCACACACATTCTTCTGGCATGTGTGGGCACCTGCCCTTATGTGGTATATGGTACAAACACACACCACCCATTTACACACACATGATCTTTTCAAAATTTTAATACAAATAATACTAACAATATTTAGCAAAAATTTTAGACAATAGGCTTCTATTACTCAGCCTGCAAACCATTTGGAAGACTAAATTATTAACAGGTATCATTCCATACAATTAGATAATGAAACTCCTAATAGAATCTTTACAAAGTTTACAATAGAAACATATATGAATAATTCCTATCATAACATCTCACTTGTAACAATGAGGGTATCTCTATGTTATAGTCAGTGGCTTAGTTAGTGATGTTTAGTATATTTCAAACTCCATGTAACAAATATAACCTATTTGCTTCCTGAGATGTTAATATCAATTTGAAAATACCTTACTTACTTGTACTTTTCTGTGGTATTATAATCATATTTACTAGAAGTGTAGAAATTGTCAAGTTTTACATTTTGTAAAAAAAAAAAAATATCTCTGTTGATATTTAAAACCTGTGAAAATTAGGCATGGAGAAGAACAAAGTCAGATTGTACAGAATGTGATACACAACTCAATAATGTTCAAGAATATAGTTTAAAGCTTTCCTCTTAATTGAGATATTCCTCCCTGAAAGAAGGTCATAAGACTACAGGAATCTAGTAAAACCTATAAGATCCAGGTAGTCCTAGTAAAACCTATAAGATCCAGGTAGTCCTAGTAAAACCTATAAGATCCAGGTAGTCCTAGCAAAACCTATAAGATCCAGGTAGTTCATTAAGTCACAAGATTCTCAAGAACCCATTTTATGGCTATAAAAGGAGCTAAAAATTGATTGAGAAAGAAGGATTTATTTTTGGAGTTGCCTGCAGTTTACTCAGGAAGCTCTAAGAATGCAGCTTTCTCAAATCAACATTTATGCTAGGGTTGGCTTACTGATGGATTAGCAGGCTTTGAGCCATCCATATATTGTAATGTCCCCCTCGTCTATTCTCCTGTAAACCACCCCAATAAAATAACTAGTTCTTGATGTAGATGGAATTGTTTCTTTGGTTTATTTTGGTGCCTTGTTTGGGTTTAATGGTTGTTGCTCCTGATTTTCTAGGAAAATCCACACAGTGTATATATAAAGACTTAAATGATATTCCATTTTAGATAATAATATAAGTTCCATGTTGAGGTTTGGTATTTTGCTATGTATTTGTAATTCTAAGTACTGGCCCCCAAGTTCTGGTTACCCATAGAGACAAGAGAATCAACATAATACTGTGTAGCCTTGCCTGCCAAGGTATCCCTGATTGGTAAATAAAGATGCCTACAACCTATAGCTGTACAGAAGAGAAAGAGATATAGTTTTTGGTTCCCTGGAAGAAAAAGAGAAGATGGAGAGAGGACAAGATGGTTTGGGATAAGAATCATGAAACCATGGCCAAAAGAGCTGGCCAATTGGAGGTAAGAGCTACACAGATGGAACATAGCAAGTTTTAACCACTAAATAATTCCTCAGAATTATCATTGTGATGTTCAATGACTACTGCTTCATAGTCTTCAATGAAGCCAAAGTTATTCATGACTTTTAAGAATGAACAATGAAATTTATGTTGTTACATTATATTTTTTCAAATATGGGGCCCAGCAAGCTCATTGCAGCTACTATATTGCTGTAAGCTAATTACAGTATTACCCAAAAGAGAATATTATTTACATTTTTATAAATAAATTGTGTAGCTTTTCCTGTGGTAAGAATTACTGTTAACCTTATCTGAGGGAATATTGCAAAATTTAACTAAGCAAGTATGTAAGGTCTCCATAACATCTTCAGTGATTTCAAAGAAGAGAATTAAGCAGAAATGCTAAAAAGTCTTTAAATTTTCTATGGTAGTTTGAAAAAGAATAGTTCCCCCCCCCACCATAGGCTCATATTAGAATACTTAGGGTAAAATACTATTTAAAATGATTAGGGGGTGTGGCCTTGTTGGAGTAGGTGTGGCTTTTTTGGAAGAAGTGACTCACTAGAGATGGGCTTTATTTAATGTTTCAAATTCCCATGGAAGTTCCAATGTCCGTCCTTCTCTCCCTGGAGATCCAGATGTAGAACTCTCAATTCCAATGTCTGCCAGCATGCCATGTTCCCCAGCAGATGGTAATGTACTAAACCCCTGAAACTAATTAAATTTTCTCCTTTATAAATAGTTTTGTGCTCATGGTGTCTCTTAACAGCAATAAAACAGTAACTAAGACATTAGTCAACACACAGGTGCTGTTTGTTATATTTATATACACTTTATTTGACTAACTTTACTACTCTCTTTTAATATAAAACTTTAATCCTCTAAAGATTAGAGTTTGCTTGGGCACAGCTCTCCCTACCCAGATCCTACTGGAAAAAAGTAGGTCTCCCAGGGGTGCTGACATACCTGAGAGCACAGGTAGGACCAGAAATTCTGTTCAAATACCTGGCCCATGAGGGACCCACCCAGAGCCCTCAGGACACAGGAACCAAGGAGCATCCTGGGACAGGATCCTTCCAGTCTCCATCTGTACCAGAGCTGACCCCGGAGAACAGCTTTCCATACCTGGCTCCCACCAGGAGATAGCTGGTTTCACAGGGGTGATGACACACTTGTGAATACCACTTCTGCTCTGAAGGACTTGCTCAGAGCCAACAAAAGACAGGAACCAAGGAGCAGTCTGGGCTAAGATTCTTCCAGTTTCCATCTGCACCTGGAGCTGACCCTGTGCCACAGCTATCCATACCCAGGTTCTCCTGGGAGTGAGCTGATCTCCCAAGAGTGCTGACACACTTGAGAGCACAGGTGAGAGCACCACTTCTGCTCAAATTTCTGGCCCAAGAGGTACCTGCCCAGAGCCATCTGGACATGGGAACCAAGGAACAGCCAGGGACAAGATCATTCCAGTTTCCATCTGAGCCTGAGAGCTGACACTGTGCCAAAGAACTCTGTAACCGAGTCCTGTCAGGAGAAAACTGATCTGCCAGGGGTGCTGACACAAGGCTTGCAGGAGGATCAAGCCACATACAGAGAGAGCAAGACCAACTAATACCAGAGATAACCAGATATCGAGAAGCAAGCTAAAGAACATAATCAACATAAACCAAGGCTACTTGGCATCATCATAACCCAATTCTCTCACTACAAAAAGTCCTAGAAAACCCCAACACACCAGGAAAGCAGGATTCAGATTTTAAATCACATTTAATGATGATGATAGAGGACTTTAAGAAGAATATAAATAACCCCCTTAGAGAAATAGAGGAGAACACAGGTAAAGAGGTAGAAGCCTTTAAATAGGAAACACAAAAATCCTTCATAGAATTACAGGAAAACAAAACCAAACAGGCGAAGGAATAGTGTAAAATCCTCGATGATCTAAAAATGGAAATAGAAACAATAAAGAAATCACAAAGGGAGACAAACCTGGAGATAGAAAACCTAGGAAATATATCAGGAATCATGGACACACCTATCACCAACAGAATAAAAGATATAGAGGAGAGAATCTCAGGTGCAGAAAATACCATAGAAAACATTGACACAACAGTCAAAGAAAATGCAAATAGCAAAAAGCACCTAATCCAAAAACATCCAGGAAATCCTGGACACAATGAGAAGACTAAACCTAAGATTAATAGGTTTAGAAGAGAGCAAAGATTTACAACATAAGGACGTAAGAGCCAGTAAATATCTTCAAAAAATTATAGAAGAAATCTTCCCTAACAACAACAACAACAACAACAACAACAACAACAAAAAGAGGTGCCCATGAACAAGAAGCCTACAGAACTCCAAATAGATTGTATCAAAACAGAAATTCTTCCCATCACATTATAGTCAAAACACCAAAAGGTCAAATCAAAGAAAGAATATTAAAAGCAGTAAGGGGAAAAGGTCAAGTAACATATAAAGGCAAACCTATCAGAATTACATGTGAATTCTCATTAGAGACTATGAAATCTAGAAGATCCTGGGCAGATGACATACAGAATCTAAGAGAACACAAATGCTGGTGCAGGCTACTATACCCAGCAAAACTCTCAGTTACCATATATTTAGAAACCAAAAAATCCATGACAAAACCAAATTTACACAACATCTTTCCACAAATCCAGTGCTACAAAGGACAATAGATGGAAAATTCCAACATATGGATGGAAACTACACCATGGGGGGGGGGGGGGGACAAGAAAGTAATCTTCTTTTAACAAACCAAAGAGAAGATCAAAACCACAATCCCACCTCTAAAATAAAAAATAACAGGAAGCAACAATCATTTTTCCTTAATATCTCTTAATATCAATAGACTCATTTAAACACATAGACTAACAGACTGGATATGTAAACAGAATCCAACATTTTGCTTCATATAGGAAACCCATATCAGTGACAAAGACAAACACTACCTCAGAGTAAAAGGTTGGAAAACATTTTTCCAAGCAAATGGTCCCAAGAAACAAGCTGGAGTAGCCATTCTAATATCAAATAAAATTGACTTTCTACCAAAAATTATAAAAAAAAAAAATAGATAAGGAATGACACTAATACCAATGCTCTTCAAACTATTACAGTTGTGCGTGCGCGCGCACACACACACACACACACACACACACACACACACACACACACACCAGAAAAAACACTATCAAATTCATTCTAAGAAGCAACAATTGTGCTCATACATCAACCACACAGAGATCCAACAAAGAAAGAGAACTTCAGACCAATTTCCCTTATGAATATTGATGCAAAAATAATCAATACAGTTCTTGCAAACTGAATCCAGGAAAACATAAAAATGATCATTCACCATGAACATATAGGGTTCATACTAGGGAAGAAGGGATGAATAAATATAAGCAAATTTATCAATGCAATCCACTATATAAATAAACTTTAAGGAAAAAAAAAAAAAAAAAAAACATGTCAGGCATGGTGGCGCACGCCTTTAATCCTAGCACTCTGGAGGCAGAAGCAGGAGGAGAGGGGATTGGATAGAGACGTTCTGCAAGGGAAACCAGGCAAGGGGATAATATTTGAAATGTAAATAAAGAAAATATGTATATTGGAACAACAATATGAACTAATCAGAGCCCCCATAGCTCTTGTTTCTAGCTGCATATGTATTAGAAGATAGCCTAGCTGGCCATTATTGGGGAAGAAAGGCCCTTGGTCTAGCAATGTTTATATGCCCCAGTACAGGGGAATGCCAGGGCCAAGTCGTGGGAGTGGGTGGGTAGGGGAGCAGAGCGGGGGAAGGGTATAGGGGACTTATGGATAACACTTGAAATGTAAATGAAGAAATTCTCTAATAATAAATAATAAAAAAATAAACATACAAAAAAAGATTCTGTAATACTTCACTTGTTTTGATGACATTAGGTTAAGCCTTTTTGAAAGATTTTATATTTTTATTGATGTACATTTCACTCTGCAATGCTCCCCATGCCATCCCCCCTATTCTTTGCCTCTAAGAGGGTGCTCCCCACACACCCACTCCATTGTAGAAAATGTAAATTAATCCATTTCTATCTTCTTGTACAAAGCTCAAGTTCAAGTGGATCAAGGACCTCCACATAAAACCAGATACGATGAAGAGAAAGTGAGAAGGAGCTTCGAACACATTGGCACAGGGGAAAATGTTCTGAACAGAACACCAATGGCTCATGCTCTAAGATCACCAATTGACAAATGGGACCTCATGAAACTGAAGGCAAAGGACACTGTCAATAGGACAAAACGGCACATCTGATAGAGGACAAATATCTAAAATAGACAAAGAACTCAAGAAGTTAGACTTCAGAAATCAAATATCCCAATTAAAAATGGGTTACAGAGCTAAACAAAGAATAAAAAAAAGAAAATATCTATTAAAAAAGGAAAATTATAAATTAAAAAATAAAAGTTGAAGATAAAAAAAATAAGAAATATCACCTCAATAGAATCCATCCAATCGTCTATCAACTATTGAATATAAAAACAAAATGTGGTATTTCTGTACAATGCAACATTACTTTGTTATTTAAATGGACTTTGCAAGACACATATAAAAAATATTCAGCGTCCTTAGCCATTAGGGAAATTCAAGTCAAAAATATTCTGACAATCTATCTTACACCAGTCAGAATGGCAATATCAATAAACCCACTGACAGCATATACTGATGAGGACATGGACCAAGGAAAACAACCCTTCATTGTTGCTGGGGATACAGACTTATACAACCACTTTGGAAATCAATGTGGAAGTTTCTCAGATAATTAGGAATTGATCTACCTCAAGACCCAGCTTTATTACTCCGGTATATACCCAAAATGACACTCCATTCTGTCCCAAGAGCACTTGCTCAACTATGCTTATATCGGCTTTATTCATGGTAACTAGAAACTAGAAACAATTACTAGATGTTCCTCAACCAAAGAATGGATAAAAAAAAAAGTGACATATTTACAGAATGGAGTATTACTCAGCTGTTAAAAATAATGATGTCATGAAAATCATCCTGAGTGACATCTCCAGAACCAATAAAACAAATATGGTATGTATTTACTTATAAGTGGATATTAGTCAATAAGAAAATAATAATCAAGCTATACTCCACAGATTCAAGCTGGTTAGGTAAAGAGAATGGGAGAGCACTAGAGGACATATAAGGGTCTCCCTGGTAAGGGAAATAGAATAGATTTTGCAGGTGGACTTGGCATGGCTGAAGAGGGAAGGAGGAGAGAATATCAGGGGAAGGATAGAGAGAGCGAGTACAGAGAGAGATTGCTGGAATCTAGGAGCATTTGAGCAGGTGTAAACCTAGCACTATAGAAAATTCCTAGAATCTTTGAGGCTGATTCTATTGAGGATTCTAACTAATGGAGGGTATGGAGTATAAAATGACATCTTTTCTTTCTTTTTTCTTTATTTTTTTTTTTTTTACTAAATATTTTCTTTATTTACATTTCAAATGTTATCCCCTTTCCTAGTTTCCCCTTCCAAAAATCCCCTATACCCTACCCCCTACCCCTGCTCCTCAACTCATGAATTCCCACTTCCTGGCCCTGGCATTCCCCTATACTGGGGAATAGAACCTTCACAAGACCAAGGGCCTCTCCTCCCATTGATGACCAACTAGGTCATCCTCTGCTACATATGCAGCTAGAGCCATGAGTCCCACTATGTGTTATCTTTGGTTGGTGGTTTAGTCCAAGGGAGATCTATGGGTACTGGTTAATTCATATTACTGTTCCTCCTATGAAGCTGCAAACCCCTTCATCTCCTTAGATACTTTCTCCAGCTCCTTCATTGTGGACCCTGTGCTCCATCCAATGGATGGCTGTGAGCATCCACTTCTGTATTTTTCAGGCACTAGCAGAGCCTCTCAGGAGACAGCTTTATCAGACTCTTGTTAGCAAGCTCTTGTTGGCATCTACAATATTGTCTGGTTTTGGTGTTTGTTCATGGGATGGATCCCAGGTGGGGCAGTTTCTGGATGGCCGGGGGAAAAACTCCTAAACAGAACAGTAATGGCTTGTGTTTTAAGATCAAGAATTGACAAATGGGACCTCATAAAATTGCAAAGTTTCAGTAAGGCAAAGACACTGTCAATAAGACAAAAAGGCCACCAATGGATTGGGAAAAGATCTTTACCAATCATAAATCTGATAGGGGAGGGGGTAATATCCAATATATATATTACAAGAAGTTGGACTCCAGTAAACCCTATTAAAAATGTGGTACAGAGCTAAACAAAGAATTCTCAACTGAGGAATACAGAATTGCTGAGACACACCTAAAGATATGTTCAACATCCTTAATCATCAGTTAAATGCAAATCAAAACAACCCTGAGATTCCACCTCAATGCAGTCAGAATGTCCATCTTTTTAGCCAGACAAGTCTTCCAGTAAGAAGCCTAGTTGCATTTTGTCAAATTGTTGACTGAAGTGGTATGGTAAAGATCCTCAAAGAGCCAAGGCTGGTGCTAGGACAGAAAGCTGCTGCCTGAAAACTGACAGAGATACCCTATTACTGAGGACAATATTCATAGAGCTTATTGAATGTAGAGAGGTTGAGCTGGTTCCTACATGGAGCCTTTATCCCTACTTTCTAGCGTCTTTGATATGGGAAGGTACTCTACTGCCTACCAAAAGAGAAACCTGGATACCAACCCATCCACAAAACCCTCAACTTACAATCAGTCCTGCCTACAAGAGATGCTAGGGCAATAGTGGCATAGAACATATGGTGGTGGTTAAGCAATGTCTGCTTTAACTTGAGACCTGTGACATAAACTGCCAAGATGACCAACACCAGAGATAGAATACCTCAGAGAGACCTAGGGTAAAAACAAATGTAACTGACATAATAAACAAACAAACAAATAAATAAATAAATAAATAAATGGATAGATAAACAAACAAACAAATAAATAAATAAACAAACAAATAAATAAACAAGTAAGTAAGTAAATAAATAAATAAATAAATAAATAAATAAATAAATAAATAAATAACAGAGTTATGCCTTGTGCAGTTGTCATCAGTGAGACTTCCACCACCAGCATATAGGAGCTGGTGCTGAGACCCACAGCTAGACATTATGCAGGGAGAGTCTAAACTGTAGAGCTCAGTTGGGCCCCCATTCTTGGAGCCCCGGGAGCACCATGGAAGATAAGAGGGAGAAGAGACTTTGTAGAAGTCAAAGGGGATGGAAAATAATAGGAGAACAGGAGCCACTGAATAAGGTAAACAGGCCTCATAGAGACTCACAGAGACTGAAGAAGCAAACAAGGGGCCTACTTGGGTCGGCACCAGTTCTTCTGCATAGTGCTTAGCTTGTTGGTTTCGCAAGACTCCTACCAATGCGAGTGCGTATGTGTTTGACTCTTGTCTGCTCTTGGGACTCTTACTCCTTTGATTTGCCTCGACCAGCCTCAATATGAGGGGCCTTTGCATTATTCTATTGTATCTTGTCAAAGAAGAAATTGATGTCCTTTCCTTTCCTTTCCTTTCCTTTCCTTTCCTTTTCTTTTCTTTTCTTTTCTTTTCTTTTCTTTTCTTTTCTTTTCTTTTCTTTTCTTTTTTGAGAGTTTTGTATACAATATTTTAACCAATTCCCAACTCCTCCAAGATCTCTCTTCCCTATACACCTAAAGTTCTTTTTCTTTTTCTTTTTCTTTTTCTTTTTCTTTTTCTTTTTCTTTTTCTTTTTCTTTTCTTTTTTTTTCTTTTTCTTTAAACAACATTTAAGACCAATTTTGGGTCCCTAGATGTTAGATGTATAATCTTCCACCGGAGTATGGTTAACTTAATAGGGGATCTCCTATCAGCTAGCAATTTTCAATCTTCAGTGCCAGGGTTGTGTACTCAACATCTCTCTCCATGTTATGATTCAGTCTAGCTTCATTTTGCATATGTTTTATGCATGTTGTCTCAACCACTATACTGGCTGGTTTTGTGTTTCAACTTGACACAAGCTGCAGATATCACAGAGAAAGGAGATTCGGTTGAGAAAATGCCTCCATGAGATCCAGTGGGAAGGCATTTTCTCAATTAGGGATCAAAGGTGGGAGGGTCCATTGTGAATGGTACCATCACTGGGATTGTAGTCCTCTGTTCTAGAAGAAAGCAAGCTAGAAAGCCTTGTGACTTGTGGAGCCAGTTGAGAGCAAGAATAATGTTGAGAGGTGTCAGACCTGCAAAATCTCATGCTGAGACTGGCAGAGTAGAACTTGTTTCCTCCTTACTCTGAACCTGCATGTCCCAGTTCACAGAACACCCTTGAGGTAGTCACATAGCCTGGTGACCAAATTACAGGTTTAACTTTCTTTATCCCTACATGGCCATGTACAACAATCTCCTGCAATTCTTCTTTAAGCCAATGAAGCACTCCCAGTACCTCAGCACCAAGCAAGAAGGTACAATGACCTCGAAATCCCTACCCACTCCTCAAGGTTTATATAGCCCTTATTACCACCTAATAAAGGAAAGCTGTTTCATGGAAACCATCTCAGAGAAAGTTGTTTCTCCCCTGCATTTACTGACCTATCAAGGTTCAGGCTAACACACTTGGCTGGAAAATTTTCATTCTTTCCAGCCTATCCTGTGTGCAACTCTGACTGGATAGACTTAGGCAGAAGTAACTCAGGCTGATGATCTTGTACCATATTCTTTTCATCAGTGGGCTTGTGCAATTTATCTTCATGTAATATTAAAATACATATTATAAAAATTTTACTAATTAGTTACTAATTTTAGTTGTGTGCATGTACACGTGACAAAGAAATACATATGATGATCAGAGGACAACGTGTAGGATTTTCATTGAAATAAATTGCTTAGATTATAACTTCTTATGTTGATTATTGTGGAAAAATATTTTTAAAAGAAAAAAATATTTATTTTAATACCTAGACAAATATTGGCTGTGCCCAATTTTACAGGAGATAATTAAGACAAACTTGAGACTCCTAAAGTTTTAGAGGATGGTATATGTAGAAAAAGAAAAGTCAGTTTTAGTGCATACTGGTTAAAAGATAGGTAGATAGATAGACAGACAGACAGACAGACAGACAGACAGACAGACAGACAGACAGACAGATAGATAGATAGATAGATAGATAGATAGATAGAGAGAATGCCCCCAATTATATGTAGTCAGTACACATTAGTTTAATTTTTAAAATTATGAAGAAAATGAAAGAAATTAAAGAAAAATGCTCAAGACAAATACTGGATGGTATGGTCTCTCTGACACTCTTAAATAGTACTTACTAGTTTCTTTACATATAGCACATGAATAGAAGATACAGAATCAACTCCCTTATCCTTCCATCCTCTGAGATATATTTTTTATTCCTTCTTATTTTAAAATAAGACCTCATTATGTACTCTAAGATACCTATAATTTTCCTTAGTGTCAGCTCAGACTCTCCTCAAACTTGTGGATATTTTGTGGCCATGAGTTCAAATTCAAAGGCTTGTGCTACCACATTTAGCTCTAAGATATTTTAGATTATATATTACTTTGTTTACTTTTGTGGGAAATTTTATTAATATAATAAATTGACTAGACCTATTAGAAAATAGCATTCCCCATAAATTTTTATAGTTTGCTGTTGTGAACTTCAACCTCAATACTCTTTGAAAGAAGTATAGTGTGAAAGTAATATGCTGGAATGATGGCAAACTGTGAGTTAACATGAAAGGGTTATAGTTCATTTTGCTCAGTTGATAGAAATGCACAGGCTACTGTAGAAAAAGATGTTAGTGTGTTTGCTGGCCAGGTTTTAGATACTTGTCTGGAAGAAAAGCTAACACAGACTGAGGGGGAAAACAGTGTAAAACAATCTTTAGGAGAGAATAATGCCTATTATTTGACTTTGACTACACTTTTAAGTCACATTTCCCTTTGATTGGTTTTATTATTCTTTTGATGCTCCCAGAAATTATTCATATTAAAATTTGATATTTATCAACTAATAGTGAAATTATGTTTTATCTAATTCTTTGAAAAACATTTCTTGTTATTCATGCACAAATTGTATGGCTGCTTCAGTGACAGAAAAGTCATTCATCCTTAGAGTTATTTGTGTTTCACCCCACACTGGAATGCTGTGTGGAGTGGTTTAACACAAACATCTTTGTTTTTTCCCCCACTGTGAATCAGATTAGGAAGATTAGAAGACAATACTGTCCTGAAAGTAGGATGGTAGACATTTCTTCAAGGATATTATAATGTGGCATTTGATGTTCTATTGGGATTTTAACAAGTTTTGCATGGTCAAATTCCATTAAGAACCTGGCCTTCTTCCAAGAATATGTTTGTCCCTCTCATCTGCCACGGTATCGTCACTGTAAGAAAGCCTCACCTCACCTGTTCAATCATAGCAGAACATTTTTAAATTGCTTTCATTTTCCTCATTAGCATGAAAGTGTTTTGGACAAAACCAGAATTTTAGGCAGAACAATATTAATCACAAATATGACAGTTAAAAGAAGAAACACATATTTCTATATTCCTTATAAAAATGATAAACTTAATAATTAAATTTGGTGCCACTTATATCATCTTACCAACTAGTATGTGATGCCTAAAGAGTCAACACACTTTATTCTGAGTACCTTGCCAAACTTTTTACACAGTGATATTTACGATATTTTGGGGGGATTGATATTTAAGAGTAAATTAATTATTAACTGGGTCATTAGAATTTAATAATTTATTTTTATTTATTTATTCATTTGACATCCAAATTTCTGCCCTTCCCCTTCTTCTCCTTCCAGTACCACCCACATATAACCCTCCTCCATTACCCCCTCTACTTCTCTTCTGAGGAGGGGAAGCCCCCTCCCCACCACCACCACCATGGGTACCAACCAGCCCTGGGATGTCAAGTCACAGCAGGAATAAAGGCATCCTCTCCAACTGAAGCCCAACCAGGAAGCCCAGCTTAGGGGACTGGGATCCACAGACAGGCAGGCAGCAGAGTCAGAGACAGCCCTGATTCAATTATTAGGGAACCCACAAAAAGACAAAACTTCACATCTGCTACATACAAATGTGTAAGGGGTCTCTGCCCAGCCTATGTATACTCTTTGGTTTGTGGTTTAGTCTCTGTGAGGGCCCATGGGCCCAGGTTAGTTTACTCTGTAGGTCTTCTAGAAATATTCTTTACCACTCCAGGTTTTTCAAACTTTCACCCAACTCTTCCACAAGTCTCCTCAAGCTCTTCTTAACGTTTGGCTGTGGGACTCTGCATCTCTTTCTATCAGCTTCTGGATGGTCTCAGGAAATAATTATGCTAGATTTCTTCTGCAATCATGGCAAAATATTAATACTTTCAGGGGTTGGTTCTTACTCATGGGCTGTATCTCAAGTTGGGCAAGTCATTGGTTAGCCATTCCTTCAAGCTCTGCTACATTCTTATCCTTATACATCTTATAGACAGGACCAATTTGGGGTTGAAGGTTTTGTGGGTGGATTGATGTTGCCCTCCCTCTACTAGAAATCACCCTCCCTCCTTGTTACAGAAGGTGGCCAGTGCAGTCTCCATGTACCCCGCTTCTAGGAGACTGAGCTAGGGTCACAACCATAAACTCCCAGGATCATCCCCTGTTCTATAGTCCATTCCAGATATGAAACCTCACTGATTTCTGCTCTCTCTTCCACCTCTCTCCCTCTTCCCCTCCCCACAACTTATCCCCACTCCTGTTCCCCTCCATATTCCCAAACCCTCTCCCACCTAGTTCCCTTCCTCTATCTACCTCTGATGTCTATTTTACATGGTTTACTGAGTGAGATTCAAGCATCATCTCTTGGGCCACCCTGTGTCTAGATTGTAGCATGGTTATTCTTTACTTTATGCCTAATATCCACTTATAAGTGAGTTACATACCATGCATGTCCTTTGGGGTCTGGGTTACCTCACTCAAAATAATATTCTCAAGTTTCATCCATTTGCCTGCAAAATTCATGAACTTTTTGTATCTAATAGCTGTGTAGCATTACATTATATAAATATACCAGATTTTTCTTTATCCATTTAGTTAAGGTTGTTTCTATTTTCCAGTTTCTGGCTAAGACAAATAATAAATAAAGTGAATCCTATGGGTATTCTGGGCTAGCAATGAATTATTGGTAAATGTTGTTTATTATGTCTTCCTCAAAATTAGAGGCCTGTACCAACAAAGTCTCTATAAGCTGAAACCCTGTTCAGTTAAGCTCCTGTGTATTTGTATTGTGTCTGGTCCACATATATTATTATTGTTTTGGTTGTTCTAAAATCTAAGTGTCTGACTTGTGACCAGAAGAATTTCTTATTTTGGAGCTGCACTAATATATGGATACAAAAGTATTAATTTACAGGTCATTTGAATATAAACATTTTGCAAAATAATAGTATTTCCTTCAACCCTGAAAGAAATGGCCTCCCCAATTATCTCAGCCTTTGTTCATCCACAGGGTTTATAGTACCAGATATGGATTCCTTCTTGTGCAACAGGTCTTAACACCAACCAGATAATTGCTAGTTACCTTCTAACATTCATGATACTATTGCCTCATTGGACATTTCTTGCTAGGTATATTAATATCATATCCTACAAGATTTACATGCAGTAAGAAATTTAATGACTTTTCTCCCATAATAACCTGCATAGTACATTCTGGAGATAGCTAGAATTGGAGACAACTCTAAGTCAGTATCAGCTTGATTTGCCCATATCTTTTGACCAATTTGTGCTGTGTCTTCAGCAATAATATCACTGTCATGTTCTTGTGGGTATGCAATAGGAATAGAGATAGCCTGTGTTGCCTATGGGCACTTTCAGAGTCCTTTGACCAATTACTTGAAGGGAGGTATTTTATACCTTTGGGCCTTTTGTTTGGTAACTTGTTTTCTAGGAAGAGCATATCCCTCCTGTGCAGGGTAATTCCTATTAAATAATATTTTTACACACACACACACACACACACACACACACACACACACACACACACATATATATATATATATATATATATATATATATATATATATATATATATATATATATATATATATATGTGTGTGTGTGTGTTTTGATCAAATCTTTCTTTCACTTCCTCTCCTCAAACTCCTTCTATATCACTACTATTATTTTTTTTCCTCTCATCATCATACAAAATTTAAAGCTACCGAGTCTACTTAGTGATGGTGATATGTACATAGGACCATCCTTTAGATCATGGTAAACCTATTTCAGGTCCCATTCCTGAAGCAAACTGATACTCTTCCCACTTCTGGCAGCCACCACTTGACAATAACCCTTCAATTAGAGGTGGGCTATTTTAAGCCCCTCTCCCATCTATGATAAAAAATGGCTGGTTTAGTCTACTGAAGATCTTATGTATTAGATCAAAGCTTCTGTGAGTCCATGTGTTCAAAAGCACTATGCTGTCAAAAAATGTTTTTTTTTTTTTTTTTTTTTTTGGGTTTTTTTTTTTTTTTTTACATGACTAGAAAATGTAGCCCTCTACTGCCTCTGGAGCTTACAATCTTTTCAACCCTCTTCCACAACCTTTGAAAAAGACACATGAAAACCTACTATTTTAGAAGCTTTCTAAAAGATATACATATATAAAAAGAGTTTAATCGGAAATTATAGTGCCTCTCCATCTATGATGATTACCAGCCTAGAGATTTATGACCATTGGTCCAATAGCCCAAATGTTAAAGGGATTTACCATACACTTTCTGACTGAATTTAAGGCCTGCTTCTCAAGAGGCAAGTCTTCTTTGACCTTAGAGAAGAACTTAATAATATTCTGCTAAATAGACATAGTATTAAACAGCCCCTCAATATATCTTTATAGCTATAGATGAGTGGAGCTCTCAACCTCATCAAAGAAGTCTCTTTGCAATAAATATAATTTTTAGGAAGCTTATATGATACTGTCATTTCAGATAACTTTTATGACTTTTTCAAGCACCTTTAGTGTCATCTATTATTCCTCCTTCCCTTTTCCACTGTGCCCCCCCATCACTTCCCCATGTACGCATCACTTCCTCTCCCCTCTATTGCCTGTATAGCACCTATATTCTACTATACTCTTTGCTTAATCTCCTCCAATGGTCTTTTTTCAGTTTTCTTACTAGTGCACATACTTCAAGTTAAACACCAAAATCCAAAATGAGAGAGAATATTTAGTGTTTGTCTATCTGTTTAAGTTGTCACAATCAGTATATTTCTCCAGTCCTACACACTTAGTGCAAACTTAAGGATATCAAATTTTCTTACCTCTTAATAAAATTTCCTTAGGTATATGTACCATATTTTCATTACCTATCCATTAGTTACTGTCCCTTTCAAGTTTTCTTTGAAGTAAGGTGTGGGCTAGTGAGCATGGTCCAATTTTGCCTAATAGATTTTTTTGGTTTTTGCATTTATTTATTTGTTTAATGTGTGTAAGTGTGGAGAGATGCAGCAAGCATGTGGATTTCACAGGATGACTTGGGCGAGTGAGCTCTCTTCTTCTACCACGTGGTTGCTTGAGATTTGTACCTAACACGCTCACCAATTAAGACACTCTTTCTGCCCTAGAGGTGTTTGTCAATTTTAAATTTAAATTTTTAATTTAACCATTTAAAAATGGCATGTGATAATTGTGTATATTTTGTAGAGATTGTGATATATTGGTAAATATATAAAATGTACACAGGCCAAATCAGAATAATTGTGTGTGTCTACTTTTCTTTTTTGAAAATGTATGTCTCTTTTTTTGGAAACATATGTCACTTTTTCAGTTCTTTACATTTGGAACCTTGAAACCATTTTAGTTTGTCATAAAACTCATGGTGAGTTTTATGAATCATTGCTGTTCCACTGTGTCATGGGACATAAAATATTTCTCCTAACGGACAATGTCTAGTACCTTTATCAATCTATACCTCTTTAACCCTTAGTGGTTCTAGCAATCACTGTTCTAACAGTGAATTGTTTGTTCAATTGTTAATCCAATAGTTTTATCTAGTTTTTTATTAGTCTTCATTCTATGTTTTTATATAGAACTAGTTTATCAATAAACCAGAACACTTTTCCTTTTTTTTCATATTTTTATTCCTTAAATCTCTTTCTCTTTCTTAATTGTCCTGACTAAGGCTACTTTATTACTACTGTGATGAACTATAGCAGTGTGAAAGGACACAGTTTCCTTGTTCCACAATTTAGATAAGATATTTTAAGACTTTTATTTTTCATTACAATATTAGAAAGTGGCTTTCAATATATAGTCATTTTTATTCTGAAATTTTTGTCTATACCTAATTTGGTCAGTTATCCTTATTCTGTTTATGTAATATAAATTTATTATAGAATATGTATTACATATCATACCATATTTTAATTATTTAATAAATCCCAGCTGAACATTTTTAATGATATTTCAAGCAAGTTGTTAAATTTTTTGCCTGTAATGTATTGAGGAATTTTCAGCTATGTTCATCAATATTATTGGTACATGGTTTTCTAGTTAGAGCTTCCAAACAGTTATCTCTAGAATTTTTTTGAATAGTTTCAAAAGATTTCATTAGTTTTATTATATATTTAGTTTAGAAACTTTTACTTAAGACAAAATCCGTGGAAAGAAAAATAATAGGTCATCATTTGTTTTATTATTTAATGAATGGGTTTAAGTAATTAAGCATTCTCTGAGTCCTGTGTAGGTACCAGATAAGTCATTCAAGCTTAGAGGGTATTGGAATCTCAATTGTTAAAGAGATTAGGAAACAAATTCCTAAACATTGATTGATACAGATTGAAATTTTTTTGGAAATGGTGATAAAGGGGTGTTTCTCTGAGTTATTTTTTCACCTACCTGTACTGGCTAGTTTTGTGTCAACTTGACACAGCTGGAGTTATCACAGAAAATGGAGCTTCAATTGAGGAAATGCCTCCATGAGATCCAACTGTAAGGCATTTTCTCAATTAGTGATCAAAGGGGAAAGGCCCCTTGAGGGTGGGACATCTGTGGGCTGGTAGTCTTGGGTTCTATAAGAGAGCAGGCTGAGCAAGCTAGGGAAAGCCAGCCAGTAAGGAACATCCCTCCATGGCTTCTGCATCAGCTCCTTCTTTCTGACCTGCTTGAGTTCCAGTCCTAACTTTCTTGGTGATGGACAGCAGTGTGGAAATGTAAGTCGAATAAACCCTTTCCTCCCCAACTTGCGTATTGGTCATGATGTTTGTGCATTAATAGAAACCCTAAGACACTACCTAATTATAATAAACTAAGAGGAACCTACTTGGCATGGATCTCCTCCCAGGAGATCTCATCAAGTTGTGAAGATTAACAAATCACAGATGGAAAGCTGGAGGTTTCTACCTTCCAGAGCCTGTTACCATTCTTCTGGGCAAGACAAAACATTGGATAGGTCTTCTTGAAAAACAACAAGAGAACCTTCACTCATCAAACATTTCTCTTCTCACACTGACAAAACTTCTGTTACCACCCCATCCTCTGACAGCTATAAATTCTAATTTCATAGATTATGATGATATATAAGCTTAAAAACACCTGACTCCCCATTTAGTCTCTTGTTTATATGACATCATGTTCTTTGAATGTACTATTTCCCTGACTGCCCATGAAGTTGTGGTGACTTTTCTGAATCAGCCTCCCAAGTGCTGAGATCATAGCCCATATGTAATTATAAAAGATGTCCTTCCTGATATTAGGGTATACACATAGAGATATAAGTAATTAGTACAATTTTAGCTGCTTACCATAGTATATTATTATCTTCTGTGAATCATAGGTCTATGCATGTAATAATTAGGTACACTTTATTTGATCTGACTAGTAGTCATTGAGATTTAGAAGAAACTGCTTTCACCAAGGTCTTAAAGTAAACTTCAGTGAGCCCTCGTTTACATCAGTAGTTAGACTATTGTGATGATCTTAACACTTAGGGACACCCTATTGTGCCTTACCATATGACTTTCTCAAATATGACACTGTTCTTCAAAGCCTAGCGAAAACATCTGCTGTTCCTTCTGTCTTTTATGGAATCACCTGGTTAGTCCAGACCTATTCAGAATAATTTGTATTCATTCAACATCAACTCATTAGAGATCATTATAACATGTCCTGTTAAATATAATGTAGTTAAATTATTGGACTGATATTCCTTATACATATTTGAGCACAAGTGAGAGGAAAGCATCCAGGGTTTCATTTCAAAATTATACATATCAGATTTTTTTTTGCGTATTTGTGATTTGTGTGTGGGGGGTGGGTGTTTGTGTATGTCTGTGTGCATACATGTGTGTGGGTGGATTAGGCACTAAAGTTTGGGGAATGGTAAACAATAGATTATGTTGACATTATTTTTTTGCAGACATTCTAGTTTTTTTTTCAGCTCATTTGAGCTTAATCAGCACTAATTTTTCATCTCAACCATTATTTTCTCCATGCACAATTTCAGATTGGCACATATACAACTTAATAGTGCACATAACAAAACTTATGTAGCATTTTTGAGACATTGATGCTCTGAGAGTATTAATCAGGAAGTCTTTAACTGTAGTTACAATAGTTTGTACATAATAATTTCTCTTCAATTCCCAGTAGAAAATGTTTTCTGTTTATGAATGGGGAGAAAGTTTATTTGTTAGTGGTGAAATTTTAATTCAATAGGACACAGAGGGTATTGGATAAAGAAATGTGTGAAGCAGTTATGAAACTATCAACTATGAACTCTTTTCATACTCCTGATGGCCTCTGGTGGCTAAAATGATTAATGACCTTTTGAAAAGCTCTCTTCCACAGATTTGAATTTAGACTGAGTTATATAGATTATTGAAAATTCATACAAAAAGATGCTAAGTGTCACTGATCAATTTACAAATATATTACCATACCTTCAGTGTGGTTTTCATCTACTTAAAATAAATAATGTGTTTTAAAATAAAATTTAAGGCATAGAAATATAGAAAAGGAAAATTTAATGTCAACAAATTTTATCTTGCTTTTTTATGTTGAATGTGCAACATTTTATTGAGTTCAATGCAAAGATGTGGCATTTAAAAGCACATATGGACAAGATCTTTTCACTTGAATTTTTAATTGCCTAGTAATAAGAAAACAATGGCAAATGGAAAAGCTAGAGATTTCTCATGTGATTCATTATGTAACTAATGATTGTAGTCTAATTTAAACAATTCTGTGCACAATTTTATAGCACATGACCTTTAATTAGTGTGAAGATATTCTATCCATATTACATTTGCTCACTTGTCTTACTGGGTAGTGGACGTCTGCTGTGAAGCATAAAAGGATTTTTTTTGTCCTAATCCCTGTGATATGACATGATTAATGAGAGAAAATTCCCATTTGGAGTTTCCTACCAATCAATAGGCAGATGGGCAATAGTGGATGTCAAACAACAGGACAGCAGGGAATGCTTAAGCTTTTGTTTCTTTCATGAATAAAAAAAATATTTTTAGAAAAATTATTTAAAGCTATACTCAACATTTCGTGCACCTTTCATTTATATCAGATTTTTTTTCCTCTTAATAAGCTTGTTCTCTGAATTGTAACTAATGTTAAATTGAAATTTAAAGTTAATGTACTCTTTTACTGTTCTAAAGAACAATAAAGCAAACAAGAGACTTTCCAAATATTTTGCCTTTACTAATGATCTTACAGGTTTTAATGCATGGGTGAATAGTGAGATACATATAATACTTTATTACATTCTTGTATATTAAAATAGATACTGGTGTGATATAGCAGATGTTCTCTTTCTTCTATCTTCTTCTTCTACTAGGCCACACATTTTAGTTTAGAAAATTCTCTAGTAATAATTTTTTAAAAATTGTATAAAACCTGCATAATGCAGACATATTTGCAAAGCTCTTTATCATTTTTAAAAATTTACCCTTAAGGTGTTATACCAGAGAAACATTAACACATTTAGTGAAAGCTACAGCACTAGGAATTTCAAAATTGACTGGAATTTGCACAGTAGTTCTACTCAAGAATAAAAATACCCATGTAATCAGTCTAAAATTTGACTTGAAATAGAAAAAAATGATGCTGTAGTCATATGAAAAAATATTTAAAATCTAACTTGGCACTTTTGATCTCTGATGTTATTAACAACCTTGTTTATCTTAGAGGATGACCATTCCAGTATAAAAGATGATTAAGAACCTTATGCTTCTGTATCATGTGCTCATGTTGATTTAGCTTATGTTTTCACTAGCAAAACATGTGATGAATGATTTTACCCTTTTACCTGTTTTACCAGTATCTCCTTTGATGATGAAATAATAACTAATTAGCCCTACAATGAACAGTGATATAGCTGGCATAGAACTCCTAATCCTTGTACCTTAACTTCATAAGTTCTGTTTTGATAGATATGTGCTAACATGTCTGGCTGTATAATAAACCATTTAAATAAATAATTTTAAATTAAAGAAAATGCATTTTATTTGGACTATCCTCTCCATTTTTCTGCTCCTTTGATGCATGGATTAATGATCAATCATTTCCTTGTTACTTTATAGGTTTCTGCTATTTTTCCAAGAAAAAAATTATTTACTTGTATAGTGTTATTTGAGAGTAGATCTTTCCTTAACATAATAGAGTTAATTGCATATTAGACTTGTATACTGTGATAACTAATTTCTCCCTTAACTCTGTTTTGAATTTTTTTTCTTTTTTCACTTACACAGTATTCTTTCTAAGTTCACTACAAATTTAAGGAAAGTTTTATTTTATCTTTCTTGTTCCTACATTTTTACATAAAACAGAACATTATTATGATTTTGACATTTTGTAGAAGGTGCTCCATACATATATATGCATGCATAGGCTATGTACTTGTCTTGGAAAAACTCAAAATGTGAACTAGCCAGTTAACTCTTTTGAATGGCTTGATACAGTATATTTGAAATTTTATATATATATATATATATATATATATATATATATATATATATATATATATATAATTTTTTCATATTAGAGTTTTAATACATAATGATGGTTTGTGTATGGTGGGCCCATAGGGTGGCACTATTGGGAAGTGTAACCTTGTTTGAGTAGGTGTGTCACTGTGGGAATGAGTTTTAATACCCTTGTCCTAGCTGCCTGAAAGTCTGTATTCTGCTGGCAACCTTCACATGAAGATGTAGAACTCTCAGCTCCTCCTGCACGATGACTTCCTATATGCTGCCATTATCACCTTGATGATAATGGACTGAACCTGTAAGCCAGCCCCAATTAAATGTTGTCATTATAAGAGTTGCCTTGGTCATGAAGTGTGTTCACAGCAGTAAATACCTAAGACATACATTAAATTAATTTTCGTTAAAATTAAGTAGAAATAAAACAATATAAAGTAATATTTTTGTAAAGAGAAGTTTAAATAAAACCATGGCAATTTCCTGAACACCAATCAGCAAAAGTTGATAAATAGGACTTCATGATATGGCAAAACTTCTATAAGGCAAAGGACACTAAAATAGGACAAAATGACAGCTTAGAGATTGGGAAAGTATCTTCACCAAACCTACATCTGACAGAGAGATACTATCCAAAATTTACATAGAACTCAAGAAAACAAAAGACAACACCCCCCCCCCAAAAAAACAATTTAAATTGGGGTACAGAACTAAATAGAGAACTCTCAACAGAAGAATCTCAAATGGCTGAGAAGCACTTAAAGAAATGTTCAAAGTCCTTAGTCATCTGGGAAATGCAAATCAAAACAACTGTGATGTTTCATCTTACACCCATTAGAATAGCTAAGATGAAAAACTCAAGAGATAGCAATTGCTGGGGAGGATGTTGAGCAAGGGGAACACTCTTCATTGCTGGTCAAGTGCAAACTTGCCCAACCACTTTGGAAATCAATTTGGTGGTTTCTCAGGAAACTGGGAGTATGTTTACTTTAAGATCCAGCTATACCAATACTGGGAATATACCCTAAAAATGCCCCAACATTTGACAAATACACTTGCACAGGCATGTTTATAGTAGCTTTACACATAATAGTCAGAAACTAGAAACAACCTAGATGCCTCTCAACTGAAGAATAAACAAAGAAAATGTAGTATGTCTACAAAATGGAATACTATTCAGCTATTAAAAACAAAGACATCATGAATTTTGGAGGCAAATGTATGGAACTTGAGAATATCATCCTAAGTGAGGTAACCATTTACAAAAGGATATGTATGGTGTATATACTTGCTTGTAAGTGGATATTAGTTATACAATACAGGTACCATGCTATAATCCACAGATCCAAAGAAGCTAAACAAAGAAGGTCAAAAGTGAGAAAGCTTGAATTTCACTTAGTAAGTGGAATAAAATAGTCTTAAGGGACAGATGGAGGGAGGAAACTGGGATGGAGGGGAATGAGAAAAGGAATGGGGAGTACAAGAACAGCTTTGGGAAAGGAGAGATGGTAGATGGCCTTGAAAATGAATGTCAATCTGCAACTGATGGGAGTGAGGAGGTGGAAGCATCTCCAGTACTAGACAGAGACCTGGGATAAAGGAGGCACCCAAGAATCAATGGAAGTTACATTAAAAGTGACTGACTACATTGGGGGTATGAGACCCAAATATGCTACCTCCTGTAGCCATACAATAGAGATACCTACCCACCCACAAGATTTTAACCCAAAATTTATCCTATCTACAAGAAATGCAAGCACAGCAGGATGAATCAGAGACTGAGGGAATGGCCAAACAATAACTGCTGCAACTTGAGACCCATCCCATGGGCAAGCACCAAACTCTAGCACTATTAAATGATACCCTTTTACAGTTGCAGACAGGAGCATGTTGTTCTCTGAGTGGTTCTACCCATCAACTGACTCAGACACATGCAGACACCCACAGCCAAACAGTGGATGGAGCTAGGGCACTCTTATGGAAGAATAGGAAGAATGATTTCTGGCCCCAAATGGGATAAGAACTCCACAGAAAAACCCAGAGTCAACTCACCTGGACCCTCGGGACTCTCAGAGTCTGAACCACCAACCAAACAACATACTGGACCTAGGCTTCTCTGCACATATTTAACAGATGTGCAGCTTGGTCTTCATGTGGGTCCCAAATAGTTGGACAGGGGGCTATCACAAAAGCTGTTGCCTGTTTGTAGGATATGCTCTTCTTGTGGGCTACATTGTCTAGACTCAGTGAGAGAGGAAGCATCTAGCTTAAGAGAGACTTGAAGTGCCAGGATGGTGGTGGGATACCCAGGGGACCTCCACCAGTGTAGAGAAGAAGAGGTGAGGGGATTGGTGAAGGATTGTTG
Source organism: Mus minutoides (assembly GCA_902729485.2). Classification (NCBI taxonomy): domain Eukaryota; kingdom Metazoa; phylum Chordata; class Mammalia; order Rodentia; family Muridae; genus Mus; species Mus minutoides. The sequence continues at coordinate 432,890 of LR753306.1, forward strand.
GAGGTAGTGACCAAGAGGGGGGCAGTGAGCAGGTTGAAAAATAAATAAGTAAAAAAAATTAAATTCAAAATAATAAAAAGAAAACCATAGATATAATAGAATGCAACAATGAAAATAGTCACTTTCTAAAGTTAAAGTTTGACATATTTTAACATATTACTGATACAATGATGACCTACTTATGCTTACATGCATTTTTTCTCTAAAAATATAGTCTGTAAGGTAAACATCACCTTGTTGTTCATACTTACATAGAATACATTTTGGAAGATGATCAATTGTTTTCAAATGTCCATGGTTCTTTCAGACTGCTGTGGCAGCTGTGTTATGACTAATATTGCCTAGACCACAAAGAACGTGATACCAATTATCTGTCAAATAATGGAAAATGTTTAGTGAACTCTATACTACAAGATTTGTGACCTAGCAAAAATAGTGAGAGTGTATGAGTCAATATACTGGAATGTATTCTTTGTGCAATATGTCAGTAACAGAGCAACAAACACCACATAATCTCACTTATATGTAAAATATAATTTAAAAAATACTAATATAACCTAGAATGGCTGGATTAATGATTGAGATGGATAAAAAATGCGTATATGTTGGCATAGCAGTCCAAAGTGTCAACTGGGACTGCCGCAGACCCTTTAGATCCCCTATCTGTGTGAAACAGGTTCTCTGGAGCAAGTGGGCAAAGAGTCAAATGTGGGTGACAAACAGACCACATGAGAGGGTGTGTGGAAATATGAATGTAATTGTGAGATGGAACATCAAACTTTTTTATACAACAGGGTAACAAGAAACCAGGCAAGATACATCCACCAAGTTACAATGACACAATACAAAAGGAATCAATACATCAAAAGGACTTACAGGAACCAGGCAATATTTACAGTAATTAATAAACAGCTCTGCCTAGGATCAGCTAGTGACAAATAAGGATTTCACACCCTAGTCACAACTTGTGCTACTCCTTTGAACCTGTGAGAGCTAGCACCAGGAGGTTCTGCTCTAACAGGCCTTCTCATGAATAATGTATTACCCCCCCCCCCCTATTTCCTAGGCCTAGGTAAATTCTTGCATATGAAGGTAACTTGGTTGTGCTGATAAGAATCTGTGGGGAATCTCCTTGTGTCAGAAGAATTCATCAACTTGCTTCTAATATGCAATGTAGTCTGCTATACCTGGCTATAAAAGATTCTAAGTATATACTTTGTTAAGCTTGCCCTGAGATTTCTAACTCTTATGTAGTAAAATACTGTAAGAAACCAGGTAAGACCCTCCACGATATTGCAGTGACAAATCTGGGGCTTTCTAGCTATGGGGATGCCAAGGTTCCAGGAGGATGGGTTTCCTTTGAAACTCTTTGCCTCAGGACTGCTTCCAGGTTTTCTGGCCTGCCATGCAAGTCACTACTGGAGTGGATTAGCATGGGACAAATATACTTTGGCAACATATTTCAAAGATTGTTAACTACAATAAATTATAGTATATCACGTATTTCAAAAATTGGGCTTCAACTCTGATCAAAGTTAATAAAAAATTAATTTTAAATGTTAATGCCACAAACAGATGATCAAAATGTGTTAATTACATTGATTTAGTCATTCTTCAATATGTATACATTATAAAATATTATCTTGTGATGAATATAATATATGTAATACTATTTTTTCTTTTTAAATTTTTATTGAAGAAGGGTTCTTTTTCTTTTCTTTTTTTTTCAACTTTTATTAGATATTTTCTTCATTTACATTTCAAGTGTTATCTTGACCACAGTGTCCCCTCTCTCCACTCCTCTCAGCATAGCTCTTACCCTCCATCTTTCCCAGATCTATTACTCCTCCTTTTCCTCTTTAGAAAAGAGTAAGCTTCCAAGAGGCAACAGCCACATATGACAAAACAAGATACAATTACAATAAGATAAATAAAAAGCCCTCATATTGATGTTGGACAAGGAAACATCAGGAAGAGTCCCAAGAGCAGGCAAAAGAATCAAATGATCAGCTGCGTTCACTGTTAGGATTCCCATAAAACACCAAATGTAGCAGTCATAACATATATGCAAAGGAAATATTTGCAGGTCCCTTGTTGATTCAGTAGGTCATGTTCTCCTGGTATCCTCCATCTCCTCTGACTCCTACAATCTTTCCTCCTCCTCTTCTGTGGGGTTTCTTGATCTCTGAGGGGAGGGACCAGATGGCACCTTGAAATTTAGACTTTCTCTTTACATGATGTCTGATTGTGGGTCTCTGCACCTGCTCCCATCAGCTATTGGAAGAAGGTTCTCTGATGACAATTGGGCAAGGGACTGATCTCTGAGTATAGATATAATTTCATAGATATTTTTCTTTTTTATACAGCTCTGTTTGGTTCTACCCTAGGAATCTGGGCTATCAAGTATGCAGTTCTTGACCATACAGGCAGCATAGGGTGCCAGCTCCCTCTAGTGCAGTAGGCCTAAAAGTTATTGGTTGGCCACTCCTATGACTCCTCAGCAACTGTGTTATTGTGGTTTTGTTCATAATAGCCAGAAACTGGACACAACTTAGATGTCCCTCAACTGAAAAGTATAAGAAAAAAATATGGTACATACGCAGCTAGGGACACGAGCTCTGAGGGTACTGGTTAGTTCATATTGTTCTTCCACAGATGGCCTAGTTGGCCATCATTGAGAAGAGAGGCCCCTTGGAGTTGCAAACTTTTTATGCAGGGAAGGGATGGAGAAAGAGAATGGAAGGAGAAGCAGCTGGAACTAGGTGCTATTTGGGATGTATTGTGGAAACATAGTAAAACTGACAGAGTGTCTGGCTATTATAAATAAGGCAGCTATGAACATAGTGGAGCATGGGTCGTATTACAAGTTGGAGCATCTACTGGGCATATGCCTAGGAGTGGTATTTCTGAATCTTCCAGTAGAACTATGTCCAGTTTTCTGGGGAACGGCCAAACTGATTTCCAGAGTGGTTGTACCAGCTTGAAATCCCACCAGCAATGGAAGAGTGTTCCTCTTTCCCTTCATCCTCTCCAGCATCTGCTGTCACCTGAATTTTTGATCTTAGCTATTCTGACTGGTGTAAGGTGGAATCTCAGTTTTATTTTTTTATTTGTATTTCCCTGATGATTAAGGATGTTGAACATTTCTTTAGGTGCTTCTGTATTCCTCAGTTGAGTATTGTTTGTTTAGCTTTGTACCCCATTTTTAATAGGGTTGTTTGTTTTTTTGGAGTCCAACATCTTGAGTTTTTATATATATATATATATATATATATATATATATATATATATATATATATATATATATATATATATAGTCTATGAGCCCCCTACTGGATTTAGAGTTGGTAAATTTTATGAGATCCCATTTGTTGATACTTGATCTTATAGCACAAGTCATTGCTCTTATATTCAGAAAATTTTCCTCTGTGTCCATAACTTCAAATCTCTTCTCCCCTTTCTCCTCTATAAGTTTCAGTGTCTCTGGTTTTATGTTGAGTTCCTTGATTGCCTTAGACTTGAGCTTTGTACAAGGAGATAAGAATGGATGAATTTGCATTCTTCTACATAGTAACCACCAGTTGAGGCAGCACCTTTGGTGAAAATGCTGTCTTTTTTTTCCCACAGGATGGTTTTAGTTCCCTTGTCAAAGATCAAGTGGCCATAGGTGTGTGGGTTCATTTCTTGGTCTTCTAATCTATTCCACTTATCTACCTGGCTGTTGCTGTACCAGTACCATGCAGTTTTTACCACAATTGTTCTGTAGTACAGTTTGAGTTCAGGGATTGTGATTCCACGAGAGGTTCTTTTATTGTTGAGAAAAGATTTTGCTATCCCATGTTTAATGTTATTCCAGATGAATTTGCAAATGACCCTTTCTAACTCAGTGAAGAATAAAGTTGGAATTTTGATGGGGATTGCATTGAATCTGTAGATTGCTTTCTGCAAGATAGCCAGTTTTATTCTATTAATCCTGCCAGTCCATGAGCATGGGAGATCTTTCCTTCTTCTGTGATCTTCAATTTTTCTTCACCAACTTGAAGTTCGTATCATACAGATCTTTCACTTCCTTAGGTAGAGTCACACCAAAGTAATTTTTATTATTTTTGACTATTTTAAAGGGTGTTGTTTCCCTAATTTCTTTCACAGCCTGTTTATCCTTTGTGTAGAGAAAGACCACTGATCTGTTTGAGTTAATTTTATATCCAGCTACTGCCCCGAAGTTTTTCATCAGGTTTAGGAGTTCTCTGGTGGAATTTTTGGGGTCATTTATATATACTATCATATCATCTGCAAATAGTGATATTTTGTCTTCTTTTCCAATTTGTATCCCCTTGATCTCCTTTTGTGTCTTATTGCTCTGGCTATGATTTCAAGCCAGATATTTTTGATATTGAATAGGTAGGCAGAGAGTGGGCAGCCTTGTCTAGTCCATTATTTTAGTAGGACTGCTTTAAGTTTCTCTCCATTTAGTTTGATGTTGGCTACTGGTTTGCTGTATAATGCTTTTATTATGTTTAGGTATGGGCCTTGAATTCCTCATCTTTCCAAGACTTTTATCAGGAATGGGTGTTGGATTTTGTCAAATGCTTTCTCAGCATCTAATGGGATGATCATGTGTTATTTGTCTTTGAATTAGTTTATATAATGGATTATGTTGATGGAATTCATATATTGAAATATCCATGCATCCCTGGGATGAAGCCTACTTGATTGTGATGGATGATCATTTTGATGTGTTTTTGGATTCTGTTTGTGAGAATTTTATTGAATATTTTTGCATCCATATTCACAAGGGAAGTTGTGAAGTTCTCTTTCTTTATTGGGTCTTTGTGTGGTTTAGGTATTAGAATAATTGTGGCTTCATAAAATTAATTGGGTAGAGTACCTTCTGTTTCTATTTTGTGGAATAGATTGAGGAAAATTGGAGTTAGGTATTATTTGAAGGTCTGATAGAATAACTTTGCACTAAACCCCTCAGGTCCTGGGCTTTTTTGGTTGGGAGACTATTAATGACTGTTTCTATTTCTTTAGGGGGTATGGGACTGTTTAGATTTTTTATCTGATCCTGATTTAACTTTTGTGCCTGTTATCTGTCTAGAAAATTGTCAATTTCAACCAGGTTTTCCGATTGTGTTGACTACAGGCTTTTGTAGTAGGATCTGATGAATTTTTGGATTTCCTCAGATTCGCTTATATCTCCCTTTTCATTTCTGATTTTGTTAATTAGAATACTGTCTCTGTGCCCTCTAGTTAGTCTGGCTAATGATTTATTTCTCCTGTTGATTTCCTCAAAGAACCAGCTCCTGGTTTGATTCTTTGTATAAATATTTTTATTTCCACTTTGTTGATTCCAGCCTTGAGTTTGATTATTTCTTGCCATCTGCTCCTCTTTGGCGAATTTGCTTCATTTTGCTCTAGAGCTTTTAGGTGTGCTGTCAAGCTGCTAGTGTATGGTCCCTTCAGTTTTTTTGGAGGCACTCAGAGCTGTGAGTTTTCCTCTTAGGAGTGCTTTCATTGTGTCACATAGTTAGGGTATGTTGTAGCTTCATTTTCATTAAACTCTAAAAAGTCTTTAATTTCTTCCTTTATTTCTTCCTTGACCAAGTTATCATTGAGTATTGTTTTGTTCAGCTTTCACAAGTATGTTGGCTTTCTATTATTTATGTTGTTATTGAAGATCAGCCGCAGTTCAATGTGATCTGATAGGAAGCATGGGATTTTTAAAATATTTATGTATCTTTTGAGGCCTATTTTGTAACCAATTATATGGTCAATTTATAAAAGGTGCCATGATGTGCTAAGAAGAAGGTATATCCTTTTGTTTTAGGGTATAGTGTTCTATAGTATCTGTTAAATCCACTTGTTTCCTAACTTCTGTTAGTTTCACTGTATCTCTGTTTAGTTTCTGTTTCCATAATCTGTCCATTGCTGAGAGTGGTGTGTAAGTCTCCCACTATTAGTTTAAGGTGCAATGTGTGCTTTGAGCATTAGTAAAATTTCTTTTATGAACGTGGTTGCCCTTGTGTAAAGAGCATGTATGTTTAGAATTGAGAGTTCTTCTTGGTAGACTTTTCATTGATGAATATGAAGTGTCTTTCCTTATATTTTTTGATAACTTTAGATTGAAAGTCAATTTTATTCAATATTAGAATGGCTACTTCAGATTGTGTCTTGAGACCATTTGCATGGAAAAACTTTTTCCAGCCTTTTACTCTGAGGTAGTGACTGTCTTTGTCACTGAGGTAGGTTTCCTGTATTCAGAGAAATGTTGGGTCTTGTTTACTTAACCAGTCTGTTAGTCTATATCTTTTTATTGGGAAATTGAGTCCATTGATATTAAGAGACATTAAGGAAAAATGATTGTTGCTTACTGTCATTTTTGTTGTTAGAGGTAGAATTATGATTTTCTGGCTATCTTCCTCTTGTTAAAAAAAGATTATTGTTATTTTTTCTAGGGTGTAGGTTCCCTCTTTATATTGGAGTTTTCCATCAATTATTCTTTGTAGGCCTAGATTTGTTGAAAGATACTGTGTAAATTTGGTTTTGTCATGGATTTATTTGGTTTCTACATGTATGGTAATTGAGGGTTTTGCTGGATATAGTAGCCTGGGCTGGCATTTGTGTTCTCTTAGGATCTGTATGACATCTGCCCAGGATCTTCTAGATTTCATACTATCTGATGAGAATTCTGGTGTATTTCTGATAGGCCTGCCTTTATATGTTACTTGACTTTTTCCCTTACTGCTATAAATATTCTTTCTTTGTTTTGTGCCTTTGATGTTTTGATTATATGATGGCTGGAATTTCTTTTACAGTTGATTCTATTTGGTGTTCTGTTGGCTTCTTGTATGTTCATGGATATCTCTTTCTTAGGGTTAGGGAAGATTTCTTCTATAATTTTGTTGAAGATATTTACTGGACCATTATTTGGGGAATATTCACTTTTTTCTATACTTATTATACTTAGGTTTGCTCTTCTCATTGTGTCCAAGATTTTCTGGACTTTGGGGGGTTAGGATCTTCTTGAATTTGCATTTTCTTTGATTGTTGTGTCATTGTTTTCTATGGTATCTTCTGTGCCTGAGATTCTTCTTCCATCTCTTGTATTTCATTGGTAATGCTTGCATCTATGACTCCTGATCTCTTTCCTAGGTTTTTTGTCTCCAGGGTTGTCTCCCTTTGTGATTTCTTTATTGTTCCTATTTTAATTTTTCGATCCTGAATGGTTTTGCTCAATTCCTTCACCTGTTTGGATGTGTTTTCCTGTAATTCTTTAAGGGACTTTGGGTTTCCTCTTTGAGGGCTTCTACCTGTTTACATGTGTTTTCCTTCATGTCTTTAAGGGAGTTATTTATGTCTTTCTTAAAATCCTCTATCAGTATCATAAGAAGTGATTTTAAATCCACATCTTGCATTTCTAGTATATTCAGGAATCCTGTGTTCGCTGTGGTAAGAGAACTTGGTTCTGATGATGCCAAGTAGCCTTGGTTTTTGCTACTAAGATTCTTGAATTTGCCTTTCACCATCTGGTTTTCTCTGGTGTTAGTTGGTCTTGCATACTCTGGCTGGAGCTTGTACCTCCTGTGGTTCTGTAAGCCTGGGTCAGCACTCCAGCCAGACCAGCTCTCTCCTGGTAAGAACTTGTGTACAGAGGGCTCTGGAACAGCCCAAATCCTTGAGTGTAGATGGTGGACTGGATGCAACCTGTCACAACTGCTCCACCATTCCTGCACCCTGTGTGCTCCTCACCATCCCACTCCAGACAGTTATTGGAGACAAAGTGGTTATCTCACCTCTGATCCCTGGACTGAAAGCACTCTTGGGAGAACAGCTCTCTCCTGGAGGGACCAGTGTGGGGGTGTGGATCAGCCTCAGTTCCTGGGTGCAAATTGATGAGCAGAAGGATTCTGTCCCAGATGCTCCACTTCCATTGTGCTTCTTAAGACTGGGTTTGTGATATATATGCCACCAATTCCAGAAACAGTTCCATGATCTGTTGAGGAAGAAATATATATATATATATATATATATATATATATATATATATATATATATATATATATATATATATTGTATCTATCGGCTAGATTTTTTTTTGTAAATCTGTTATGTCTATTGATATATTATATGAGTTCAGCTTGATACTTCTTTATTGATTTTTGTTTGTATAGAAAATTTCATAAAAGATGAAGGTAGGCTTCTTAAGCCACCTTCTGTTAGTGTCAAGATCTACCTGAACATTCATGTCTTTTAATTTTTGTCATCAAGAGGATCAAAATGATTCATATACAATTATATTAAATTTATATTACTGAATAATAATTCCTACTGTTAATACATAGAAGTGTTGATTTTCTCCTTTGACGATTTTGGCTTGATGTCTACTTTGCCACTCATTAGAATTACTATCCCACTTTGAGTTCCAGTTTCCATTTGATTGATAGCTCATCTTCCTTCTTGTGATCCTCATTTTGTGTGGTTCCTTGCTCATGATATGCTTTTTTTTTATATGATTTTCTATTCATTTTATGTTATTTTACTTTAACGAATGTTTAGCCTGCACATTTTTTCTAATTTTTATTAGATATTTTCTTCATTTACATTCCAAATGTTATCCAGAAAGTCCCCTAAACCCTTCCCCTCCCCTGCCCTGCTCCCCTACCCACACACTCCCACATCTTGGCCCTGGCTTTCCCCTGTACTGGGGCATATAAAGTTTGCATGACCAAGGGGCCTCTCTTCCCAATGATGGCCAACTAGGCCATCTTCTGCTATATATGCAGCTAGAGACATGATCTCTGGGGGTACTGATTAGTTTATATTGTTGTTCCACCTATAGGGTTGGAGACCCCTTCAGCTCCATGGGGACTTTCTCTAGCTCCTCCCTTGGGAACCCTGTGTTCCATCTAATAGCTGACTGTGAGCATCCACTTCTGTGTTTGCCAGGCACTGGTATAGCCTCACACGAGACAGCTATATCAGGGCCCTTTCAGCAACATCTTGCTGGTATATACAGTAGTGTCTGCATTTGGTGGATGATTATGGGATGGATCCCCGGGTGGGGTAGTCTCTGGATGGTCCATCCTTTTGTTTCAGCTCCACACTTGATCTCTGTAACTCCTTCAATGTGTGCTTTGTTCTTAATTCTAAGAAGGGATAAAGTGTCCATACTTTGATCTTCATTCTTCTTGAGTTTCATCTGTTTAGAAAATTGTATCTTGGGTAATCTAGGTTTCTGGACTAATATCCACTTATCAGTGAGTACATGTTATATGAGTTCTTTTGTGATTGGGTTACCTTACTCAGGATGATACCCTCCAGATCCATCCATTTGCCTAGGAATTTCATAAATTCATTGTTTTTAATAGCCGAGTAGTACTCCATTGTGTAAATGTACCATAATTTCTGTATCCATTCCTTCTTTGAGGGACATCTGGGTTCTTTCCAGCTTCTGGCTATTATGAATAAGGCTGCTATGAACATTGTGGAGCATGTGTTCTTATTACCAGTTGGAACATCTTCTGGATATATGTCCAGGAGTAGTATTGTAGGATCCTCTGGTAGTACTATGTCCAATTTTCTGAGGAACCACCAGACTGATTTCCAGAGTGGCTGTACAAGCTTACAGTCCCACCAACAATGGAGTAGTGTTCCTCTTTCTCCACATCCATGCCAGCATCTGCTGTCACCTGAATTTTTGATCTTAGCCATTCTGACTGGTGTGAGGTGGAATCTCAGGGTTGTTTTCATTTGCATTTTCCTGATGATTAATGATGTTGAACATTTTTTCAGGTGCTTCTCAGCCATTCGATAATTCTCAGTTGAGAATTCTTTATTTAGCTCAGTGCCCCATTTTTTAATGAGGTCATTTGATTTTCTAGTGTCCACCTTCTTGAGTTCTTTATATATATTGGATATTAGTCCCCTATCTGATATAGGATTGGTGAAGATCCTTTCCCAATCTGTTGGGGGCCTTTTTGTCTTATTGACAGTATCTTTTGCCTTACAGAAGCCTTGCAACTTTATGAGGTCCTATTTGTCAATTCTTGATCTTACAGCACAAGCCATTGCTGTTCAATTCAGGATTTTTTCCCCAGTGACCATAATTTTGAGGCTTTTTTCCACTTTCTCCTCTATAAGTTTCAGTGTCTCTGGTTTTATGTGGAGTTCCTTAAACCATTTACACTAGACCTTAGTACAAGGAGACAAGAATAGATCAATTCCCATTCTTCTACATGATAACCACCAGTTGTGCCAGCACCATTTGTTGAAAATGCTGTCTGTTTTTTTTCCACTGGATGGTTTTAGCTCTTTTGTTGAAGATCAGGTGACCATAAGTGTGTGGATTCATTTCTGGGTCTTTAATCCTATTCCATTGATCTACCTGTCTGTTGCTATACCAGTACCATGCAGTATTTATTATAATTGCTCTCTAGTACAGCTTGAGGTCATAGCCTGCACATTTTTAATGTATGTATGTGTACTCCCAGCAGGCCAGAAGACGTTTTTGAGATACCCCTAGAACTAGCATAAATATGGTTTGAATTACAATGTGGATGCTGGAAATTGAATTTGGGTCCAGTGCAAAAGCAACCAGTGCTCTTTACCAGAGCTAATTTTTAAACATTTTTTATTAGATATTTTCTTTATTTAGATTTCAAATGCTATCCTGAAAGTACCCTATACCATTCCCCCCATCCTATTCCCCTACCCACCTGCTCCCACTCCTTGGCCCTTGTTTTCCCCTGTACTGGGGCATATAAAGTGGGTAAGACCAAGCGGCCTCTCTTCCCAATGATGGCCGACTAGGCCATCTTCTCTTGCATATGCAGCTAGAGACATGAGCTCTGGGGGTACTGGTTAGTTCATATTGTTGTTCCACCTATAGGGTTGCAGACCCCTTCAGCTCCTTGGGTGGTTTCTCTAGCTTCTAAATTAGGGGCCCTGTGTATCATCCTATGGATGACTATGAGCATCCACTTCTGTATTTGCCAGGCACTGGCCTAGCCTCACTCCAGATATGCAGTCTGGATCTTAGTTTTGTTAAGGCAGTCAGCTAGTTTATGTGTATCAAGTGATGAAATGAAGCTGTCTTCATTTAAGATGTTATGGAGAAGGATACTTAAAATGATTATTTCTTGTTATAGTTATATGTAGTATTAGGAGTTCTTTTCTTTGTTTCATATTAATATCAATGGCTTGTTGTTTTAAGTTTCTGTTTATTATAGATTAATATCTAGATTTGTTTTTCTTTTAAATTTCTCTCATGAAATTTGTTATTTACTGTGATACTTATTACAAATGAGTTTGTCTTTTATTTCCTCTGTCTATAGTATTCCATTAAGTATGTCCTATCATTTTAGCTTGATTATCATTAATTGCCTCAGCCAGGGGTTGTCCTAAAATGTCATATTTCTCCATGAATTTTACAGGCTAGATTGCCTTTTAGAACAGTCTTGGTTGGTAATTATTTACCTTCAGTCTTGAAATAAATCATCATATGCTTTCCTGGATTTGAGGATTAAAAAGAGAGCTAATGTTAGTCAATTGTGATTGCCTTTGTAGGTCAACTAACATTTCCCTGTATAGCTTATTTTAATATTGCATCTTTGCTTGATATTTTTCATATATTGATCATGCTCTATTATAGAGCAATTCTAACTGGGATTTTCAATTCCATGTAAGTTTGTGTTTGCATTTATTTTTCTAGATCTAAGAAATTTTCTGTTATAAATTTATTGAATAAATTTTCCACAAATTTGCAATTTATCTCAGTTCCTTCTTGTCACTATAGACTCTGAGTTTTGAATACTTGAATGTATATCAGTTGGATATTTTGGTCTTGTTCAATTTTTCCTTCATATATATCTATATGTATTATTGTCTTCTTGTTGTCCTCCATTTCTGTTATTGCTTTTTCCTCCCTTTCCTGGTCAATTGATTATGCATTCTACTGTGAAATTTATTTGCACTATTTTATATTTCTAAGATTCTATTTAGTTTTTTTGGGGGGGAGGGGCTCTCAAATTCTTTGCTCAAGTTTTACTCTAGGTTTTGAAATTGTCTTTCAAATTGTTAAGTATTTCATTTACTTTGGTCAGATTGTAATCTAGCTCCTAAATTTGTTTTCTTATTTCTTTGATCTCTTCACAAGTCCTTTATATGGTTTTGATACATTTTAAAAGCAGGACTGCAATTTTTTTCTTCCATTTCAACTGTCTCATTATCTTTGTTTCCTGGAATTTAGGAGTTGTGAAGTTTAGATGTGTCATAGTGTATTGTTTTATCATAGTTTGTTTTTCTTGCATTTTGTGCATCTATTGGCAGGAATGTAACTTGTGGTTTTTATTTTTTCTTGTGTTCTTTTTGTTTTGTTTTATGTTAGTCCTATTAAGTTTTCTTCACTTACAATTATGTACTCCTGTACTGTTTAGAAGGTAACTAACAGCAATAATAAATACAATAATTTGGTAGCATCTTAGTGTTAATGTTCAGTACAAGAAAATTATGCTTACAAAAAGATGCAGTGTGTTGTTACTATACTAATTGTCATCTTTAACTGTTAAGAGTTTTAGTAATTAAGAAGTAAGCAAGTATAACATTCTTCAGAATAAGGTAAAACAAACAACAATTTAAAAGGTAAAAAGAGAAAGGATGTGAAAAGGAGGAGAGGAAATAATGAATGGTTAGAAAAGTATATGGGTTAGAAGTATGAGACATGCTAGATAAAACTGTATAGAACCAATATAGAAACATGACAATTCATATAGGAATTGAAATAATTACCACAAAAAGGTAAATAACAATTTTGGAAGTGAGTTGAAAGGAATGATAAACACCTTTCATGGTTTACTTGTCCTTGGATTAATGTGGTTTCACCCATGTTCTTGGTTATTTTTGTAGAGTATAATCTCAAGGCATGGGAGAATGAGAGGCAGGCACAGTGTCTGGCCTCAGCAGTTCAAATATGTCACATAGGCTTCTTCTTCTTCTTCTTCTTCTTCTTCTTCTTCTTCTTCTTCTTCTTCTTCTTCTTCTTCTTCTTCTTCTTCTTCTTCTTCTTCTTCTTCTTCTTGGAAATACTGTGTGCATCTCTGCTTTCTGCATAAATTCTCCAGTCCCAGATGCCCTACATGTCAATTCCAACTGTGCCTCTACCTACTGGTGATGATACAGTTTTCTTGGAAATTTCTGTTGAGCCCTATCAAAGCTTTTGTTTAGCTTTGCTGCTGAGCATTCTTTTCCTGGATAGATCTCAGATTTATTTTTTTCCACTCACTAAGGCAGGGTATTTAGTCAGGTTTTTTATTTTAAGTTGCTTCTGCCTATCCAAGCTTCATGCTCTTTCAGTGCACTTTTTTTTTCCTTTCCACAGCCATATCTCCATTCTGAGGGTCTCTCCATCTACTATGTATGTAACACCAGGACATGCCACTATACTTTGGTCATGTTTTCATTCATTCATGAGGTCACACTGCTCAGGAGAGGGCAAAACTATGTTGCCATCTGCTGCTGACTGAAACACAACTATAATAATGGTTTGGCTAGGTATCAACTAGTAGTCATTCTTAATGCCTTTTCAATGGAAAATTTCATAGATCTCACTTTGGCTTTTTTTTTTTTTTTTTTTTTTTTTTTTTTTTTTTTTTTTTTTTTTTTTTTTTTTTTTTTTTTTTTTTTTTTTTTTTTTTTTTTTTTTTTTTTTTTTTTTTTTTTTTTAATTTCCCCTTAGAGTATTTCTCCTATAAGAATAATGTCTTTCTTTTCTTAAGAATTCTGGTTCTTCTCCTTCATTGAGTCATAAAGTTCAGTTCCTAATCTATCATCTTATATGTAAGTTCAAGTCGCTTGGCTTGACTTATTTCTTGGTACATTATATGAAAAGGTTCCATGTAGCCTGCGATGACTTCAAACATAATGTGCAGTCAAAGCTGGCATTAATCTCCTTAGTCTCTTGCTTCTTTTTCACACAAAAGATTAGAGGTGTTTACTAACAAAATCTGTCACAACTTGACTCTTTAAAAAACAAAACAAAACAAAAATGATAAAGACATAGTCACAGCAAACAAGGAAGTATAGATGAGACCCAGTTAGAAATTTAGAGGTCAAAAAAAAAAAAAAAAAAGAAATATTGTTAAAAATGCCAGAGGATACAGCTACATAAAAACTACCATACTGAAGACTCTAGAAACATTGTTGAAGAGAAAAATTGAAACACTGTAAGAACCAGGGGGATCTGAGAGTTTTTCTGATTCTGTCTCTCTAGTAATAGCAGAAGCTACACCAGCAAAGTTTACCCAAAATGAGTTATTAAACCTGAGCTGAACAAGGACAATAACATTAAAAATAACAAGGACAATAACATGCTAGCCAGCAGTGATGTTTCCTGAGTCTACAGATGGATGCATTAGGTATTGCATCATGATCCTAAGTATGCCAGAGGACCTCAGGAACCTCAGAAACCATGTGGAAGCTACACAGCAAAACAGGGACTGCCTTCATTCAGACTCAGTAGCTCCATGCAGCCATTGTTGACACCTTCCTGGAACACATGTGCCACCTGGACATTGACTCTGCACCCATCATGGCCTGCAACATAGGCATAATTGTAATGTTGGCCCTGCTTCCTGATCTGTGGAGATACTGAAGGAGATGATTAAGTCTGGAATGAATGTGGCTGGACTGAATTTCTCTCATGGAACCCATGAGTACCAAGAAGAGACCATCAAGAATGTCTGTGCATCCACAGAAAGCTTTCCATCTGATCCTATTCTCTACCATCCCCTTGTGGTGGCTCTGGACACTAAAGGACCTGAGATGCCCACTAGGCTCATCAAGGGCAGCAGCACTGCAGAGGTGGAGCTGAAGAAGGGAGCCACTGTAAAGATCACCCTGAACAATGACTACATGGAAGTGTGTGACAAGAATATCCTGTGGCTGGACTATAAGAACATCTGCAAGGCAGTGGAGGTAAGCAGCAAGGTCTATGTGGACGATGGGCTCATCTCTCTGCAGGTGAAGGAGAAAGGTGCCGACTACCTGCTGACAGAGATTGAAATTTGCGGCTCCTTGGGCAACGAGAAGGGTGTGAATCTACCCGGATCTGCTATAGACCTCCCCACCATGTTAGATAGGGACATCCAGGATTTGAAGTTTGGGGTGGAGTATGATGTAGAAATGGTGTTTGCATCTTTCATCTGCAAGGCAGCAGACATGCGTGAAGTTAGAAAGGCCTTTGAAGAGAAGGGCAAGAACATCAAGATTATCAGCAAAATCAAGAACTATGAAGATGCCTATAAGTTTGAAGGAATTTTGGAGGTCAGTGATGGGATCATAGTGACCTGAGCATTGAGATTCCTGGCTCAGAAGATGATGATCAGATGTTACAACTGAGCTGGGAGACCTGTCATCTCTGCCATACAGATGCTGAAGAGCATGATCAAGAAGCCATGCCCCACACGTACTGAAGGCATTGATGTGGTCAGTGCAGTCCTAGATAGAGCAGACTGCATCATACTTTCCAGAGAAACAGCCAAAGAGGACTATCCTTTGGAAACTGTTCATATGCAGCACCAGATTGCCCTAGAGAGACAGAGGCTGCCATCTACCACTTGCTCTGCCTCCTGGCTCTCAATTACCTGCAACCCCACAGAAGCTGCAGTGGTGGGAGCCTTGGAGGCCCTACCTCAAGTGTTGGAGTGGGGCCATTATCGTGCTCATCAAGTCTGGTAGGAGTACTTACCAAGTGGCCAGGTACCACCCTCGTGTTTTCTTCGAAATCCCCAGACTGATCGCCAGGCCTTTCTGTATTGTGGCATTCTCCCTGTGCTGTGTAGGATGCGGTCCACAATGATGCCTGGGCTGAGGTTGTTGACCTTTATGTAAACTTGGCCATGAATGTTGGCAAGGCCCAAGGCTTCTTCAATAAAGGTGAAGTTGTCATTGTACTGATGGGGTGGTGCTCTGGCTCTGGCTTCACCAAAACCATATTTTTAGTGTCTGTAACTTGATGGACCCCTGCAGCCTCTCTTCAAGCCCCTGTCCCTTCCCTTCCCCTATCCTATCCACTTGGCCAACAACGCTTGTAGTGCTCACTCTGAGCCATAATGTGGAGCTGGTGGGCTGGACACCAGAGAAAATTAATGCCTCTGAAATATGCAATAGAGCCCAGTTATTTTTCAGAGCACTTCTTGAGCCAGGGGTGAAAGATGAATGCAGGATTGGAAACCCTCTGACTTTATCACAAAAGGGCAGTGTCATCTCTGTATACTTTGCTTTTGTGAGAAGTTGTCCAGAGAATTCCCAGCCCTGGCCTCGAGTCAGGAGATATCAAGAATAGGGCCTGTGGGTATGAAGCCCAGGTTCCAATGAAAATGACTTTGGTCCTTGTCCTGACTTGCTTTCCAAACAGCTTTGGCCTCCCCACTCCTCTGTTGTCATTGTAGACACTCCATCTTCACCTCTCCACCTGTATTCTGCAGTTTCTCCAGGCCTGTTTCTATAGTGCCCACCTGAATGTCAATAAATAGCAGCTGAAGAAAAAAAAAAGATATGCTAAAGAAGACAGGGAAAGAACCAGGACTTCACAAGCTAACACAAAGAACTAGATGCAACTAAGGCATTCAGAGAGCAGGAAATATCTTCCCCAGGAAGAGCATACCAGTTGTTTTACCCAATATCAAATGATCAGCCTGGAAACACACATGCAAGAAACACTCTATAGACTGAGCAGATTTTGTAAAAATATATATGGATATAATGACAATGAAAATAGAATCCATGAATTTGAAAGAGAGCAAATAGGGCTACATAGGATTATTTGAAAGGAGAAAAGAAAAAAGGAAAATGTAACTATACCATAATTTTAATAATAAAGTGAGTAAAACCAAAACATTTATGTGTACACCTAGCTACACTAGCCAAAAGAAAGGTAAGATGCCTTTTAAAAATTAGATGTGAAAATAAAATACTACTATAAATATTAATACATTCCAAAGGTTCATTGGAGGATATTATAGACAATTATATTTCAAGAATTTGAGAAATCTGGAAGTAATAGAGATAATTCTAGAAACACATGTCATTCCCACATTGAACCAATATAACTGAAATTAAAATGAAACATAGAGCATAACAGAAATAATCACCCAAAAAGCCCAATACAGATATATTTTCACTTCTGAATTCTATAAGAAGTTTAGAGGAGTATTAATATCAGTATCCTAATTTTTTCCCATAAGATAGAACAGAAAAAGTACTAGCAACTTCCATTATATGAGTAATCTATTAACTTTATAACAATACTAAGTGAGGCCCAAACAACAGCTATAATAAAGCAATGTATAAATTTCCTTCATAAAGACACAGAAAATAAACAGAAACCAGATTTAACAGCACATTCAAAACATCAAACTAGATGTTGAAATAGATTCCATTAAAGGATTCAAAGATAGCTCAATATATTCTAATCAATGCATGTAATCCATCCCTGAAGCAGAATCAAGAACAAATATTCACATAAACTTCCTAATAGATGTAGAAAACATTTTGACAGTGTTAAACATCCATTCATCATAAGAAAATATAAAGAGATGAAGCACATATAATTATAAAAATATATGCAAATGACAAAATTGAATACATTACAGTAAATGAGAAAACCCAATTTATTTTTTAAAAAATCAAGAATAATACAGACTGTGAAAATATTTTCTATAATTTTAGCCAGATCAGTAAGTCAGGAAAAGAAAAAAAAAGGGGGTGTAAGTAGAAAAGAGATATATAAAAATATTCACATTTACAGATGGTATGAACCAATATTGAAACATATGCTAAGGACTTCATTAGAAATAATATAAATCTGATTAATATTTTTATCAAACTATGAGGATATGTAATTAAGAACAAATATGAGTAGCTTTTATGGATGCCAGTTACAAACATGCTGAGAACTAAATGAGGAAAACAACCATATTCATAATACCCTTAGCAAATAAAATACCTAGGAGCAAACATAACCAACTCTTGGATGAAAGCTATAAAACAAATGGAAGAAAGAGATTGAACAAGGCAGTAAAGATTTAATAACTTCCCAAATTAATAGAGCAACAGATAATTGAGTACTATAAAATAAACAACCTATGCAAACAATCAATATGAGACTGGAATATTTAAGTAAACTAAAATGTTTTGTAAACATAGGAATTGAATGCATAAAATAACATATGACAATGCTATTCATGCTTTATTCACACTGAACTTTTATTTTGGAGAAAGCAAATTGAAAATTAATTATGTGTTCCATGTGAACTTAGCATTCTCAGAAAAGAGAAGATTGCTTTTGTTGTTCTTGAACCCCTATAAATTGTATTTGTCACCAATTGGTGAGATAAACAAGAAAAACTAATATTGCCATGAGTTCTACATTTTAAAATGTCTTAACAGCTTGAGACTACTTTGGTATAAGTGGACTAACTGAGTAAGCCAACAAAAATTCTAGAAATAAAACATGTTCAAATAATTAAATTATGGTCTGTGAGCGAAATAATTAAAATAGATTAAATGTGTATCAAAGTTATTAGGAGTTGAACACATACTCAGGTAATTATGAAGAAAGCTACCATGAAAGCTGGGCACAATTAAAAATTTTTACAGGATCACTATTCTTAGTGGTTCACTGAGATTTGTTTTTGAATCATATTTTTTCGAACTCTCAATACAGAAAATTGTTAGGTCAATTCATTACCATTATTTCCCTGTAGCTGAACTAATGGCTCATGGATTTTAAGAAATACATTAGTAAAAAAAAAAAAATCCCGTTTATTTAATGCATCTTTTCATCTTGATTCTTTTGGTACCATAGTCTGAGCATGTTTCATACCTTGGACTCAAAATAGGAACATGTGTCTTGATTTACAATCTTGTTAGATGGTGAAAACCTAATTAAAAGTTTTAATTATAGCAATGAAACCATGGAGGAATTGGACTGTGCCTGGCTTATCTCAGTTAAGAAACTCATCTATAGTTTTATATATGTTTATGTAATTGTGGGCTTTATTTTTATTGAGATTTTATTTATATTTATTTAATATACATAAGTGTGTTGTCTGCAAATATTCCTATACACTCTGTGCCAGAAAAGGCAGAAGAGGATTCAGGATATTCTGGAACTAGAGTTATGGATGCTTGTTAGTTGCCACATATAGGTACTAAGATGTGAAGCATGGTCCTCTGTAAGAGTACACATTGCTGTCCTGAGTTTTTGGATATTCCAAATGAATTTGCAAATCTCTCTTTCTAACTCTATAAAGAATTGAGTTGGAATTTTGATGGGGATTGCATTGAATCTGTAGATTGCTTTCAGTAAGATGGCCATTTTTACTGTATTAATCCTGCCAATCCATGAGCATGGGAATTCTTTCCCTCTTCTGAGATCTTTGTTGTCATACAGATTGTTCACTTTCTTGGTTAGAGTCACCCTAAGGTATTTTATATTATTTTTCAGTATTTATAAAGGGTGTTGTTTCCCTAATTTTTTTCTCAGCCTGTTTATTCTTTGAGTAGAGGAAGGCTACTGATTTGTTTGAGGTAATTTTATATCCAACCATTTTGCTGAAGTTGTTTATCAGCTGTAGGAGTTCTCTAGTGGAATTTTTGGGATTACTTATGTATACTACCATATCATCTGCAAATAGTGATATTTTGTCCTCCTCCTTTCCAATTTGTATCCCTTTAACCTCCTTTTGTTGTCTAATTCCTCTGACTAGGACTTCGAGTACTATAGTGACTAGGTAGAGAAAGAGTGGGCAGCCTTGTCTAGTCGCTGATTTTAGTGGGATTGTTTCAAGTTTCTCCCCATTTAGTTTAATGCTGGCTACTGATTTGCTGTATATTCCTTTTAGTATGTTTAGGTATGGGCCTTGAATTCCTGATATTTCCAAGACTTTTACCAAGAAGGGATAATGTGTTTTGTCCAATGCTATCAATAAGACAAAAAGGCAATCAACAGATTAGGAAAAGATCTTTACCAATCCTATATCCAATAGAGGGCTAGTATCCAATGTATACAACAACCCAAGAAGTTAGACTCCAAAGAACCAAATAACCCTATTAAAATGGGGTACAGAGCTAAACAAATAATTCTCAACTGAGGAATACAGAATGCCTGTGAAGCACCTAAAGAAATGTTCAACATTCCTAATCATCAGGGAAATGCAAAACAAAACAACCCTGAGATTTCACCTCATACCAGTGAGAATGGCTAAGATAAAAAATTCAGGTGACTGCAGATGCTGGTGAGGATGTGGAGAAAGAGGAACACTCATTCATTACTGGCTGGATTGCAACCACTCTGGAAATCACTTTTGGGGTTCCTCAGAAAATTGGACATATTATTACCTGAGGACCCAACTATACCACTCCTGGGAATATACCCAAAAGATGCTCCAACATTAATGAGGACACATGCTTCACTATGTTCATAGCTGCCTTAATTTTAATAGCCAGAAGCTGTAAAGAACCCAGATGTCTCTCAACATAAGAATGGATACAGAAAATGTGGTACATTACACAACGGAGTACTACTCGGCTATTAAAGACAATGATTTCATGAAATTCTTAGACAAATGGATGGATCTGGAGGATATCATCCTGAGTGAGGTAACCCAATCACAAAAGAACACACATGGAATGTACTCACTGATAAGTGGATATTAACCCAGAAACTTAGAATATCCAAGATACGATATCCAAAAAGCCTGAAACCAAAGAAAAAGGAAGACCAAAGTGTGGAAACTTCATTCCTTCTTAGAATGGGGAACAAAATACCTATGGAAGGAGTTACAGAGATAAAGTTCAGAGCTAAGACTATCCAGAGACTGCCTGACTTTTACAGGCAAATGGATGTGACTAGAAAATATCATCCTGAGTGAGGTAACCCAATCACAAAAGAATACACATGATATGCATTCACTGATAAGTGAATATTAGCCCATAAACTCAGAATACCTAAGATACAATCCACAGGCCACATGAAGCTCAAGAACAAGGAAGACCACAGTGTGGATGCTTTGGTTCTTCTTACAAAGGGGTGTTGGGGTCCACTGCCCACAGTGGACTGGGTTCCTGGAGGATTGGCCCGAAGCTGAAATGAAACTAAGGGAGTGGGGGAAGAAAGAAGGTCTCCGAGGCTACATGGTTGCTTCTGCTTAGAACAACTGTTTTATGGTGGACAAGCATTTGGGGTATAAAGGAAGGGAAGCCCCGCCCCCAGTCTTCTGCGCAGGCGTTCTGGAGTTTGGCGGGAACCCTGAAGTCTTGTGACATCTCTCAGGTTGCACAGGTGGGCTGGTTATAGGTGGGCTTCTGGTAAGCTGGGCGGAGCCGGGTGACCTAGGAGACGTGCAGAACCTGGCCATAGGGGTACCGGGCTCTTAGCCTAGTTAACAAAACAATGGATGCCATTGGGTGCAGCATGGCTCTGGTCATTGCCATGGGGGAACAAAATACTCATAGGAGGAAAGAGAGACAAAGTGTGGAACAGAGGTGTGCTTGTTTTTTAAACCTTCCAGGTACTTTGTCTATCACTGATTGATTTCCCTTTTGTGTTTTTATGGAATTATTCTGTATGAAAATGTGTGTGTCTGCATCCATGTTTCTTTTGCCCCCCTTTTTTGGGGGGGGGGCTCCTCCTTCTTTACCTCCTGTTCTTCTTTCTTTTCTTTTGAATTTTTCAGAGTTTTTATTTTTCCTATTTTATTTGTCCTAATTTTTAGATCCCTATTAGTTTTCTAATGAGAGATAGAATGGATATGGATTTTCATGGGGGAGGAGGCAGGGAATAGCTTGGAATAGTTGGTGGAGAAAAAAAACATAATCAAATATATTGTATATCTATACACACACATACACATGAATAATGAGAGAGTATAAATTTAGGAATAAGGTCCTGGGAGTGCTGCTTATGTATGAAACTGTAAAACAGTTTTAACTAAAGTATACATGCACCTATATAATGTAATCATTTGGTATTCACATTAAGGTATTCTGACAAAAATTTATAAACTTTTTTCTTTAGATACTGAACAAAATACACCAACTATTGAAGGCTTCAATAATATATGATATCACTTGAATAAAATGTGGAAAATTTACAACTAGTCAATAAATATTTGTTGACTCCAGATGTTGGGTGGAAGATAAATGATAAATGGCACAAAACATTAAAATGAGAAAATGTGTTCTCTAGTATACTTAATCAATAAAACCCAAACAGTGTAGTCTATTTCTGAGTGAAACTTAAATTGTGGTGATAGATATTGTTTCCTCTTCTTTTGAGACAAGTGGATTTGTTGGAGAATTTGTTCTATGGTGAACTTGCTTTATCATTTCTCTGCTGTGATGAGAGAGCAATAATGATTTAAGAAATTTGTCAATCAAAGAAGTTTGCTTCTACATTAAGAAATCAAACTTAGAAAGGAGTTAAAGTCCATCCCCTTCAATGAAAGCCTCTAATTAGTAGAATATTTGACCCTACACCCCCATATTTTATGCTTCCCATCACCTCCCAGTAGCATCAAGAAGGGAACCTGGCCTTTATCCCATAATTTCCAAACAATTTACACTATCATAAAACAATTGACTAAAATGCACACTTTTGTTGTTCATGATATATACATGAATATCATTAATTCTGAAGAGATCAATAATTTAACAAAGTTCATTAATTCTGCTTAAGTTTGTATCATACGAATATATCTTTCTTTGCCCTGGTCACCTTTCCCCTTCCAACTTAAACCTCACTATTTTTCCTTTTCTACTTCACTTCAGCTGTGTTCTAGTACTCCATGCACCAGTGACCCTTTCCTGATTTTCTGGATTCTACAGGTATGCCAAATTAAATAGTCAAGTCAAGAAAAATTCAGTGATATAATCCACATATGAGTAAGAACAGGTGATGATTTTCTTTCTTAGTCTGGAATACATCACTCAGTATATTTGGCAGCTTGATCCATTGATCTAATCTTCAATAAAAGTGTCCAAAAGTGAAATAGCCATAACAGTTCCTGAAATAAATACTATTTCAGTGAGCACCATTATTAATCTTCAGATAGTAACTCAGTTTTAGAATTAGTATTATTTCACCTGCAACATCTGCTACTTACTCATAGTATTTGCTTATTTAAAAAAAGATATTCACAGCTTGCTAAAATGTGAACTTGAAGAGAAGCACAGGATTTCATGCTGAGTGAATTATTCAGAGAATCGTTACCACATCTTTAGTGAAGTCTATCTTTCAATAATTTACACTTTTCTCTGGAATAGAGGTTCTGAAACCTAATCAGAGCAATTAGTTACCTATGAACAGACATAGTTTGGTTGGTTTGTTTCCTTGGTGAGCTGAGTAATTTTAATATCTGGGAGATTTCTATAACTTTATGGGAGAATACATAAAGGTTCCTACATCTACCATTTCTTTACATATTCTCAGTCCCTGAAAATCTACAGAACAAAATAAAAAGAAGCATTTCAAATAATCACATTTAGGTGTAAAGTAAGTCATATGTATGCTTTTATAAGTAATTTGGGAAGGAAATTATGTTGAATTCATGGATCAATTTTGATAGTATGGACGTTCTCATAATATTAATCCTACTAATACATATGCATGTGAGGTCTCTCCATCTTCTTGTATCTTTTCCAATTTATTTTTCAAGTAGTTTAGCATTTTTATTGTGCAGGTCTTTCATTTCCTTGGCTATTTTTCTACCTAGAGCAGTTAGTTACCTGTGCATATAAAATGGATGCCTAGCTAAGGATATTGAGAATAGTATTCTTTCCCACAATTTATTTCTCATTATTATTATGTGTATACTCAAAGTTTACTGAATTTTGTGAGATAACTTTATATCTTGTTTCCATGTTAAAGAGAGTATTTTATAGAGAGAATTAAAGTACATGTAAAAATGATACGTTGATTTCTTTCTTTTCTATTTGTATATATTTTTAATAGATATTTTCTTAATTTATTTTTCAAATGCTATCTCAAAATTTCCCTAAACCCTCCCCCTGCCCTACTTCACTACCCACCCACTCCCACTTCTTGGCCCTGATGTTCCCCTGTGCTGGGGCATATAAAGTTAGCAATACCAAGGGGCCTCTCTTTCCAATGATGAACAACTAGGCCATCTTCTGCTACATATGCAGCTAGAGACAGGAGCTCTGGGTGTTCTGGTTAGTTCATATTGTTGTTCCTCTTATAGGGATGCAGACCTCTTCAGCTCCTTGGGTCGTTTCTCTAGCTTCTCCATTGGGGGCCCTGTGTTCCATCATATAGATGACTGTGAGCGTCTACTTCTGTATTTGCCAGGCACTGGCATAGCCTCATACGAGACAGTTATATTAGGTTCCCTTAAGCAAACTCTTGTTGTCCTATGCAATAGTGTCTGGGTTTGGTGACTGATTATGAGATGGATCCTCGGGAGGGGTAGTCTCTGGATAGTCCATTCTTCCATCTTAGCTCCAAACTTTGTCTCTGTAACTAATTTCATGGGTATTTTGTTCCCTATTCTAAGAAGGAATGAAGTATCCACATGCTAGTCTTCTTTCTACTTGATTTTCTTATGTTTTGCAAATTGTATCTTGGGCATTCTAATATTCTGTTGTAATATCCGTGTATCAATGAGTGCATATCTAGTGACTTCTTTTGTGATTGTGTTACCTCACAAAGGATGGCATCCTCCAGATAAATCAATTTGCCCAAGAATTTTATAAATTCATTGTTTTCAATAGCAGAGTAGTACTCCATTTGTCAAATGTACCACATTTTCTGTATCCATTCCTCTGTTGAGAGACATCTGTGTTCTTTGCAGCTTCTGGCTATTATAAATAATAGGGGAGCATGTGTTCTTATTACCAGTTGGAACATCTTCTGGGTATATGCCCAGGAGAGTTATTGCTGGATCTTCCGGTAGTACTATGTCCAACTTTCTGAGGAACCACCAGACTGACTTCCAGAGTGGTTGTACAAGCTTGCAATCCCACCAGCAATGGAGGAATGTTCCTTTTCCTCACATCCTCTAATCTAATGAGAAAACTATGCTCTTTCTGTTCTTTGGTCATTTGTGAGGGAGATTATTTTTATTGATTTATCTTTGTTTAACCACAACTTCATCTCTGGATTCATTCATACAATAACATATTACTGAGCTATAAAGGAAAAGAAAAGTATAAAATTTGCATGTAAATAGATGGACCGGGGAACATTCCTTGTGAGTGAGGAAATCCAACTCAAGAAGACAGACATTGACATTTTTTTATTATTTGTTGATATTTAGATTTAAGTGTTCAGATAAATGTGTTTCATTTGGAATAGCATTGGAAGTCTGGAAATTAGTAAAGTGCCATGGAGGAAGTGAGCTTTTAAAGGCAGGGAGATATAATGTCATGATTTAAAAGGGGAGGAAGCAGTTAAATTGGAATGATGGAAAGGGAATGGTTAAATTAGATGGAGAATGGAAGGAAGTGCTTTAAGAACAGATAAGGAGAGGTATAAGTGATACTACATATATACATATATGGAGAGAGAGAGAATCAAAATGGAGATACTTTATTCTGTTGGTTATGCTTGCATCTGTAGTTCCTGTTCTCTTACCTAGATTGTTTATCTCCAGGATCCCCTAATTTTGTATTTTCTTTATTGCTTGTATTTCCATTTTCTGGTCTTGAACAGTTTTATTAATGTACTTCATCTTTTTGTGTGTGTGTGTGTGTGTGTGTGTGTGTGTGTGTGTGTGTGTGTGTTTTAATTTAAGGGAGTTATTCATTTTCTCTATAAGGACCTCTATCAACTTCATATGATTGGTGTTAAGGTTATTTTCTTGTTCTTCAGCTGTGTTGGAATATTCAGCACTTTCTGAAGGATGATAGCTGGACTCTGGTTGTTGTTGATTGTGCTCTTATTCTGACTTATCATCTGGGTTTGGAGTAGGTACAGGTTAGGTTGTAGATTTTTGAGGGTTTTTTTTTTTTTTTTCTTATTTCCCCTTGGTTTCTGTTTTCCCTTTGGTTTTCTGGCCTGACCAGAGAGTCATCAGGTCCAGTAGGATTTTCTTCTGGGTTTTTGGGTGCTTACTTGCATTTGAGGTTCTTGGTTTCTGGGAACTGGCATGGTCTGTGATGTCCTTGATACCAGCTTGGCATCTGAGGTTCCAGGTAACCATGGGGCCTCTGAGGTTCTGGGTACCAGCTTGGTCTCTGGAGTACTTATTACTGGCTTGGCTTCCATAAGAACAAGGGACATTAGTTGGAGTTGTGGGCCTGGGGTTCCTAGTACCAGCATTGCTTCCAATAGAGCAAGGACCCTTTGCCAGATTTGTGGGGCAGGATATGGAGCCAAAAAGAGGTAAGGCTGTTGAAGAGAACTGGGTGGCTCTAAACAGTGTTAGTCAGAGGAAGGCTGTGTTATACCTCATGTTCTTAGTCCCAGTGTGATCTCTGGTAGAGCAGGAATCTTCTACCAGAGTGTTGGGATGGAATTACTTCATTATGTGGAGAGAATGTCTCTATTAGATACTACACCCTAAGAAAATGCTTAATTTCATAGATGGGTTACTTCTTTTGTAGTTGTTGCCTAGTGAGAAATGAAATCATAGACCCACCAAAGAGCGCAGGCTATTGCTATTTCTCTTAGTTACCCTCCAGAAATTGATAGTAAGAACCTATTTCTGAAACTGACAATACCATATAACCAAGTTATAGAACATGGAGCAATCAAGCTACTCACCTTGAAGAGTTATCTCTATAGGCTACATTTCATAGTGCTATAGGATCTATCAGAAAAAGAAAATAATCATCAATTTTAATCAGATGTGAAACCTAGAAGACAAGATTTGCAAGGCATGACCCCTATGTAATTGTAAAATGGATATCTCAGGATTGAGCAATTGCCTTCTGATCTGATAGAAGTCAGTTGCAGCAAATGAAACTCATGGCTGGCACAAGTGCCTGGAAAAGAACAGGTCCCAGGGTAGAAACTACCACTGTTTTTCTGCTAAATGGACATGGTATTAAACCAACTACTAATCTTGTGATACTCATACTTTAATCTAACTCTTCAGAGAAATTTCTAAGTGTAATAGATTGCAATAAATACAAAGACATACAACTGGACAAATGGAAGAGAATAAGATTCTGCAATGATTAGCTGTAAATGATATACCTATATCATATCCTCTGCTCCATAAGCTCATGAATAGATGAAGAAGAGAAGGCAGCATATTTCAAGAGAAAAGGTTGGTAGATAGTTTTAATAAACTGTATTCCTGACATGATTGCCCAGGTGCAAATATTAGCTCACAGCTTCAAGAAGCCCTGTTGAAGTTCAAGACATATCAAATTCAATCAAGGAGATGGTAGGTGGTAAGTCAACCATACTCTAATGGAATGTCATGAATACAAGAGTATATAAGCAACACAAATTGGAGCCCATGTGTTTTTAATTAAAGAACTGATATTTGGGTGTGTAGGCAAGGGGGAAATGGATCTTGGAGGAATTGAAAAGGGAGAGGATATAGTAAATAACCATGGTTTGAAATTCTCAAAGAAGTTATGAAAAGTAGGTAAAATTCTTTTGGAAACCAAAGATGGAACCATGTTTTTTACTGTAACCCCCACCCCCCCACCCCAGCCTAAAGCAAGCTGAAGCAGACTTTGTTGCCACTGAGGTGAGGTGAGGCCACCCATGGTGTGCCTTTCCAGCTTGGCTGGCTTCTTTTGTTGTTTCAACTGCCCCTGTACTTCACCAGAATCCTGCTGCCAGCTGAGACAACCCTGAGACAATCCACATTGAACAGTGAGTCCAGGCAGAATCTAGGTGTCTGCTTGAACCGGCAGGTGGTGGGGGGTGGGGGGAGGATGGGTCTACCCTCATATAACCTAAGACTCTAAGTAAACTTTAAGGTGCTTTGAACAGAGTGATTTGTCTTGGTGCCTTTATTTTTCTCTACCATCTAGTCTCTTTCAGCCCCAGCTCATCTTTCAGGGAACCTGGTTCATTGTAAGCTGCCAGTGGCTTACAATTATATTTTACACTCTTAGGATATACAGGGGTATGGTAATATCACAATTTATTCAATGTGTACATATCATGTCATTACAATGCCAATAATAAGTAAACTACTGGGGTGATAAATTATGTTGTGATAAGTTAACTTCATATCCTCACACCATAAATACCTTAAATAGTAAAAAGAATAAGAATTTATTCATCAAGATCATTCAGGAATATATATTTTATAAACTATGACTTCTGGAAAGTTTTAAATCAACATTAATAAAGGTTTTGTGAATTCTATAATAAAACAGCTATTTATTTTTGATTATTTTATTATTTCCAAACATATTTGACCCACAAGTCGTTTTCTTGTAGAATACTGATTAAGAACCAAAGAAATTTTGGTGTCTTGTTATTGGCTTACAGAAATTGTATGCAAGATTAACATTTACTAGAACCATATTTTTCTATAAAACTTTGAAATTTCCTAGAGAAAGAAAACCTTACATTCTAGCTTATTTTATATTCCTTTTATTTAAAAAAAGGAAACTGTGGAGGAAAATGTTCAATCTCTTTTACATATTATAATCCTTGATGGAGGGAAGTCAGAGCAGAAACTCAAGTGAAAGCTTGAAGCAGAAACCCTAGAGGAAACTGCTAGGAGATTTTCACTCTGGTTCATAAATAGAAATACACACACACACACACACACACACACACACACACACACACACACACACACATCCTGTATATTTTTCCACAGTAGCATGGGCTCTTTTTCATTGAAGAAATGGCAAATATTCAGGGAATCGACCATAGACATGATTACAGGTTAACTGAATCTAGGAAATCATCAACTGAGGCTTTTCTTTCAGCTGACTCTAGGGCATGAGATGTTGACAATTAATACTAGGTAGGACACTGCACTCCTTGACAATGTGACACACAAACACATCACTTTTAAATAATAAATTGTCAATTCCTTGTTTCCATAAGTTCATGTTAATACTATACTATAAAACACACCATCACCTTTAGAATTATCTAACAGTCTTTAAATAATTTTGACATTTAAAAAGCCTAATGTCTTTAAAGAGCCAATCTCTTAAGTATAAATTCATTTAAGAAAAAAAGTTATATATTTTCTTAATTAAAAAGGAAAATACTAACACATCAAAAACAATCAAAGAAAAGCAAAACTCTAGGAGCAAAACCTAAATCCTGTAGCTCAGCATCATATAAGAAATACATAAATAAACCTGCTGTGCTTGCTCAGTGTTGATTGCATATACATGATTTCAGGGATAACCACTTGCTTTTGGATGAATATTTAGGTGACGCCTGCCTGGGGAAATACTATGTATGCCTCATACTCTAAGAATCTTTTAGTTGCCTACAATATTTTTTCTTTTCTTTTTTTTTTTTTTTTTTTGTCTAGATGTAGTACTCAGTGATATATCCCTTTCTCATATTACCATGTATATTGATTTTGTCATTT
This sequence comes from Mus minutoides, assembly GCA_902729485.2. Taxonomy (NCBI): domain Eukaryota; kingdom Metazoa; phylum Chordata; class Mammalia; order Rodentia; family Muridae; genus Mus; species Mus minutoides. The sequence goes on from LR753306.1 coordinate 462,442, forward strand.
TCAGGTCTTCTTAGTAATATTGTTGAGGTATCATGGTTGTAGCTTTCTTGTCATTTCTAGGAGATACAATCTCACAGCAAATTTTCTGGTCCTCTAGATTTTATGTTATTTTTTTTTTCCTTTATTTTTGTGATGTTCCCTAAACCTTGGATTCAAGAGTTTTACTGTAGATAAATCATTTAAGTCTGGACCCCTATAATCAGTTGATCTTTGCATTTTGATCAAATTTGGATTTCTGTAATGATCTATTACTGTTGCAAAGAAAAGCTTCTTTGAAGAGTGTTGAGAGTTACACTTACTAGTAGGAATGAAACTAAGTTTTAGAATACAGTGAGGAATTAGGCCAGTCTGGTAAATTGGTTGTACTAAGTTCTCCTTTAAGACCTATGACCTCACTAGCATGGTTAGTTGGCTAATTTTTCAGTACCGGGTCTGATTATTTCTCAACTCTTGAGCAGGCTATGTATCTAACTAGGTATGAAGTGATTGCCTGAGGGACACCACCACCTCTGCTCACACAGTAGTCCTGTCTTTATGCTCAGCTGGGTAGGTTGAATAGACCAAAGTGATGGTTATGAAGAAACCTAGTCCCCCGCTGCTCTAACGGGAGTTTATGTGACAGTGCTACACCCTGCTGAACCAGGCCCCAGACACGCTGCACAGATTTTATGTAAAGAACTCTTCCTATGCCTATGAGGGCTTGGATTCCAGTGGGAAGCCACCAGCAGTCTACAGGCAGAAGGAAATCCACAGGAAATTGATGTCATAAAACTTCACCAACTGCCACCACCATGTGAATGCTCATTCAACTCTGAATGATGGGTTGGTAGTCCAAGTGATGGGGCTACGGTCCAACAACAACCAGGCTCTGCGGAGGTTCATGAAGATCTTTGTCCTTGCTCCTGAGGGCTCTGTTGCCAACGAATTCTATGTTCACAACGAAATTTTCAGATACCAAGATGAGGTCTTCAGTGGCTTTGTCAAAGATCCTCAAGAGGAATCCAATGAAGTAGTAGAGGAACCTGAAGAAAGAGAACAGACACCAGAGGTGGTGTGTGATGACTCCGGAACTCTCTATGATCAGACTGTGAGCAATGACTTGGAGGAGCATTTAGAGGAGCTTGCTATAGTATCAGAACCAGAGCTGGAGCCAGAGTCAGAGCCAGAACCTGTGCCCAACACTTGAGAGGACAAGACTGAGCCTGCATTGGAGGAAGCTGCTCCTGAGGACATGCAGAAGAGAGCTTGCCTGGCACTGGCAGATGTTGCTACAGCACAGGAGGACTTAAAGACATTTTCTTGGGCATCTGTGACTTCCTCCAGTGGGGCTGTTCCAGTGAAGGAATACTACCTCATGTGTTCAAAGTTCCATGGTCAACGCCCTATCTAGATTCTAAGCCTGACTCTTAGATCCCACCACAAAGGCATCAGAGACTTCAGAGATCTAGAGCAAGAAATCAATGTCCCTCCTTAGAGAGGATCCCTGGCCAATCTGTGAGGCTGGTGAACTAGGAACCTCTAAAGTTGGTGAGGCACCCTGACAGTCACCATCGGGAACCTGCCACATGAGGTTGACAAGTTGAAACTGAAAGATTTTTCTCCCTCATAATTATGGGAATGTGGTGGAGCTGTACATCAACAGGGGTGGGAAGTTAGATACCCAATTTAAGATTAGTTGTGCTTGATGATTCTCAACCTACTCTCAACCTACTTAGCAATAGGCCCATCATGTTCTGACATGTGGTCCATCTGAATGTGTAAAAGAAGAAGACTCCACCTTCCAGGAAAGGCAACCACAGAATTAACCACCTTTGGGTCTTGGAGGCCCCCATGGTGGGCCTAGTGGTGGGATAAGAGGTCTACCCTCAGAGGCATGATGTAGATACCAGGCTTTGGCATGGGCACAGGGATTACAACTCAAAGGCAGTGAATTGTTTGGCCCAGATCTCCACATGGCATATAGCCCCGGCTCCCGCAGAATGGTGAATTCCTTCAACCTGCCTTTGGAGTCTCTGAACAGTCTATTATAAACTGCTTGAGTTTGTACAATATTAATTTTGCTTGTGTTTGTGGTGAGTGTTCCCCAAACCCTTCCCTCCCTTCACCTTTTATCCTTTCATTTCCAGTTTTCTGGAATGATAGTTTAGGAGGAATAGATCTATAAAGAAGAGGAAAGACTGACCTTCCTGATCATGCTGCATACACAGATTGGAGTTTTATGGCCATCTCCCAGAGGCGTGCATCTCAATTTCAATGACAGGGGACATTTTATTTGATGTAAGACACACAATTTGATAAATATTTTTGGAAGCAGGAAAAATCAAGTCCTGACTCCTTTCTGGTGAGAAAAAATTGCCTTTTGGCAGCTGCCATTGGGTCCCTGCTGGTGTGGCTAACTGAATAAAAGGTGTCTCCAGAACTTTGTTCTTTTGACATGTGACTACCAAACAACTCTAAACCTCCATTTTCCCCATTGGATTTTAAACAGTGATGTAGCATGTCAGTGTCTAGAACACAGATAAGAACTTCTGTCGAACTGTTAGTTTTTTTTTTTTTTGAAGTAAAGTTTTTCATGTTGAATTTGTATTTGAAAAAAAGGAAAAGAAAAAAACTACAAAAAATCCCCATAAGAAACAAATCCCCAAATCTGATAGCAAAACTATACCTTCTATTTATCTTTTATTCGGCTCCTAGCAATTGTAATAAAGAAAAGTAATAAAGACTCTAGATTCGATTTTTTTTGGTTTTTGTTTGTTTGTTTGTGTGTTTTTTTAAGATATAAAGGTATGCAACTTAGACTGAAAATGCTCCTCACAAGATCCATAAACTAACAGCAAAACATACTGCCAGGCATGAGAAATGACCATTTGAGTTTCTGCTCAGGGTTGTCCAAAAGATTCCTCAAAACAGTATAGGTTATTGCTCTTGCCATTTGTTGCCTCTTAGTGATTGAAAGTAAGTCGCTATTGCTGGAGACACCATCAGCAGGTATAGAACTTGGAGAAATAGAGCTGGATCTGGACTGAAAGCTTCCTTTCTGAAGTATAGCTCATATAATACCGGAAGTTGCTCTGGAAACTGCCAATGGAAGGAAGCAGTGCATAGACCTACTACAAACTTGTGAAACCCATGGAGCACAATAATAATCAGCATTTCATAGTACCCTTAAAGGTGCAATAGTGAAGTCTTACTCTTTGGTGATGAATATATTTTTATATATTAAAACAAATTGATGGCCTAACCTGTTATGCTTTTTATAGTAGTAGATATGTATATCACCAGCTGTAACCCTCCCAATAATACTTTTACATATTATTACTATTCAGTCATATGGGGTGAAGTTCATGCATAAAGATATATATTTTAGAGTTTTGATCCATACTATGGATCAAGGTAGGTGAAATTATTTAGGCTAAGTAGATAGATTGATATTGTCTAGTTATAATTTCTATAATGATAAATAATTTTTTATCATTGTATATTTCACGTATAAAAGTTAGTCATTAAATACAGTTTTAGACAATTTGAAATATCACTAATATAAATAAAATGATTATACATCTAATTTTATTATTTCTAAATTAATGTAAAAGAAATTTAAGTAAATACTGTGGTAAAGAGCTGCTGTTTCAGACACTTCAGTCAAAATGAGAAATCAAGTTTACCCATGTTGTATTTGAAGGATGGATAGGGAATAAGAATTTAAATGTTAACAAAAAAAGCACATAGTGAACATTTTTGCTATGTAAACTTTAATCTCCTAACAGCTACATTAATTTTTGTATACAGTTGAGCATATGTTATTATCTATTATCTTCCTGTGTACATGAAACTATAATCAATCACATTATTGTTACTAAATATGGCATTTGTTTAAAAAACAAGCTCTATTTAGTGTATAATGCACTCTCTATAATGTAAAATCATTACTAAAAGATTGATTTTTTTCATAATGATATGTTGGGAATCACATTTTGCAAGCTATTTAGGTTTTATATATTGACAACCTACTGCTCAAATAAGGAAAGTTGATCTTAATGTAGTACATGAATCAGATTTAAGGGAAATAAACACTGGTGGTACACAGAAGGGTATTTATACTGCTAACTTTTTTGAAAGCTCAAATTTTTGAGTGATATACATAAAAATACAATCATTAGAAATACTGTTATACTAAGTTGTTATAGATTAAGTTAACATAGGAATTATTACCAAAACTATGATTTTTGAGGTGAACTTTTCCTCTTAACACTTGATTATTTATTTCTAATTTGTAGTGATTCACAAAAACAAAACCATGCCTCACTTCTTTGCAGGAATTTCTGTCATTCAACTGATAAAGAACAAATCTTCACCAGTATTTTCCCTTAGAGGTCCTGCAAAGACACTCTTATATCCAAGATACACATAAATAGATCAGACCATCTAGGTTGCAATATTAATTAAGAACATATATTGTGGGGTCTCTGATTTAAAGAACATAAAATTGAAAAGGAGACATACAGGTTTTTCACTGAGACTAAATTATAATTTGATAGCAGCCAAAATGTAACAAAGTTTAAATACTATTACCCAGCCCTATATGAGTGAGAGTATATATAGACTGTGTTTTGAAAGTGAGAAATAATTCTTACAATAAAACACAGAGAGACCAGGGGCACTGATCCCTTCCAGTCAGCATCAGCGCCTGGTCACCTTAGGGGCAGGCTCTGTACACCCTCCCACGGTCGGTCCCTAGAGGAATCTCTGCTTAATCTTGGGACCACTGGTGAGTGAAACACAACATCTGTTCCAATTCAATCGCATGGGACATGAGACAGCATTGGGGAGGCAGAGAATCTGCCAGACCAGGGGCACAGGTCCCTTCCGGTCAGCGCCAGCCCCAGGTAACCTTGGGCACAGGGTCTGCGACGCACACCCCCACGGTCCCTAGAGGACTCTCCACATATTCTTGGGACCACCGACCAGACAACTCCAAACTCCTCAAGGGAGACACCACTCCCAGACACTGTATCAAGGATATTAGGACAACAGTATCCCAGGATAACAGGAGCTGGGTCACACCAGTATTCCAGGGTCTCAGTGGAACTTGACTGCCAAGAACTCAGACACACCCAGAATATCAGGTTCACAGGAGCCCACACTCAAAGGATCACAGTGAAATCTGGACTCAGAGGAGTCCAGAATCAACTGGGATTATAAGAAGGACAGGCTGCAATCAGATATATTGAGGACAGCAAGCACCTGAGGTAATACGAGGCAAGCATAAGAACAGAAGCAACAGAAATCAGGGTTACTTGACATCATCAGAACCAAATTCTCCCACCATGGCAAGTCCTGAATACACTATCACACCAGAAAAGCAAGACATGGATTTAAAGTCACATCTCTCATGATGATGGAGGAAGACTTTAAGAAGGAATTACAGGAAAGCACAGGTAAACAACTAGAAGCATTTAAAGATGAACCACAAAAATCTCTTAGAGAGTACAGGAAAACAATGCCAAACCGGATATGGAATTGAACAAAACCATCCAGTATCTAAAAATGGAACTGGAAACAATAAAGAAAATCCAAAAGGAGATAACCCTGGAGACAGAAACTGTAGGAAAGAAATCAGGAACCATAGATAACGAGCATCAGCAACAGAATACAAGAGATGGAAGAGAGAATCTCAGGTGCAGAAGATTCCATAGGGATCATGGACACAACAATCAAAGAAAATACAAAATTCAAAAAGATCCGAACTCATAATATGCAGGAAATCCAGGACACAATGAGAAGACCAAACATACAGATAATAGGAGTAGATGAGAATGAAGATTCTCAACTTAAAGGGCCAGTGAATATCTTTAACAAAATTATAGATGAAAACTTTCCATACCTAAAGAAAGAGATGCCCATAAACATACAAGAAGCCTACAGAACTCCAAATAAACTGGACCAGAAAAGAAATTTCTCCTCACACATAATAATCAGAACAACAAATGCACTAAATAAAGACAAAATATTAAAAGCAGTAAGGGAAAAAGGTCAAGTAACATATAAAGGCAGGACTATTAGAATTACTCCAGACTTCTCACCAGAGACTATGAAAGCCAGAAGATCCTGGACAGATGTTATACAGACACTAAGAGAACACAAATGCCATCCCAGGTTACTATAACCAGCAAAACATTCAATTATCATAGATGGAGAAACCAAAGTATTCCACGACAAAATAAAATTCACACAATATCTTTCCACAAATCCAGCCCTTCAAAGGATAATAACAGAAAGGCACCAATACAAGGACTGAAACTCTGCCCTAGAAAAAGCAATAAAGTAGTCCTTCAACAAACCTAAAAGAAGACAGCCACAAGAACAGAATCCCAACTCTAAAAACAAAAAAATGACAGGAAGCAACAATTACTTTTCCTTAATATCCCTTAATATCAATGGAATCAATTCCCCAATAAAAAGGCATAGACTATCAGACTGGCTACACAAACAGGACCCAACATTTTGCTACTTAGAGGAAACACACCTCAGTAAAAATGACAGATACTACCTCAGAGTGAAAGGGTAGAAAACAGTTTTCCAAGCAAACTGTCCAAAGAAACAAGCTGGAGTAGCCATTCTAACATTGAATAAAATAGACTTTCAACCAAAATTATCATAAAAGATAAGGAGGGGCACTTCATACACATCAAAGGTAAAATCTTCCAAGAGGAACTCTCAATTCTGAATATCTGTGCTCCAAATGCAAGGGCAGCCACATTCATTAAAAAAAAACTTTAGTAAAGGTAAAAGCACACATTGTATCTCACACAATAATAGTGGGAGACTTCAACATCCCACTCGCATTAATGGACAGATCCTGGAAACAGAAACTAAACAGAAACACAGTGAAACTAACAGAAGCTATGAAACAAATGGATTTAACAGATATCTACAGAACATTTTATCCTAAAACAAAAAGCTATACCTTCTGCTCATCACCTCATGGCACCTTCTCCAAAACTGACCATATAATTGTCCACAAAACAGGCCTCAAAAGATACAAAGATATTGAAATTATCCCATGCATCCTATCAGATCACCATGGACTAAGGCTGATCTTTAATAACAACATAAATAACAGAATGCCAACATTCATGTGGAAACTGAAAACACTCTATTCAATGATACCTTGGTCAAGGATGAAATAAAGAAATTAAAGACTTTCTAGAGTTTAATAAAAATGAAGCCACGAAATACCCAAACTTATGGGACACAATGAAAGCATTCCTAAGAGGTAAACACATAGCTCTGAGTTCTTCCAAAAAGAAACTGGAGAGAGCATACACTATCAGCTTGACTGCACACCTAAAAGCTCTAGAACAAGTGTAAGCAAATTCATACAAGAGGAGTAGATGGCAGGAAATAATCAAACTCAGGGCCAAAATCAACGATGTGGAAACAAAAAGAACTATTCAAAGAATCAACCAAACCAGGAGCTGTTTTTTGTTTTGTTTTGCTTTGTTTTTTGTCTTTTGTTTTTTTGTTTTTTGTTTTTTGTTTTTTTTTTTTGAGAAAGTCAACAAGATAGATAAACCCTTAGCCAGACTCACTAGAGGGCACAGGGACAATATCCTAATTAACAAAATCAGAAATGAAAGTGGAGACATAACAAAAGATCCTGAAGAAATCTAAAACACCATCAGATCCTGCTTTAAAAAAGGCTATATTGAAAAAAATTGGAAAATCTGGATGAAATGGACAAATTTCTAGACATATACCAAGTACCAAAGTTAAATCAGGATCAGATAAATGACCTAATCAGTCCTATATATCCTAAAGAAATATAAGCAGTCATTAATAGTCTCCTAAACAAAAAAACCCAGAACCAGATGGGTTTAGTGCAGATTTCTATCAGACCTTCAAAGAAGACCTAATTCCAGTTCTTCTCAAACTATTCACCAAAATAGAAACTGAAGGTAAGCTACCCAATTCATTATATGAAGCCACAATTACTCTGATACCTAAACCACATATAGACACAACAAATATAGAGAATGTCAGACCAATTTCCCTTATGAATATTGATGCAAAAACACTCAATAAAATCCTCGCAAACTGAATCCAAGAACACATCAAAACAATCATCCATCGTGACCAAGTAGGCTTCATCCCAAGAATGCAGGGATGGTTTAATATACAGAAAACCATTAACGTAAGCCACTATATAAACAAACTCAAAGATAAAAACCACATGATCACTCGTTAGATGCTGAGAAAGCATTTGACAAAATCCAACACCCATTCATGATAAAAGTCATGGAAAGATAAGGAATTCAAGGCACATATATAAACATAATAAAAGCAATATACAGCAAACCATCAGCCAACATCAAACTAAATGAAGAGAAGCTGGAAGTAATCCCACTAAAATCAGGGACTAGACAAGGCTGCCTACTTTCCCTCTACCTATTAAATATAGTACTTGAAGTACTAGCCAGAGCAATTCGAAAATGAAAGGAGGTCAAGGGGATACAAATTGGAAAGGAAGGAGTCAAAATATCACTATTTGCAGTTGATATGATAGTATATACAAGTGACCCTAAAAACTCCACCAGAGAACTTGTAAACCTGATAAACAGCTTCAGTGCAGTGGCTGGATATAAAATTAACTCAAACAAATCAATGGCCTTTCTCTATACAAAGGATAAATAGGCTGAGAAAGAAAGTAGGGAAACAACATCCTTCACACTTGTCACAAACAATATAAAATATCTTGGTCTGACTCTATCTAAGGAAGTGAAAGATCTATATGATAAGAACTTCAAGTCTCTGAAGAAAGAAATTGAAGATCTCAGAAGATGGAAAGATCTCCCATGCTCATGGATTGGCAGGATAAATATAGTAAAAATGGCTGTCTTGCCTAAAGCAATCTACAGATTCAATGCAATCTCCATCAAAATTCCAACTCAATTTTTCAAGGATATAGAAAGGGAAATTTGCAAGTTCATCTGGAATAACAAAAAACCTAGGATAGCAGAAACTCTTCTCAACAATAAAAGAACCTCTGGTGGAATCACCATGCCTGATCTCAAGCTGTAATACAGAGCAATCATAATAAAAACTGCATGGTACTGGTACAGTGACAGACATGTATATCAATGGAATATGACTGAAGACCCAGAAATGAAGCCAAACACCTATGGTCACCTGATCTTTGACAAGGGAGCTAAAACTATCCAGTGGAAAAAAGACAGCATTTTCAACAAATGGTACTTGCACAATTGGCGGTTATCCTGTAGAAGTATGAGAATTGATCCATTCTTATCTCCTTTTTCTAAGGTCAAATATATGTGGTTTAAGGAACTCCACATAAAACCAGAGACACAGAAACTTATAGAGGAGAAAGTGGGGAAAAGCCTCAAAGATATGGGCACTGGGGAAAAATTCCTGAATAGAAAAGTAATGCCTTGTGCTGTAAGATTGAGAATTGACAATGGGACCTCATAAAGTTGCAAAGCTTCTGTAAGACAAAAGATACTGTCAAAAAGACAAAAAGGCCACCAAAACATTAGGAAAGTATCTTTACCAATCCTAAATCAGATAGGGGACTAATATCCAATATATATAAAGAACTCAAGAAGGTGAACACTAGAAAATCAAATAACCCCATTAAAAATGGGGCACAGAGCTAAACAAAGAATTCTCAACTGAGGATTACCCAATGGCTGAGAAGCACCTGAAAAAATTTTCAACATCCTTAATCATCAGGGAAATGCAAATCAAAACAACCCTGAGATTCCACCTCACACCAGTCAGAATGGCTAAGATCAAAAATTCAGGTGACATCAGATGCTGGTGTGGATGTGGGGAAAGAGGAACAGTTCTTCATTGTTGGTGGAATTGCAAGCTTGCACAACCACTCTGGAAATCAGTCTGGTGGTTCCTCAGAAAATTGGACATAGTACTACTGGAGGATCCTGCAATGCCTTTCCTGGGCATATATCCAGAAGATGTTCCAACTGGTAATAAGGACACATGCTCCACTATGTTCATAACAGCCTTATTTATAATAGCCAGAGGATGAAAAGAACCCAGATGTCCCTCAACAGAGGAATGGATAAAAAAAATGTGGTACATTTACACAATGGAGTACTACTCAGCTATTAAAAACAATGAATTTATGAAATTCCTAGGCAAGTGAATGGATCTGGAGAGTATCATTCTGAGTGAGGTAATCCAAGTACAAAAGAACTTACATAACATGTACTCACTGATAAGTGGATATTAGCCCAGAAACTTAGATTACCCAAGATATAATTTGCAAAACACTTGAAACTCAAGAAAAATGAAGACCAAAATGTGCACACTTCACCCCTTCTTAGAATTAGAAACAAAGCACACATAGAAGGAGTTACAGAGATCTAGTGTGGATCTGAGACAAAATGATGGACCAACCAGTGACTTCTGCAGCTGGGGATCCATTCTATAATCAGCCACCAAACCCAGACACTATTGCATATGCCAGCAAGATATTGCTGAAAGGGCCCTGATATAGCTGTCTCGTGTGAGGCTATTCCAGTGTCTGGCAAACACAGAAGTGGATGCTCACAGTCAGCTATTAAATGGAACACAGGTTTCCCAATGGAGGAGCTAGAGAAAGTACCCAAGGAGCTGAAGGAGTATCCAACCCTTGGAAGAACAATATGAACTAACCAGTACGCACAGAGCTCATGTCTCCAGCTGCATTTGTAGCAGAAAATGGCCTAGTTGGCCATCATAGGAAAGAGAGCCCCTTGGTCATGCAAACTTTATATGCCCCAGTACAGGGGAATGCCAGGGCCAAGATGTGGGAGTGGGTGGGTAGGGGAGCAGGGCGGGGGATGGGGGAGTATATAGGGGACTTTTGGGATAGCACTTGAAATGTAAATGAAGAAAATATCTAATAAAAATTGGAAAAAAAATTAAAAAAAACAGACAACTATATTTAAATTAATGTTTTAGTTTCATTTATATTAACTGGAAGATGTGAATACATTTCAAGTATGCCTTTTGAAACCCAACTATGAACTCCTTCATTACTATGTAAGAGCAAATTGACCTTACTTTGGAAGGTAAATTACATCTTTCTACCTATTACTACAAAGCACTGGGAAAACACATTTAAGGCTTAGCAGACATTTCAAATATACAGCTATTTGAAAAAATTCAGATAGGTGATGTATTTTTTTAGTTTCAAGTTATTTGGTGTCTTAACATGAATTTCACATATCAAAATTATAAAAAAATATCTGAATGGAGATTGAAAGCAGTTAAGCACTAGTATAAGTTTTGTAGGAAACTGACTATGTGAATATAGTAATTCTTGTAAATATGTTGAGTCTCTAATATCCTCAGGAGACAGGCTATAATGTAATCTTTAAAGTTAGTTCGGACATCATGAATGTATCTAATAGCAAATTTGTCAGAGATTAGCAATAAAATTCCATTTAGTAAAATATGCCAGCAAGCTTTTCTGGATACAATGTCATGTGATAAAAGACAAGACATATTATCCTGTTGACTACTACATATATGGGCTCTAAAAAACTGGAATAATAAATTTGTCTATGATTTAAAAACATGGTCAAAGCCAGTTTTAAACAAATATTTTACTTTCTTGCTTGTATTAATAATTGACAAACCACAGGTATTAATTGATATAGACCTTTAACTTAATGATTTCCATTCATGTTTATGCAGTTAAAACCAAAGGTTAGCAGAAATTAAGAAAAAAAATTCTTTCCTTTAGCTCTTAGAGCTAAAGCAAAACTTTTAAAAGAAAGCTATCTGAACTGCAAAGCTCCATGTCAATCCTGTACATAAGAATGTGGCTGCACTGCCACTTAGTGGTAGCCTTGTAAAACGTAATTAGGTTAAGATGATCAGTAAGTACGCCTTTAGGAAAGCACATTATCTCTTATTTTCCTTAATACATGAATGTCTGCAATTGAACATAATTATGTCGAAGTTAAAAGCTGATTTTACAACTGTTTGATATACAAAACTAAATCTATGTCCTCATGGAAAGTCTCTGGCAAGTGAACATCATAGCATAATTACTAAAAGTTAAGCATAATGAATATATTACAAAGGAAAACAATAAATGACAAAGAATTCAAGAAGTAGTTTTCTACTCAAAACTCACAATAGTAGAATGATGAAAACACCACGTAAAACAAACTTTTTATTTGAAACACAAAAAGGTTATTTGCATCAGTGAAATAATTATCTCTAAAACAAAGACATTTGAAAACATACATGTTGGCACCTTCACCCCATTTCAATAACTGTTGCTGGGAAAGGAAAACCACATGTAAAAAATTAGAACTATGTCTGTATCTCTGCTCAATATTTAATAAAAATGGATAAAGATCTTATTATAAAAAAGTTTGAAACTCCTAAGAGGAAACATAGGACAACTACCTCAGGCTATTGGCATAGGTAATGATTACCCGAGTGTGACTATAATTGCTGACCTAGGAAGCTAAAAATGTACATATTGAACTTCATTAAATTAAATATTTCTGCATACCAAAGAGCATACATTACAAAGAGAATAAGCATCTTACTTATTAGGAGAAAATATTTGATATCTATTCATCCTACTAGGGATTAATAATTGTATCATGTGAAGAATTCAAATAAGTTAAATATATTTGAATTGGCATATGGTGTGAGAATATGAATAGCCTCCTTTCAAAAGAGTAAGCTCAGGTGGCCAATAAATATATGGACAAATATTCAACATCCTTAGTCATCTGGGAAATATAAGTTAATACTTCACCAAGATACCGTATCATGCCTGTCAGTACAGCTATAATGAAATATAAGTGAATCCTTCACTGAGATACCATATCACACCTGTCAGTACAGCTATAATCAAAACAAAACAAATAAAAGAGAAATTTACAAATGCTGGTGTGTGTGTGTGTGTGTGTGTGTGTGTGTGTGTGTGTGTAAAAGGGATCATGTGTGTATTGTTATAGAGACTCTAATTACTCTGCCTACTATTTGCAAAGTATGGAGATTCCTTCTCAATAAAAATGTCTCTAGTATCACATCCAGTTGTAACATACTAGAGAACATGCTTAAAATAAGGTCAATGGACACATGTCATGTGATACCTGAATGCTCACATTTATTTCTCCAATGCCCACAATAATATGTTCAGAAGAAGAAAAGACTCTATCTATCTATCTATCTATCTATCTATCTATCTATCTATCTATCTATCTATCTATCTATCTATTTATCTATCTACACACACACACACACACACACACACACACACACACATATTCTCACATGTGGAATAGGGGCAAATATATAAGAAAATTGTTCACCAGAAAGTAGGGGACAGACTATCTTGGACGTGGAATGAGATTGTGGTAAGAAGAGAAAGGACAAAAGAGATCTGTATATATGATGTACTTGGGAAACATACCTACTGCACTTGACCTTAGCAAAAAGGCTGAGAAGCAATACCTTCTGACTTTGCTTGCACATAACAGTTGACCCTATCATATTTTAAAGTTAGTTATGATACTGAATATACTGATACAACAAGACATTTTCAGACACTCAGCTAAAAGGTTTTGGGTGTTTTTTGTTTGTTTGTTTTTAATTCAGAAGGTGGAGTATTCAGTTATACTTTATAGTGATCAGCCTTAAACCCTAGCATGTATAATAAATAAGACAAGAGTAGTTAATACTTAACAAAATATATTAAATGGAAAATGATGGTTTCTAAGCAACCATTTAAAGTTGTGTTATGTAAAACTATGTTATACAAATAATGCATAAATTCAGTGTGATAATTTTTATTACAAAAGTTTTGATAATCACATATGAAAAAAAAATTTTTGAAGGTTTTCTACCATTTATCCCTAAATTCAACTTTTTTCTCTTTATTAAATATTTTCTTCATTTACATTTCAAATGTTATCCAGAAATTTTCCCTTATCCTCCCGCATCCCCACCCTGCTCCCCTACCCACCCCCTCCCACATAATGGCCCTGGAGTTCCCCTGTACTGGGGCATATAAAGTCTGTATGACCAAGGGGCCTCTCCTCCCAATGATGGCCAACTAGGCCATCTTCTTCCATATGTGCAGCTAGAGACATGAGCGCAGGGGGGAACTAGTTAGTTCATGTTATTCTTACACCTATAGGGTTGAAGACCCCTTCAGCTCCTTGGGTACTTTCTCTAGTTCCTTCCTTGGGAGTCCTGTGTTCCATCTAATACCTGACTGTGAGCAACCACTTCCGTGTTTGCCAGGCACTGGTATAGCCTCCCATGAGACAGCTATATCAGGTCCATTTCAGCATTATCTTGCTGGCATATGCTATAGTGTTTATTTTGGTGGCTGATTATGGGAAGGATCCCTGGCAGCTGCAGTCACTGGTTGGTCCATCCTTTTGATTCAGCTTCACACATGATCTCTGTAACTCCTTCAGTGTGTGCTTTGTTCTTAATTCTAGGAAGGGGCAAAGAGACCACATTTTGAACTTCATTCTTNTCATTTACATTTCAAGTGTTATCCAGAAAGTTCCCTATATCCTCCCCCCTCCCGGCCCTGCTACAATACCCACCCGTTCCCACCCCCTGGCCCCGGCGTTCCCCTGTATTGGGGCAAATAAAGTCTGCATAACCAAGGGGCCTCTCTTCCCACTGATGGCCAACTAGGCCATCCTCTTCTATATATGCAGCTAGAGACATGAGCCCAGGGGGTACTAGTTAGTTCATGGCTATTCTTCCACCTATAGGGTTGAAGACCCCTTTAGCTCCTTGGTCACCTGATTTTTTGATCTTAGCCATTCTTAATGGTGTGAGGTGGAATCTCAGGATTGTTTTGATTTGCATTTCCCTGATGATTAAGGATGTTGAACATTTTTTCAGGTGCTTCTCAGCCATTCTGTATTCCTCAGTTGAGAATTCTTTCTTTAACTCTGTGGCCCAATTTTTAATGGGGATATTTAATTTTCTGGTGTCCACCTTCTTGAGTTCTTTATATATATTGGATATCAGTCCCCTATCAGATTTAAGATTGGTAAAGATCCTTTCCCAATCTGTTGGTGGCCCTTTTGTCTTGTTGACAGTATCTTTTGCCTTACAGAAGCTTTGCAACTTTATGAGGTCCCATTTGTCAATTCCTGATCTTTCAGCACAGGAATTTTCCCCCAGTGCCCATATCTTCGAGGCTTTTCCCCACTTTCTCCTCTATAAGTTTCAGTGTCTCTGGTTTTATGTGGAGATCCTTCAACCACTTAGACTTGACCTTCATACAAGGAGATAAGAATGGGTCAATTCCCAGTCTTCTACATGACAACCGCCAGTTGTGCCAGCACCATTTGTTGAAAATGCTGTCCTTTCTCCACTGGATAGTTTTAACTCCCTTGTCAAAGATCAGGTGACCATAGGTGTGTGAATTCATTTCTGGGTCTTCGATCCTATTCCATTGATCTACCTGTCTGTTGCCATACCAGTACCATGCAGTTTTTATAACGATTGCTCTGTAGTACAGCTTGAGGTCAGGCATGGTGATTCCACCAGAGGTTCTTTTATTGTTGAGAAGAGTTTTTGCTAATCTAGGTTTTTTGTTATTCCAGATGAACTTGCTAATTGTATTTTCTAGATCCTTGAAGAATTGAGTTGGAATTTTGATCCCCTAACGTAACTTAGACATCTATCGAAAACCGTTCTATCGGTAAAAATGATATAACTAAGACGGTTAGGTACTCGTACCCTCTAGGAAGGTAGAAGACTCTAGAAGGAGTTAAAGAAAGTTCAGAGACTTGAAGTTCTTGTCATACAAATCTTTCACTTCCTTTGTAAGAGTCACACCAAGATATTTTATACTGTTATTGACTATTGTGAAGGGTGATGTTTCCCTGATCTCTTTCTCAGCAAGTTCATCCTTTGTAAAGAGAAAGGCCATTGATTTGTTTGAGTTGATTCTATATCCAGCTACTGCACTAAAGCTGTTTATCAGGTTTAGGAGTTCTCTGGTGGAGTTTTTGGGGTCACTTATATATATATACTATCATATCATCTGCAAATAGTGATAATTTGAGTTCTTCCTTTCCAATTTGTATCCCCTTGACCTTCTTTTGTTGTCTAATCACTCTGGCTAGGACTTCAAGTACTATATTGAATAGGTAGGGAGAAAGTGGGCAGCCTTGTCTGGTCCCTGATTTTAGTGGGATTGCTTCCAGCTTCTCTCCATTTAGTTTGATGTTGGCCACTGGTTTGCTCTAGATTGCTGTTATCATGTTTAGGTAAGGGCCTTGAATTCCTGATCTTTCCAAGACCTTTATCATGAATGGGTGTTGGATTTTGTCAAATGCTTTCTCAGCATCTAAGGAGATGATCATGTGGTTTTTATCTTTGAGTTTGTTTAAATAGTCTATTACGTTGATGGATTTCCGTATATTAAAACATCCCTGCATTCCTGGGATGAAGCCTACTTGGTCATGATAGATGATCGTTTTGATGTGTTCTTGGATTCGGTTGGTGAGAATTTTGTTGAGTATTTTTGCATCGATATTCATGAGCGAAATTGGTCTGAAGTTCTCTATCTTTGTTGTATCTTTATGGGGTTTAGGTATCAGAGTAATCATGGGTTCATAAAATGAGTTGGGTAATGTACCTTCAGATTCTATTCTGTTGAATAGTTTGAGAAGAACTGAAACTAGATCTTCTTTGAAGGTCTGATAGAACTCTGCACTAATCCCATCTAGTCCTGGGCTTTTTTTGGTTGGGAGACTATTAATGACTGCCTCTATTTCTTTAGGAGATATAGGGCTGTTTAGGTCATTAATCTGATCCTGGTTTAACTTTGGAACTTGGTATCTGTCTAGAAAGTTATCCATTTCCTCTAGATTTTCCAATTTTTTCGAATATAACCTCTTGTAGAAGGATCTGATGGTGTTTTGAATTTCCTCAGGATCTGTTGTTATGTCTCCCTTTTCCTTTCTGATTTTGTTAATTTGGATGCTATCCCTGTGCCCTCTAATTAGTCTGGCCAAGGGTTTGTCTATCTTGTTGACTTTTTCAAAAAACCAGCTCCTGGTTTGATTGATTCTTTGTATAGTTCTTTTTGTTTCCACAAGGTTGATTTCACCCCTGTGTTTGATTATTTCCTGCCATCTACTCCTCTTAGCTGAATTTGCTTCCATTTGTTCTAGAGTTTGCAGACGTGCTGTCAAGCTACTAGTGTATGCTCTCTCCATTTTTTTTTTTTTTTTGGTAGGAACTCAGAGCTATGAGTTTACCTCTCAGGAATGCTTTCACTGTGTCCCATAAGTTTGGGTATGTTGTGGCTTCATTTTCATTAAACTCTAGAAAGTCTTTAATTTCTTTCTTTATTCCTTCCTTGACCAAGGTATCATTGAGTAGAATGTTGTTCAGTTTCCAAGTGAATGATGGTGTTCTGCTTCTTATGTTGTTATTGAAGAACAGCCTTAGTCCATGGTGATCTGATAGGGTGCATNTTTTTTCCTGAGGTGTGTTTCTTGTAAGCAGCAAAACGTTGGGTCCAGTTTGTGCAGCCAGTCTGATAGTCTATGTCTTTTTATCGGGGAATTGAGTCCATTGATATTAAGAGATATTAAGGAACAGTAATTGTTGTTTCCTGTCATTTTTGTTTTTAGAGTTGGGATTCTGTTCTTGTGGCTGTCTTCTTTTAGGTTTATTGAAGGATTACTTTCTTGCTTTTTCTAGGGCATAGTTTCTGTCCATGTATTGGTGTTTTTCTGTTATTATCCTTTGAAGGGCTGGATTCATGGAAAGATATTGTGTGAATTTGAATTTGTCATGGAATACTTTGGTATCTCCATCTATGGTAAATGAGAGTTTTGCTGGGTACAGTAGCCTGGGCTGGCATTTGTGTTCTCTTAGTGTCTGTATAATTTCTGTCCATGATCTTCTGGCTTTCATAGTCTCTGGTGAGAAGTCTGGAGTAATTCTAATAGGCCTGCCCTTATATGTTACTTGTCCTTTTTCCCTTGCTGCCTTTAATATTCTCTCTTTATTTAGTGCGTTTGTTGTTCTGATTATTATGTGTCGGGAGGAATTTCTTTTCTGGTCTAGCCTATTTGGAGTTCTGTAGGCTTCTTGTATGTTTATGGGCATCTCATTCTTTGGTATGGAAAGTTTTCTTCTATTATTTTGTTGAAGATTTTTGCTGGCACTTTAGTTTGATAATCTTCCTTCTCATCTACTCCTATTATCCTTAAGTTTGGTCTTCTCATTGTGTCCTGGATTTCCTGGATATTTTGTGTTAGAATCTTTTTGCATTTAGCATTTTCTTTGATTGTCTTGTCTATGCTTCCTATAGAATCTTCTGTGCCTGAGGTTCTCTCTTCTATCTCTTGTATTCTGTTGCTGATGCTCATATCTATGTTTCCTGATTTTTTTCCTATGGTTTCTATCTTCAGGGTTATCTCCTTTCTGTTTTTCTTAATTGTTTCTACTTCCATTTTTTAGGTCCTGGATGGTTTTGTTCCATTCCATCACCTGTTTGGTATTGTTTTCCTGTAAATCTCTTCGCATTTCCTCTTTAAATGCTTCTAGTTGTTTATCTGTGTTTGTATTTATCTGTTCCTGTATTTCCTTCTTATAGTCCTCCATCATCATCATGACGAGTGACTTTATATCCATGTCCTGTTTTTCTGGTGTGCTGTTATATCTAGGACTTGATGGGGTGGGTGAGTTTGGATCTGGTGATGCCAAGTACCCTTGGATTCTGTTGCTTCTGTTCTTAAGCTTACCTCCTGCCATCTCTAACCAAAGAGACCTGGTGTTGGTGCAGGCCAGAAGGGAGAGTCTGAAATGGTCTGGGCCTTTATCTCTGTCCTGGCTGGTGTCTCAGGTCGCAGGGGATTGGGCAGGAACAGATGCTGCGTTCAGCTGCTCACCTGTGGTCCCAAGGTAGCCTGGGGAGTCCCGGGGAGCGTGCGCAGAGCCTGTGCCCGAGCCCTGGGCTGGTGTGGGTGCACCGGACCAGACCCTAAATTCAACTTTTCCAATCAAAGGAAAAAAATAGCTGACATTTAGGAACATTTTATTTCACTTAATTATGTAACCATTTTTATCATAATGAAGGTACCTACCTTCATATATATGAAAGATACTTTGCTTCTTTTTGCATGTACTTTCTCTGTGACAAGACTTAATTTAGTTTATTTAGCTGTGGTAAACCTGAGTCTCTTCAAATGAAAGAATATTTCTGAATGTAAGTAGTTCTTTAAATTCTTTGTTCTTGACAAATTGATATATACAGATACACACAAACACACACACACACACAAGCATGCAAGCATGCATGCATGCATGCACGCATGCACACACACACACACACACACACACACACACACACACACACACACACACATTCAGGTGTGTCAAATTAAATATTCCATTCCAAGTTTATTCTGCAGTAAAAAGGTAAGAAATTGAGAGTGCTTTCCTGTTGGTTTTTTAATTTTTGTTTGTTTGTTTGTTTGTTTTGCATGTGGTTTAGTGGGAATGTAGAAGTATAGGAAAAGATGTACTCAGATCATTCAAGTAATTTCTTATTCACTACTGAAATTTACTTTCAGTTTGGGACCCTCTTATACTGCTTCATGACCTAACAACATTGATTCTTTTAGAAAGTGTTTAAAGCCTCCACATCAATTTTTTTTTTTTTTTTTTGTATTGGGGAATTGAAAATCTGACAAAACTGGTCAATTGCAACAAGGTATAAGCTGGGAAACAAATTGGCTGTGGCACACACACATACATGCACATGCATGTTTGTACCTAAACACCCATAATGCCACTTTTCTTTTAAACACTTTCAGTAAGACGTGATAAAATTTGGAAAATGTTTTCAAATTAATAAACATTTCAAGATTTGTGGTATCTAACAAGGTCATTGTTAGAAATAAATTTGTAGCATTAAATTGATATATAATGAAAGAAGAAAATTTAAAATGTAATAATCTATATTCATCTCATTAATTTTGAAATAAGAAAATCTACTAAAATAAGAAGTAATAAAATCAGAAATTACTAAATAGGTAGCAATAGGACAAAAATTTGGAAAAAATAACATACTCCTTTGAAAATAATTAATGATCACCCATTACTTTATATAAAACACAATCTGGTAATATTAAATATGATTTATTATGAAGTATGTAATGAAAGTGTAATATGAAAATTTTCAATACATTCAAACAGGTATACAAACACAAGTAAATGTATATAAATACTCCTTATCAATCCAAAAAAGTGACAAAACCTTTGATTTACAGTGGTAAACTGCCTACCAATTATGATTGGGTAATGATGGTACAATGCTGTGTGAGTAGTCAACCAATATCGGAATTGATTTAATTTTCACTCTATGAAATAGAAGAAACTAACCTTTCTATTTAGTATTGCATTTAATATTCTAGTCTCTGCAACAAAATGAGAATGACAAATTAAAAATAATAAAAAATAATAATTCCAACATAAGAAACAACTTAATAATTTTCACAGAGTATTGCTAAGAATTAACTATCCAAAAAATTCTTAGAATTAATAAACTAGTTAAAATTGGTAACAAAGGATATGTTCTCTTATATACTAGCAATTAACTATTTAAAGAATGAAAAAGAAGGAACATAGTTGTATTCAATTTAAAGACTAAATAGTAAAATGATAGTAATTCTTTTTAGCCTATACAACATGCTCTTGAAAGACAAATCAAAATATTAGGTTGGATTAAATTTAACATGATTAGTTTAGAATATTTATAAAATATAAAAGAAACAGAAGTAACAATCTTGAATGATCTTCTAACAGAAAGCAATAACAGTGATTATTTAGTTAAAGTTAAAACAAATATTTCAGAGCTGTTAAGAACAAACCTATAAACTATGGAATCCATAAATACATAAAACATGAGCATTTCATTAAATGCAATTATTTTATATATTACATGTTCTATTTTTTTCTCTTTATTAGATATTTTCTTCCTTTACATTTCACATGTTATCCAGAGATTTTCCCTTACCCTCCCGCGTCCCCGCCCTGCTCCCCCACCCACCCCCTCCCACGTAATGGCCCTGGCATTCCCCTGTTCTGGGGCAGATATTTATTGAGAAAAAGTGAAATTTGCATTCCAAGGTGTTTTTGATTTTCTTTTATGTTACAGTATTATATATATATGGATCTGAGAAGAGTTGGGGTAAGGAGTGAATATGTTAAAAACATCTCATATGAAATAATCAAAGAATCAATAATTAAATATATATATATATATATATATATATATATATATATATATATAAAATTGTACATAAAATTCACAAAAAATAAAAAAGAAAAAATATTGCTGAAAATGCCTAAATGTCCACCAGTGGAAAACTAATAATAAAAATGTGATATACTATATATATATATATATATATATATATAGATAGATAGATAGATAGATAGATATAGAGATAGAGATAGAGATAGAGATAGAGATAGAGATAGAGATAGAGATAGAGATATATCTGAGAGCAGTTGATCAAAGTATAGAAAGTCATAATTATACACATTGAATAAGTTTAGTAGAATGTTGTAAAACATAGGGCTTATGAATATAAAACATTTTGTATATTAAAATCCTGCTATAGAGAAGCACATATATGTCCCTATCATAAAAGAAAAAATAATTAGAATTAGACAAGAAACTAGTTTGGGAGATTATAGGTAAGTTTATTGATTTAACTAAGCTTAAAATTTTACATGAGTATTCTTTTCTCTAAATGTAGCAACTTTTATGCATGGATTTAAAATATGCACATTTAATTATCACTTACTACAAAAAAAGAAAGAAATGTTAAAAATATGCTAAATTAAAAGTTAAAATCAATGAAAATTCTAAGTGATGAAAGTAGCCAACATATCTTCT
Organism: Mus minutoides; assembly: GCA_902729485.2. NCBI lineage: Eukaryota > Metazoa > Chordata > Mammalia > Rodentia > Muridae > Mus > Mus minutoides. The sequence goes on from LR753306.1 coordinate 484,397, forward strand.
TAGGTATGGAGGCAATGGAAAGATATGTAGCAGAGACCAAAGGCATTTTATGTTTACATGCACCAAGTTGTAATTAACTTTTCTTAAATTCCATCTCTCTGTGGAAAACCCGTCAGTGGAATAGAAACTTCAGTTTCATTAATTGTGTTATGAAGTAATAAAGATTTTTGTAATCTCAATACTGTGGAAATAGGAAGAAGTATTGATCACTCTAGAATCTTAAAATATCTATTATTGGAGTATAGAATTCCATGTTTTCGGAAGACAAAATTTGCAAACTTTATATGCCCCAGTACAGGGGAAACACCAGGGCCAAGAAGTGGGAGTAGGTGGGTAGGGGAGCGGGGGTGGGGGTATAGGGAACTTTCGGGATAGCGTTGAAATGTAAATGAAATAATTACCTAATAAAAATTGGAAAAAAATTCTCCTCCCCCAAAATATATATATGAATGATATCTGGATTACAAAAACATATTCCTGGTATTTTGAAGATAAGATTTTATTTCATAAGTACAAACGAGAACATATATATATATTAGTGTATTATATGCCTGAGTGTAAGTTAATTTATTTAGAGAAATTGCAAGGTTTTTAAGTTTGACACCACCATCAGTTAGGTTTGGTTTCTCCTCAGAGCATGCTTCATCTGAATCATTAAAAGAGAAAATAATGATGAAGCATCAGTGATAGCAACAAGCTTTTAGTGCATATTATTTGCCTGGTAACATGCAATAAATTACACATATATGCATATAATATTATTAATTCTTATAAAATGCTTGTGGTAATTGCATTATTATTCTTTACCATACAAAAAGAAAAATATTTGAAACCAATGAAAATTCTACAAAATAACACGATATAAAAAACTTTCATGGGGGAAAGGTTATAAATAGATTTTTCAAATATGATGAAATAATGCTAATATTAAAGAGCAAATGTTTAATGAGGACAATATCAATACCAAAATTCTATTCAACAAATGGCACTTTATCAAGGAGAAGACAGTTTTAAACAATAACACACTCATCCAGGAGGTATAGGTTTGTTTTTCTATAGCTGAGATAAAACAACATGATCAAGGTAACCTGTAGAAGAAATGAGTTTACAGATTCAAAGGTCTGAGTCCATAATTTTGGAGCAGAGGAAGCACTCATAGGGCCAGCACAGGCTGAAGCCAGACAAGGTCCTAGTGTCCATGCAATTTCCATGGCCTACAACTCACAAGGAGAAGGTATCTCATTTTGGTATTGGGAATATGGTTTGAAAACTTAAGAACTTCCGAGAGCAGCAAACCTGTCAAGTAAACTATTACAAGTTGAATTAAAAAAAATACATATATATATATATATATATATATATATATATATATATATATATATATATATTAAGTTAGCATATAAAGAAGTCCCTGTAAGATCTCTTCATACATCATTTTGGGTGACCCTTTTACCCATCTCCATCTTTTCTATAACTACACCACTGTACACTTTATCACTAGCATTTTCACCTTTACTTTCATCTTACATGTATTTTCTTATGTAATCCTCATCATTTTTTCTTCTACTACCACTTTTACTGCAGGACTTTTTTCTTTATTGTTGGCATCTATAGACATCCCTTTTGTCTTCAACAGAGAAATAAAAAAAATGAATCTAGCAATTGCATATAGGAAAGAAGACATAGCATTTGGCAACCTGATTCTATGTTACTTCATTCAATATTATATTTTCTTTTCCTCCCTTTTAGTATGATATGACTTTCTTTTCCCTTTTTAATTGGGTAATTAATTGCTCCCCCACTCACATCCCCACTCCTGCTTCACCAGCCTAGCATTCCTCTACACTGGGACATCAAGCCATCACAGGACCAAGAGCTTCCCCTCACATTGATGCCAGATAAGTCTCTTTCAGTTCCTTCAGCCTTCCTCAAACTCCTCCACTGGGGTTCCTATGCTGTCTGATGCTTGGCCACAAGCATCTGGATCTTTATTGGTCAGGATCTCGCAGAGCCTCTCAGGATACAGCTGTATCAGGCTCCTGTTCCATCAATTTTCCTAGAAATTTTTAAATTTAATTTCTTTCTACTGCTGAATAGAATTCTAATATGTAAATATTCTAGTTTTCAGTGTCTACTCACAAACTGATAGACATCTAGGGTGATTCATGTCTCAACTCTTGTAAGTAAGGCATCATAGCATGGATGTGTAAGTATTACTGTCATCAAGAGAACTTCAATAGTTCATGCTGTAAGATCAAGAATTGATAAGCAGGATGTCATGAAGCTGGAATGTATCTTTAAGGCAAAGGACATAGTCAATAGGACAAATCGGCAACCTACAGACTGGGAAAACAAAACAAAACAAAAGAAAACAAAACAAAACAAAACAAAACAAAACAAAAACTTCTCTAACACCACATCTGATAGAGGGCTAATATCCAAAAAATATGAAGAACTCAAGAAGCTAACCACCAAAAACCCAAACAACACAATCAAAAAATGGAGTATAGAATTAAGCAAAGAATTCACAACAGAGGAATCTCGGATGACTGAGAAGCACTTAAAGAAATGTTCAAAGTTCTCAGTTATCTGCAAAATGCAAACTAAAATGACCCTGAGATTCTACTTTATACCAATCAGAGTGGCTAAGATCAAAACTCAGGTGAATGCACGTGCTGGTGAGGATGTGGAGAAAGGGGAACACTCCTCCACTGCTGGTGGGATTGCAAGCTGGTACAACCACTCTGGAAATCAATCTGGAGTTTTCTACCTGAAGACCCAGCTATACCAATCTTGGGTATATACCCAAAAGATGCCCCAGAATGCCACAGGGGCACTTGTTCCACTATGTTTATAGTGGCCTTATTTGTAACAGCCAGAAGCTGGGAACAACCCAGATATCCCACAAGGGAAGAATGGATACACAAAATGTGGTTCATTTACACAATGAAATACTACTTAGCTATTAAGAACAAAGACATTATGAATTTGCAGACAATTGAATGGAACTAGAAAATATCATCCCGAGTCAAGGAACTCAGACACAAAAGGACATACATAGTGGGTATTAGCCAAAATCATATAGAATACCCAGGGAACACCCCACAGCACTCAAGAAGGATAACAAGCTGAAGGACCCAAGTGAGGATGCTTCAATCTCTCTTGGGAAGAAGAAGAAAGCAGTCACAAGGGGCCAGAAGAGGGAGGGATCTGGGTGTGAGAAAAAATAGGTTGTGGAGGGGGGAACATGATCAGGTATTGTGGGGGGAGCAGTACTGAAGCCCTGAGATCCAGCAGAAAGAATGCAACCTCAGGAGGTAGGAGGTGGATGGACCCTCTAGAAAGAATATACTGGAGACCTGGTTGGTGAGAGACTCTCAGGACTCAAAGTAAGGGACCTGGGATGAAGTACGCTTCAGTGGAGGGGGGACTTGTAGAGTCCATCTCCAGTAGGACAGGACAACAAGTGGAGGGATGGAGTTGCCCTTCCAGAGTTAAATGCTCTGACCCAGAATTGTTCCTGTCTGAAGGAAATGCAGGGACAAAAATGGAGAAGAGACTGAGAAAAAGAGGTACTGTGATCAGCCCAAATTGAGATCCAGCTCAAGGGGAGGCCCAGGGTCCTGACACTGTTATTGATGGTATAATGTGCTTGCAGATAGGAGCCTAGCATGGCTGCCCTCTGAGAGGCCCAACAAGCTGCTGAAAGAGTCAGATGCAGATAATAGCACCCAACCAATGGACAGAAGCTGGGGACCCCTGTGATTGAATTGGGAAAAATCTGAATGAAGTTGAAGAGGAGGAGGGCAACCCCATGGGAAATCCAACTGACCTGGACCTCCAAGAACTCTCAGACACTGAGCTACAAACCAAGGGGCACATACTAGCTGATATGAGGGCCTTGGCACATAAACAGCAAAGGGTTGCCTGGCTTGGACCCAGTGAGAGATGTACCTAACTCTTGAGAGACTTGAGGCCCCAGGGAGTGGGGAGGCCTGCTGGATTTGGGTGGGTGTGAGAACATCCTCTTGGAGCTTGGCGGAGTTGTAGAGGTAGGGGGTATGGGATGGGGAGCAGTTTGGGGACAAGCCAGGAGGGGAATGAAGTCTGGACAGTAAAAAGAAAATGATTAAAGAATAAAAATCAATCTATCAATCAGTTAATCAACCAATCAAATAGTCTCTGGGATATAATCTCTGAACAATTAAATCTAGATTTTGGTATCTCAGTTTCTGTTTTGAGGCCTCAATATTAACTTCAAATTTGTCTATATACAACCTTGATGGTGTATAAGGATTCCCCTCCCCCATATCCTTGCTGTCACTCATTGTCTGTTTTCTTAATAATAGCCTGAAAAAATATAGAGTTATCCACAAATTGTGATAGAAAAGTTTATAACTATATGTAGAATGAGAAAAGAATATGTATCTAATATCAAACACAACAACTTCAAATTGGATCAAGGATATTAACTTAAAACCTGAAGCTATTAAACTGTTAGAAGAGTATATCATAAAACACACTCATAGGCATAAGGAAGGATATTGCAAACAGAAGCAATGGAGATGCTGAGGAAATAAGAAATCTGACAAATGGGCATTGTAAAGTGGAAAAAATAGCTTTTGTACAATATAATAAATGGACAATTGAGTAACGAAGCAGCCTATACAATGGAAGAAAATCTTTGCCAGCCTTATGTTTGGGTGTGACAGAATATTAATATATATAATACAGAAAGAACAAAAAAGAAGAAAAGAATAACTTGAACAACCTAATAAAATTGATCACTGATTTATCTGTACAGAGATTTTATAAAAGAATATATACAAATAGATAGCAAAACATTTTTCAATACATTTATCATCTTTACCCACTACTGAGTTCTTTTACTACAAAATTATATACTTTCTCCTTATTTTCTGCAAGGTGCTGATGCTTCTTATTACATATTTTTAAAAACTGTAGTCCACATTAATGTTTATCATGAATCGGAACTTGTTTTCAAAGGGAATCTATTTGTCACTTGTAGTTTGGGCATAGAGATTTAGAAATAATGAACAATAACATCAATGACTCTTGTCATGTATGCCTGCTCCTATTCTTTTAGTCATGTAAACACACTAAGTTCATACAATATTGTAATAGTTCCAGCTGTAATAAAAAGTAACATTGGTTGCTAAACTACATATATTTCCCAACATTCTAGAAGCTAGAAGTCCGAGATGAATATGCCCAATTTTCAGAATTTGAAAATTTGAGAATACTACATTTTGGGGAAGGCAGTTTATTGGTTATACAGTGCCCGCCTTCTCACTGTGTTCTTACATGGCATTTGCTTGGTTCATGCTTGTAGAACTCCTTATCAGGACACCAATCTCATCTGAATAAAAATGCATGCATTTAATATTAATTATTGTCTCAAGTTTCTGCTTATGAATATACTCATTGGTATTAGAGCTTGAATGTATGAATTATGGTAACACATAATTCCATTGATCACACACACACACACACACACACACACACACACACACAGGACATATCTTTGCATATATGCTATACTGTTTTCTTCTCACAATAAACATGTTGGAATGTAGAGAATTACACACTTAGCAATTTATAATGAAGGTTGCTCATTTGAATTTTCTCATGATTATCTTAGGAATTTTTAAAAAAATCTTATATATTTATTCCTATGGAATAGCTTTCTTTAAAAAGCATAAAATTTAGCATAAAATAGCTTACATATAAATACTCAATATTATCCTAGAACTGTTTTTGTTAAAATCTTCTATATTGATTCTATAAAATAAAAGCTATGTATAAAGAATAAAATTCAGATGATGCTTTCCTGCATAACTCTTTTTTTCATACATTTCATCTACATTTCCTTCATAAAACATTTTTCAAAATGTCAAATCCATGGTTATTTATGGCTGTTTTCATACATGGTTACATTTATTTGTATACACTAATTTTATTGTCATGATCCAATCAGAACTGTTAATTGATGGCTACTCTAAAATAATATGACACTGAATTATAATTTTCAACATTAGCTAGTTGCTAGATTTAAAAGTTTGGGACATGATGTGGATGATAATAAAGCAGGGGTGTGTCATAAAATATCAAGGATTGAAAAATTTAAAAAGGAATTGCATTATTTGAGTATCTGCATTTTTAATATTTAAGTAAGTAGTTTAGATTTCTTTAAACCAAGTTTATATACAAACTAAAATTGTCTTTACTTTTTAGAAAATGGTTTCCAGAAAGGTTAAAAAGCAATACCAGAGGGCATAGGTGCAGAACTGGATGTATATAGTCATTCAAACATCCAAGTAAGAATATGGCAATATAAATATTCAAAAAGCATCTCCTAGATCTTCAAAACAAAACGTGTAAGTAATTCCTAACTAGTTAGAAGTACAGCATTTCCTAGACAAAAGAAACATTTAACATTAAAGTCTTGAAAGCCTTTTCTTGGTTAATTACATGTAGAGAGTTTGCCTTTGATCAAACTCCTTTAAACATGGATAAAGGTATTACACAGGTTTCCTGTTCAAACTGACAACATGTTGCAAATTGTGGCATGTGTTCCAATAAAGCTTAGAAAATAAAGATGTTGAGTTGGCTTTGGACTAAGTTTAGTAGCCATCTCCTCTGCTGACAAGGTCTTTACAGGTTAAATGCGACAGTATAGTATGTTCAAACTGTGCTGTGTATGATCCTTTAATGTCACACAGTTGTGGATTTGAATCTACAATGCCCAAGTCACACAGATTCTTCAGAGCCATTAAGTATTTAGTTTCTCCCAAGTGATCCAGCCACCTTAGGCAGAAGACAGGGTTTTTATTTTTTCAATTTTTATTAGATATTTTCTTCATTTACATTTCAAATGCTATCCTGAAAGTCTCCTATACCCTCCTCCCTCCCTTCTCCCCTACCCACCCACTCCTACTTCTTGTCCCTGGCATTCCCCTGTACTGGAGCTTATAAAGTTTGCAAGACCAAGGGGCCTCTCTTCCCAATGATGCCCAACTAGGCCATCTTCTGCTACATATGCAGCTAGAGACACAAGCTCTGGGGATACTTACTGGTTAGTTTATATTGTTGTTCCACCTATAGGGTTGCAGACCCCTTCAGCTCCTTAGGTACTTTCTCTAGCTTGGGTACTTTCTTATTGGGGTCCCTGTGTTTCATCCAATAGATGACTTTGAGCACCCACTTCTGTATTTGCCAGGCACTGGCATAGCCTCGCACAAGACAGATATATCAGGGTACTTTCAGTAAAATCTTGCTGGCATATGCAATAGTGTTTGCATGTGGTGGCTGATTATGGGATGGATCCTTGGGTGGGGTAGTCTCTGGATGGTCCATCCTTTTGTCTTAGCTCCAAACTTTGTCTCTGTAACTCCTTCCATGGGTATTTTGTTCCCTATTCTAAGGAGGAATGAAGTATCCACACGTTGGTATTCCTTCTTCTTGATTTTCTTGTGTTTTGCAAATTGTATCTTGGGAATTCTAGGTTTTTGGGCTAATTTCCAATTATCAATGAGTGCATATCAAGTGACTTCTTTTGTGATGAAATTTAACAAGTGTTTTGTTCTTGGAAATCTTATTGGCACATGTTTCATTTCCAGAGCTCCAACCAAACAAAACACATGGTGGGACACATGGATATAACTGCATATGTAGCAGAGGATGGCCTAGTTGGTCAGCAATGGGAGGAGAAGCCCTTGGTCCTGTGAAGGTTCAATTCCCCAGTATAGGGAAATGCCTGGGCCAGGAAGCAGGAGTGGGTGGGTTGGTGAGTAGAGGGAGGCGGAGGGGATAGGGGATTGTCAGAGGGAAAACTAGAAAAGGGGGATAACATTCAAAATGTAAATAAAGAAAATATCTAGTAAAAATAAATTAACAAGTTTTAAAAAAATATTTTCATGTAGTATGAACATTCCATGTCATCATGAACCATGCTCTTCCCTGTGTTCCCAAAAATCTCAGTGGCATACACCTCTCCTTCCTCCATTCTTGTCGATTGCCCTCCTTTCACAAAGGGCACTGTTCTTCCATTGTGAATTCTATACTGCCCAATTAAATGTCCATTTAAGTTACACATGAGTTTTACTTGATATGTCTTCTCATCTATTTCTACTTCATAGGAGCCTATAATTTCATGAATGGTCTGACTGACATCACAGAGATGAATGTCAGTCCAGCACACTGTATTGCCGTATTAGTGGCATCTTTTATAGCATTTAATAATATGTCATATTTGGGATTAAAAGTAGCAGTAAGAGTACAATTGATTATTCTAACAATTACATGTATACCAAAATCTATCTTACAAATATCATCGTACTGTAAGACTGTCTTGTCACCAGGATTAGGAGTGTAATGTTCAGCACAGTTGTTAAAGAGAACACCCAGTAGAAAACACCAGGCCTGCATTTAACTCATTTTCCTTTATTAGCTTTTGGGAATAGTCTTCCAACTTCTCACAGATTTCTATCATTGTCATCCCAGGCTTGATCCAGCGCATGACGTATTTCCTAACTGGCCAATGTGCTTTCACAGCTTTATGGAAGTTGTTCCAAATATCATTATCCTGTTCTAGGGCCTTTTTTCTTCACTTCTGGTTCTCCAGGCAGGTGTTTGCCCATCTTGGTAGGGTAGGTATTCACATTCTTATCCTTTGGGAAATACACCATTCGGATACAGGTCATATATTGTAACTGAGGGTCTATTTGAACTTTTGGTTCTTACTTGTTCTTCTTGTTCTTGTTCTTCTTGTTCTTATTCTTCTTGTTCTTGTTCTTCTTGTTCTTCTTCTTGTTGTTCTTCTTGCTCTTGTTTTTCTTGTTCTTGTTCTTCTTGTTCTTGTTATTCTTGTTCTTGTTCTCCTTCTTGTTCTCCTTCTTGTTGCTCTTGTTCTTCTTCTTGTTCTTGATCTTCTTGTTGTTCTTCTTGCTCTTGTTCTTCTTCTTGTTCTTGTTTTTCTTGCTCTTGTTCTTCTTGTTCTTGTTGTTGTTGTTGTTGTTGTTGTTGTTGTTGTTCTTCTTCTTCTTCTTCTTCTTCTTCTTCTTCTTCTTCTTCTTCTTCTTCTTCTTCTTCTTCTTTTTTTCTTCTTCTTTTTCTTCTTCTTGTTCTTCTTCTCCTTCTTGTTGTTCTTGTTCTTGTTCTTCTTGTTCTTGTTCTTGTTGTTGTTGTTGTTGTTGTTGTTGTTGTTGTTGTTCTTCTTCTTCTTCTTCTTCTTCTTCTTCTTCTTCTTCTTCTTCTTGTTCTTCTTCTCCTTCTCCTCCTCCTCCTTCTCCTTCTCCTTCTCTTTCTCCTCCTCCTCCTTTTCCTCCACCTCCTCTTCCTCCTCCTCTTCATCATCATCATTGTCTTATTCCCATTTGTACCATCAACATCACCATTTCCATCTTCTTCATCATCATCTCTCTCTTTCTCCTCCAGTGCTTGTCTCTCGAACTGTTTTGCTACTTCACCCACTGAGGTTTCTGATTCTTTATCAAGTTCTTGTTGCACTGCTGACACGGCCCCTTTGCCCTTCTTCTTCTTCCATCTTTTCTTATTGGTGGCTTCCTTGGCCATGCTGGAGGTTCCCTTTTCTCTGTCATCTGAATCCAGGTGACCATTCAGGTGGCCCTGAAGAGTACTACCTCCTCCATAAGGGAGAGAGAGAGAGAGAGAGAGAGAGAGAGAGAGAGAGAGAGAGAGAGAGCTACTACATATTTTTCAGAAGGAAATTCATGCTTAATTACAAGAAGTTTCTTCTCTCCTCAAATACTTATGTTGCCAAAACACACTTGCTGAAATAGAAACTCATATCTATACATTTATTAGCAAATGTTTATGAAGTTGTTTTATTTCATGTGCTAGAGAAATAATTATATATTGGAGATAAAATGACAGTTAACACACCATGTAAGAATTTAATACGTTGTTCCTTCTTAGAATCAGGAACAAAATACTCATGGAAGGAGTTCCAGAGACAAAGCTTGGAGATGAGACAGAACGAAGGACCATCCAGAGACTGTCCCACCTGGGGATCCATCCCATAATCAGCCACCAAACCCAGACACTATTGCATATGCCAGCAAGATTTTGCTGACAGGATCCAGATATAGTTCTCTCTTGTGAGCCTATGCCAGTGCCCAGCAAATACAGAAGTGGATGCTCACAGTCACCTAATTTATGAAGGAGCTAGAGAAAGTACCCAAAGAGCTAAAGGGGTCTACAACTCTTTAAGAGAACAACATTATGAACTAACCAGTACCCCCAGAGCTTGTGTTTCTAGCTGCATATGTAGCAGAGGATTGCCTAGTAGGCCATCAATGGAAGGAGCGACCCTTGATCTTGTGAAGGTTATATGCCCCAGTACAGGGGAATACCAGGGCCAGGAAGCAGGAGTGGGTGGGTTGGAGAACAGGGTGGGGTGAGGGTATAGGAGACTTTCAGGATAGCATTTGAAATATAAAGGAAGAAAATACCTAATAAATCTAAAAAATTAAAAAATAATATATTTATCTGAAGGATAAATTTATAGAAATATTCTATATTTTATACTGTACAGGATAAAATTCTTGAAATAGTAAAGTACACATGTTCTTCCTTTACATAGTTTTATTCCCAAGATGCTTCATATTACAAAACTAATTTTCTCTTTTTTATACAAAGTAGGAAATATTTATTTTAAATTTTGTATAGCTGTATAACTAATTTTATATTGTTATGAAAATGAATTTTAAATACAGATAAAATATTTGTGAAATACTACATGCTCTTTAATTTTAGCATATAAAGAAGCATTAGTCTACAGATAAGATATCATTGGTTAAATGTCAGATACATGACAAATAAGAAGCTAACATTACAACAAATTTCCTAAATATCACTTGAAGTGCTTGACCCTAGTAACAGCTTCCATCTTAAAAATCAGATTAGAAGGCTCTTATAATTTTCAAGAACAACATTATACACTGATTATTTTTTTAAAAAGGAAAAGAACATATAAGTCTCCTAGGAGAACGAGAAAATTTAAATTGAGGGCAGCTGGCAGAGACTTCAGTAAGAGAGAGAATAAATTTTTGTGTTCTTTCCTGCTAAAGTGATATAAATCAACAACAGTAATAAAAATACATATTGCTTGTCAGCCTATTTAAAAATTAGCAGCAGCAAAGTGAATGAAAATCCCAACAATTTAGTGAGGTGTAAACTATTCCTGGAACCGTAGATTATATGGACTAGCATAAGATGGGGCATTGTCTCAGTCATTACATGGTGAATGTTTACTTTCATGTGTATATGTATTAGGAAGTTTCTTCAGTAGTAGGTTTGCATATGGCTTTTCTAAAGCTCTTTAGTGTAAGTTGTCCCTCTCCCTATTCTCACATTTATCCTGTTCTCCAATTCTACTCGTTGTTTAATATTCCTATTCATTTCTCCTTTATAAAATTATTTTCTATTTCCTCTTCTTTAGAAGGTCCAACTTTCCTACTAGTTCTTTATAAGTTACCTAACCTCAATGGGTATTCAGATTGAAACACACATATATAATGTTTAAAAGCTAGCATCCAAATATAAAAGAAAAACTGGCAATCTTTGTGTTTCTGGGCCTGAATAGCTTCACTCACAATTGCAGCTTCATTAATTTACCTTCAAATTTCATTTTTCTTAACAGCCGAATAATGATCTACTGTATAAATGTACCATACTTTCATTATTTATTCATCAGTCTTGGAAATCTAGGTTGTTTCCAATTTTTGTCTGTTAAGAATAGTATAGAATCAGGCCCCTGTCAGCAAGCTCTTGTTGGCATCTGCAATAGTGGCTGGGTTTGGTGGTTGTTTATGGAATAGATACCCAGGTGGGGCAGTTTTTTGGATGGTTGTTCATTCAGTCTCTGCTCTGAACTTGTAGCTGTCTCTTGAGAGGCTCTGCCAGTGCCTGACTAATACAGAAGTGGATGCTCATAGTCATCCATTAGACGGAGCACATGGTCCCCAATGAAGGAGCTAGAGAAAATACCCAAAGAGCTGAAGTGGCTTGCAGCCCCCTAGGAGGAACAACAATATTAACTAACCAGTAACCCCAGATCTCCCTGGGACTAAACCACCAATCAAAGAAAACACATGGAAGGACTCATGGCTCAAGCTGCATATGTAGCAGAGGATGGCCTAGTCAGTCATCAATGGGAGGAGATGACCTTGGTCCTGTGAAGGTTCTATTCCCCAGTATAGGGGAATGCCATGGCCAGGAGGAGTGAGTGGGTGGGTTGGGGAACAGGGAGAGGATAGGGGATTTTTAGAGGGGAAACTAGGAAAGGGGATAACATTTGAAATGTAAATAAGGAAAATATATATTAAAAATAGAATAATATGGAATGAACATTGTTGATCAAATATATTTGTAGCAAGAGATAGAGTCTTCTGGGTAAATATCCAATAGTGGTTTAGATGGATATTCCAGTAAATCAATTTATAGCCTTTCAAGGAAACTTTACACTGATTTTTTCTAGAATAGAAAAAAAAGTTTATACCTCATCAGCAATGAAAAAGTGTTCCTCTTTCCCTCAGTTCTTACCAGGATTATTAATTTTGATTTATTAATGTGCCCATCCTGACTGGGGTAAGATACAATCTTTTATAAATTTATTTTGCTTTTCCTAATGACTAAGGATTTCAAAATTTAAAAAAAAAAGTATGTCTCAGCCATTTGTGGTTCATCTTTTGAAAACTTTCTGTTTAATACTTTACCCTATTTTATATTGGGTTATTTGTTTCCTTGATTTCAGCTTTTGATTTTTTTTAAATTTATTTATATTCTAGATACTAGTATTCTGTCAGATATATAACTAGTAAAGACCTTTTTTGTACCCTGAAGGTTGCCACTTTGTTTGAATGACGGTGTCCTTTGCTATACAAAAGCTTCCTAACTTCATGGGGTCCCATTTATTCATTGTTGATCATAATGTTTGCACTACAGTTTTGGTACACAGAAAGTCATTTACTGTGACAATGAGCTCAATCCTATTCCTTCCTTCCTTCCTTCCTTCCTTCCTTCCTTCCTTCCTTTCTTTCTTTCTTTCTTTTTTTTTTTTTTTGAGACAGGGTTTCTCTGTATAGCCCTGGCTGTCCTGGAACTCACTTTGTAGACCAGGCTGGCCTCGAACTCAGAAATCTGCCTGCCTCTGCCTCCGGAGTGCTGGGATTAAAGGCGTGTGCCACCACGCCCGGCTATTCCTCACTTTCTATTCTATCATATTCAGTGTATCTAGTGTTATGTTGAGGTTTTTGATGCATTTGAGTTTGAGTTTTGTGTGGGTGATGGATATGTCTATTTTTCACTTATCTAGTTCAACTAGTACTATTTGTTGCATATGCTGTCTTTTCTTCATTGTAAATTGTATTATTTCTAAAAATCAGGAGTCTGAAGGTATGTGGAGTCATGTTCATGTCTTCAATGTTACTTCATTGACCAATGTGTCTATTTGTAGGTCAACACCATGCTTTTGTTATTACTATAGCTTTGTAATACTACTTAAAATCTGGTGTGTTAATACCTCCAGCAGTTCTTTTATAATTCAGAATTGTTTTAGCTAATCTGGGATACTTGTGTTTCCATATGAAATTTAAGATTATATTTTAATTTTGGTGATTACATTTAATCTTTAGAATGCTTTTGCTAGGATAATTATTTTCATAGTATTAGTCATATTTCATATTAAACCATGAAATTGGATAGTATTCCATTTTCAGATATTTCCTTGACTTTTTCTAATTGTCTTAAATTTTTATTGTAGAAATTTTTCATTTTGTCTGTAAGAATTATTTCAAGATATTCTGAGACTTTTGTACAACATTATAGGCTATTTCCAAGATTATATGTTATCCTTCAGATAAGGCCCTGGTACTGAAGACACCACTTATATCATTGATCATAGAGAGATTGAACATGTACAATCCTAGAGGTACCCCTGCTGACTAGCATTTATGGTTCTAGTAGGTACTATGTCCACTACTGAAGAGAAAAGAAATGATCAGTATCACTCAGTTTCAAACCCTGCAACCTACAATAGTGATCTTCCTGCATTATATGTGCACCAATAGCTTCAATGCTATGGGAGTGACCAACCACTGTTTTATTGTATTGGGGGCATATTCCCTTAGATGCAACCCATACCTAGTAGTACTCCAGTGGCTAAGAGCACGAGCCTATGTAGGTCATAAAGTATAGAGGAACATCTGGTAATATTATTCGGTTAAAATGATGACATATGAGTAAAGGGATTCCTAATGACAGACTGCTATGCTTATATGACTTAGTTATGGTTACCATTGTTGTGATGTAAAAACAAAAACAAAAGCACTTTGGAAAGGAAAGGGAGTATTTGGCTTACACTTCCATATCACTTTTCATCACTGAAAGAAATCAGTATAAGAACTCAAGCCTGGCAGGAACCTTGTGGCAGGAACTGATGCAGAGGTCATGACATGTGGTGGTTACTATTTTTCTTCTCATAACATTCTAAAACTTCTTTCTTATCACACCCAGGACTTCCAGCCTGGGGTGTATTAGGTCCTATCCATAGTGGTCTAGGACATCTCACATTAACTACAAATTAAGAAAATGCACCCCAACTCCAGACTTGCCTGCAGCTTGATTTTATGGAGACATTTCCTCTTTCCTCTCAGATAATGCTAGCTTATGTCAAGTGGACAAAAATTTATTTGGACCAACATTAGTCAGTGCTCACCTCTCACTAGAGTAGCATTTTCCTTTAGATGATAATTGACCTAGCGACTCACAATTGGACAATGTGGAGAGAGCAGGGGGATGGACTTTGAAACATAGCACTGAATGGGGATTGCTTTATCAAACCCCACTACCCCAGGACTCAGGGATCAATATGAAAGAGAAGATAGAACTATTGTAAGAGCCAGAGGTGGTGTATGACTCCAAGAAAGCAGCGTCTTCCAGAGGTGATAGGACTGGTGTACATGTGAACAGACAGAGCTACACAAGTTTAAGCCAGATACAATTCTGACACAGAAAAAGGGGAGGTGGACACAAGAGTACCACCACTAACCAGGAAACTATTTGCAACTAATAACTTTAAGAGAGGAAGAATAAGTTTTCTACAATTAAGTGACACAGGGTATATCAAACCCCCTTCACAAGATGCCTCATGCTCAGAAGTAGTTGACCAACACAAAACAGATTCAGGGGTCATTTTGTGTATGTGTGTGTGCTTTTTAAATTTGTTTGCTTGGTTAGTTTGGTTTACTTTTTCATTGTGTGTTCTTTTGGTTTGTTTAGTTTGATTTTTTTTTAAGAGAGAGGAAAAAGACAAAAAGTTAAGATGGTACCAGGGTAAGGGGTGGGTTATGAGGAGCTTGTCATGGGGAAAAAGTATGACTAAAACAGGTCTTATGAAAAAAATATAAAAACAATAAAAAAGAAAACAGTGAAGTATAACTACATAAGAAGGGTAAGAACATCACTTACATTTTGTTTCCATTATCATTGAAACATGAGCCATTTACAAAGGAAAGGAAAGTCTGTGAATAACAAGCATTTCCAGACTTTTGGGGAACTGGTTAAAATAAATTTTTCTCTTAAATTATGAATTCCACCTGAATGAATTTCTATCATAAAAAATTTGGCCAATGAATATCCATTTTTGTTCAGCATGGTGATGAAAGAGAACCAATTGTTCACTGTGAATTAAATGTATTTTTGATAGAGATAACAAAATAGACTCTGTGTAAAATATTAAAAATAGAACTACCTTATAACCCAGCAATCTTATTTCCTTAATAAATCAAAGAAAGTTTACATTAAAAATTTAACTGCACACTCTTGTGCAGTTAAATTACTGTTCCTTAATATCGCTTAATATCAATGGACTCAATTCTCCGATAAAAAGGCATAGACTGTCAGACTGGCTACACAAACAGGACCCGACATTTTGCTGTCTGCAGGAAACACACCTCAGGAAAAACGACAGACACCACCTCAGAGTGAAAGGCTGGAAAACAATATTCCAAGCAAATGGCCCAAAGAAAAAA
>LR753306.1:501545-569901 GCA_902729485.2 Mus minutoides
GATGGAACACAGGGTTCCCAAGGAAGAAGTAGCTAGAGAAAGTTCCCAAGGAGCTAAAGGGGTCTTCAACCCTATAGGTGGAAGAATAACCAGGAACTAACTAGTACCCCCTGGGCTCGTGTCTCTAGCTGCATATATAGAAGAGGATGGCCTAGTTGGCCATCAGTGGGAAGAGAGGCCCCTTGGTTACGCAGACTTTTTATGCCCCAATACAGGGGAACGCCGGGGCCAGGGGGTGGGAGCGGGTGGGTAGGGTAGCAGGGCCGGGAGGGGGGAGGATTTAGGGAACTTCCTGGATAACACTTGAAATGTAAATGAAGAACATATCTAATAAAAGTTGAAAAAAAAATAAAAATAAAAATTTAACTGCACACTCTTGTTCAAGTCAACATTATTTTTAAAAATTCAAGTAAGAGACAGCCTACAGAATGGGAAAAAATACCTTTAGCAGCTATTTATCTGGGAGATGATAAATATCTAGAACATATAAGGAATTAAAATGTAAAGAAGAGAAAATAATACAATTAAAATATGTGATATAAAATTAAATAGAAATTTCTCAAAATATAAAATGCAAATGACTGAAACAATTTTTACAAGTGTTCAACATCCTAAGTCATTAATTAAATTAATGCAAATTAAAGCATCTCTAAGATTTCACCTTACTTCAGTCAGTGTGGCTAACATTTGGTAAAAGGCTTTTGTCAATGTGGGGAAAGGGGTACACTATTCAATGTTTGCAGGAAATCAAATCTGTGCAGCCATTATAGTAATAAGTATAGAGGTTCATAAAAAGCTAAAAGTAGATCTACTATATTATACAGTTAGATTAGTCCTAGGCATATACCCAAATCACTACCTATTCTACTCTAGAAATACCTGATCATTTATATTGTTTAGTATTTTACTCAAAGTAGTCAGGAAATGGAAACAGTCTAGATATCCAATAATTGATGAAAGGATAATTAAAGCATGGTATATGTGCATAATAGAATATAATTCCATTATTAAGAAAAATCAAATTCATTGGTCACTAGATTGAGCTGGAAACCGTATTTCTGAGTTAGAAAACCCTTTCCCAGAAAGACAAATTTCACGTTTTCTCTTATCTGTGGATGTTAGAATTGAGACTTTAAATATGCATGTTATCTTGAAGTAAATATGCATAAAGGTCAGGGTTTTTCTAAAGCCATGAGAAAGAACCATTGGGGGAGGGAAGACAAATACAGTAGTAAAATTATTTTAAAGAAATAATGGAATAGGAAGCATTATACTGAAGTATGAGATTGAAGGGTAGGGTAGAGAAGGAAGAAGAGTTAGGAGTAAATAATATAAAGACGTTTCCAAATAATATATTGACACATAGTATTTTATAAGCTTCCTTAAGAGACTTTTATAAATAGTAAGTTTAAATAAAATTACCTTTTAACAGGGCAACAATGTCCATATAAGATAAATGATGGTGACAAATGGAAAGTCCAGTTTCAGGCATAAGTATGTCTTTTGCAGTTTTTGAGCAGTGAGAACCCATAGGCTCCCAAACAGTAACAGGTTATTCCCACTGCTTTTGCTTAACATCCAGAACATTATGATAAGACCTTATTGCTTGCTGACAATATAGGTTGTACATATAATTGTTTTAACCCATGAAGAAAATAATGGCTACATATAGTCACAGTTTTATTGATAAACTTTCTAATAATAATATTACAACATTTTATTAGCGAGTGAATAGAATAGTTACTCTATGCAATTCCATTGATTGTGCCAATTCCTTTTATTCTTGCTGCACACAGCTGGTTCCTTATCAAGGCGGACACCAGATGCCCAATACCAACTGCAACTATCACCTGGATATAATGACCATCCCTCTCAGGAGAATGAAGAAATCCATACTAACAACTCCTCGATATCTTTGACACATGAGCTATTCCTGTCATCTCTCTTCATATTTCCGGCCCTTCTTTTTTAGATAGGAAATCCCAGGCTTTTATCATCAACTTCACCTGTACTTGTTACTTGCGGAAAAAGTGCTAGCACCTTCTTCATACTCCTCAGTGTTGGCTGTAAGAATCTTCTAGCTCTACAGGTCTTCTCCTGCTCTTGGAACCCTTATTTAGCTTGCTATGAGGTGGGGCTACTTCTAAAACCAATTTAAACTTCATTACTTAACCCTGATACAGCTGATCAACCATTCAGCAAGTTGGGATAACAGGAAGCATACCTTCAAACATTAGCTTAACAACAAGAACAGACAAGATTTCTATGTTGGAACAAAAACCAAAACCAACCAAACAAACAAAACAATAAAACAAAGTCACAGTGCCAATGACCTAACTCTAGAGGACTAGATTCTGTCACAAATTCAGAATTATGACTAAAATAATAAGTCTCCACCAAAAGTCAGTACTTCCATAGTACTTTCCCAAGAAGTGATGTAGATGTTATACAAGGCAGTGATTTTTAGTAAATCAATAATAAACATGGTAAGAAATCGTAGGATATAAGTAAATGACAGAATGAAGACCACAAATACACAAATATAGAGGTAAATAAAATAATGCAAACAATACATGATATAACAATAGAATTTAACAAAGACAGAACCTCTGAAATAAAAACAAAAGTAAAAACTCAGGAATTCAAACCAAAAATTTAGAGGAAATCCTCCCCATCAAACTGAATGAAATGGAAGCAATATTATCCATATATTAAAATAGTAGTAATAGATTCTTTCCTAGGTCCGATAACCTATCTATAAAATTTTGATATAATCTTGTGGAATGGGAATAAAACACAATTAGAAGTTGTTTGGTTGCTTTCATGTTGTTTATATCAGTAATTTACAAGTGGACATGTGTGCTGTAGACAGTGTTTTAAAATGTTGAATAATCAAACATTAATTTGTATATTAATAGTCAATATATATCTCAGAGCTTAAAATTGCTTAAAAATTTGTTTGACCCTCAGATACTATCAATACTCAAATTTGCAATTGTTTATGCATATACAACTCATAAGAAAAATGCTGTTCTTTTAAGAAGACTGTCTTTAGACATCTAAAAATTTGTTCTAGATTGCCTGGACAAAACCTCTTAAAGCAATGCCATGTTAGATTTATATCCCAGCCAGATTACAGGCCTCACACAAAAATAATTTGCCTGAACAGGAAGTTATTACGGGGGAAAGGGGGAAATCTTTGTGTTTTTTCCACAGAATGCTGCAGGAGCAGGCTAGCTTCCAGAATGATCTCTGTGACAGGCCAACCTGTGAGTTCCTGAGTGCCCTCTGGAAGAGCAGCCACTTACAAACAAGATGAAAAAAACTTCTTATCTTCAGCACAGACTACAGCAAGGAGAGCCAGCCTGGTGTCAACTTTGGGACAACCAAGAAGGCTGACTTGTGAGGCAGAGAGACTGCTACAGAGTATTGGACAAGATTTCGTTGAGACACTGGTTTTGGCCATTTAGGCCAACTCCCCTACAGCTGTGAAAGCTTGTGTACTTCACCCATATGCTATATTGTTAGCTAATTTTGAGAGAGTTATGATCACCAACCTTGGCAAGTCTTTTCATATTCATTGTATTTCTTGTCAAATAACTAATTGTGTAGATCCTAATTTAGATAAGGTATCTGCTGTTATGATTTTTGTTATAGAGACTCGCTTATGTTTTGCTGCCTGTAGAGTTAAGAAATGATTGTTGGTTTGAAAATTTGAAAACTTGAGAATGCAAACTTTGAAAAGGTTAAATGAGCAATTTTAGGAATTACTGTTTTAATTGCAGTTTTAACTTCTATTGCATTATCTACCACAGCTTTAGATCAGCAGCCCCATACTGCTCATTTTGTTAATGAAAAACATAAGATTTCCATAGCTTTGTCAGAGCAACAGATTATAGATAAATAATTGGAGGCAAAGGTTAAAGCCCTAGAAGTAGTAGTCCTAATGATAGGGCAGGATATAGCAAATATTAAGGCTATAAAGGCAGAAATTCCAGATATTAGCAGAAGTCACTTGAACACTTGGAACATTGCTGAATTGGCCAGAGATTTAAAAAATAACCTAAGCACACTGAATCCCCTGGATTGGGTTCCATATATAATCCTACTTGCTATTATTATTGGCATTATTTTATTAGTAATCATTGTGTTTCCACTTCCTTAGAACACTTCTGAGATCTGTAACTACGACAAAACAGGACATTCTGGAACTTCGGCTGAAAAATAAATAAAAAAGGGGGAGAATGCTACTCAGATCCCAGTGAAGTGGCTGGACAAGCTGAGAGGCTTGGAAGTGCTCATGAGACACAGAGTTTCAAAAGAAACTCATTCTCCTGGGAAGGCATTCTCATAACCCATATATTGCCGCATTAGTCTGCTGTATGGATCCACGTAATCTCTTTCAGTATTATTTTATTATAAGTGCCTTTAAAGATTGAATTCTGACCTAGCTAAGCCTTCCAGTGTTCTAATGTCCTAAAAAATTCTTGAATTTAGTAGGAATCTAGAGACAGGGAAACTAATTAGGCATTACAAAGAATGGAACCAACATAGCTCAGGGCTGGTCTGCAGAATGTTTACTAGGGACAAAAGCCAGTCTTACCCAGGTAAGGGACTATGAAAGAGTTAGGATTTTCCACTAAGACAGGAATCTTCACTACAGCCAGGTATGGCAGACTACATTACTTATTAGTAGAAAGTCCCCCCACACTATCACTTAGAATAAAAGCCAAGTCGCTCCCATATACAGGAATTTACAATGGTTTAGGAAGTAGGTCAGGCTGTGGTTTTAGAGTATTGCATTATGCATGAGAAGGTTAGCTAGAGCAGAACTCCTTAGAACCATGACTTGGTTGTGAATGCCCTTGCCTGGGAGTGTAAAGACCTCACACCTGGAACTAAGAATATAGCTGAACTTAGAGCTGACTTTGTCTCAGTTGTTTTATTGCGCAGTTCCTGCCAGTCTTTGTGTTTGCATTTCCTCTGTTTTGTGTAAGAGTCATTAAGCATCCAGTGATTTCACTGTACCTTGCTGATGTGTCACCTAACTTCCCTATTCTCTTCTGTATAAAATGTCTGATGCTCAATTTGACAAATTACATTCAGATTCTACACACCCTCTTGTGTGGTCTCTGTTTGTCATTCTCCGACTTCTTGCCCGTCTGCTCTAGAGACTCCATTCCATGCAGAATAGAGACCCAAAAAGGGGACAGTCTGTGGCAGATATGTCTTCCAAATCAATATTTTAGTTATAAGGGTGCTTAGTGGGCAAAGATTGATAATTACTTTTACCACTCTGGTAGCTTGCATAGCATCTTCCAGCAGCAAGAAAGCCACTTAAAAATGAATCCTTAGTGTCAATACCTGCTTGATTTCCCAGTGTTCTCAACTATGTTGTATTTTCAGCAGTAAAATTTTAGTAAGAAAATCTGGAGAGTAGCCTGTATAGTTTGGAAATTTGTGGGAACTCAAGGGAACAACTTCCAAATAAGTAACTCATTTCTGACACTGGACTTTTTATTTGTTAGTCTCTGCTCTCTGGTACTCCTTTAATATTTTTTAGTTAAACATAGATTCTTCTCTCATAAAATACATCATGACCATAGTTTCACTCCCTTCACTCCTTCCAGTCAACCTCACCTCCATTTTCCCTCAGACATACTCATACTCCCCCTTCCTTTCTCTTCAGAAAGGAGCAGGCATCCAAGGGACAACAACCAAATACAACTAAATGTATGTATCATGTGCAGTAAGAAAAGCCCTCATATTGAAGCTGGACAAGGCAACCCAATAGTAGGAAAATAGTTTTAAAAACAGGCAAAAGAGTCAGAAATAATACATTGTCCTACAAATTACCAAGCTAACAACAATAACATATAAGGAGAGGACCTGGTGCATAACCACGCAGGCCCCATGCTTGATGCTCCAGTCTCTGTAAGCCAATATGAGCCCTGCTTAGTTGATTCAGTGGTCCATATTCTCCTGGTGTCTCCCACACCTCTGGCTTGTGTATTGTTTCCTCCCCTACTTCCATAAGATTAAACTTACTTTTCCATCTTTTATTTTTATGTTTGAATACATTGTCCTTTCATTTTAATTTGGCATGAATATCTTTGAGAGATATTCTTCTTTAGTTTACAAATCTTTGTCTCATTTTAGCATAGTGTGCCTATTGAAATTCTGGCCTCTTAGAATGAGTTGAAATGTATTCTTTCATTTTTAGTTATGCTCAGGAGTTGGAACACACATTTGTGAGTTTCTTCATCAAATGTATGGTAAATGTTGCTAGCAAGAGACCAGTACTTCTGGGTACTTTGTGGAAGAAATTTTAGCCAAAATACTTTAATTTATTTAAATCATACTAGTCGATTTAAGTTATCTGTTTATTCTAAAGTAAGTTTCCTTCACAATTAAATTCTTAAATTACTCTACAGCTATAGTTGTTAATATTTTTGATTATCCCTTTCATATGTTAAAATATGCAAATATAGAATTTTTATTATGTGATGTTGTGTCCTAAAAGAATATTAAATAACCAAAATGACACATTTTTTGTTCTTTGTTTGTTTCTTTGATTCTTTCTTTGATTTTTTTCCCTTTCTCATGATGTCAACAGTCATTTTTATTATAGTCATTTTTGTTGCTGAGACATTCTTTACTATGTTTTACACTTACTTTGAGATTTTTAGACATGAATAGCGTATTTGCATAATTTCCACCAAACTCCCATCTAACTCCTCCTCTTAATTCTTATTATCATGTATATAATTATACTTCTTTTTAAGGTATTGATTGATATTCTTTGTCTACTTTCTCATAATAGAGGTAGATGCAATTGATTTCAGCTATATATATTTCATTCTCAATTATAAGAATATTGTAATTTTCCTCTTTTCTCCATTTTCCTTGAAATATTAATACACCATCTTCTAATATATTCTGAATGTGTTTTCAGTTTTCTTCTTTCAAAATTCATAAAGTTCCATAATAGTTTTTTTTTGACTAATGTGTTTTTAAAAGTGCTATTTGTTGGTTGACTTTTATTGTTTCATTTGTTTACATTCCAAATGTTGCCCCCTTCCCAGTAACTCCTCTATGAGTTCTTCTCACCATCCTTCCCCCCTTTGCCTTTGAAAGGATACTCCCCACCCCATCTTCCACCTGCCCACCCCCTTAACCCACCCAACTACCTATCTTCCACCTCACCCCTCCCCACTCTTCTCCCTTTCCTGGGGCATCAAGACTCTACAGGATTAGGCGAATCCTCTCTCACTGAAGCCAGACAAGGCAGTCTTCTGCTACATATGTGCCAGAGCCACAGACTAGCCAATGTATGCTCTTAGCTTGGTGACTTACTCTCAGGGACCTCCCAGGGGTCCAGGTTAGTTGATACTGTTAGTCTTCCTATGTGGTTGCCATTCCCTTCAGCTCTTTTAATCCTTCCCCTAACTCTTACATAGGAGTCCCTGACCCAAGTCCCATGGTTCCCTGTAAGTATCTGCATCTGTGCCAGTCAGCTTCTAGACGAGCTTCTCAGAGGACAACCATGCTAGTCTTGTGCCTGCAAGCACAACATGGTACCAATAATAGTGTCAGGGTTTGGTGTCCTCCAAGGGAATAAATTCCAGGTTGCCCTTGTCATTGGAAGGCCTTTCCTTTGATCTCTGCTCCGTTTTAGTTCCCATAGTTCTTTTTTTCCATGAATATTCTTACTTTATTATCACAAATTTTTAAACTAATCAAGAGACAAACAGGATTTTGAAATAAGCATCTTTGGACAGGTATATTTTCAGATATTATTGCAAAGACAGAAGCAAAGCAAGGGGGCAGTGTTTATGTTTCAAATAATGCATGATTGACAGATTTCTTAAAGAAAAAACAGCTCAATGATGATTAGAAAAGTTTTTTTGTCAGGAACAATTCTGGGTCAAAAACTTTCAGGGGAAGTTGGTGAACCCTTCTTTCTACTGGGCTCCCTGTCTATCTACTGGAGGTGATCTCTTCTGTTTCCACCTCCTCACTGTGGATATTTCAGCTGAGCTTATCCCCATTGAGTTCTGGGAGCCTCTCACATTCCTCTTCTCTGGGACTTTCTAGAGATTCCCCTTACCCCCCCCACCTCCCTCAGCAGTATATTTCCATTCATTCTTCTGAGTCCTCTGGGGATTCTCTCCTGTCTCCACTCCATACCTGATCCTGCCCGCATTTCCTCTCTGCCTTTCCTATCCCACCTAGGTCCTTCCCTCCCAGTGTCTACCATGACTATTTTGTTTCCCCGTCTATGTGGGATTCAAGCATCCTCACTTGTTCCTTCTTATTTGTTGTTTAACTTCTTTGTGCCTGTGAGGTATTCTGTACTATTTTGCTAATATCCACTTATCACTGTGTACATATCATGAATGTCATTTTGGGTCTGAGTTACCTCACTTGGGATAATATTTTATTGTTCCATCTGTTTGCTTACAAAATTCATGACTTCCTCCTCTTAATAGCTGAATAGTATTCCATTGTATAAATGAGCCACATTTTCTGTATCCATTCTTCAGTTGAGGGGCTTCCAGCTTCTGGCTATTATAAATAAGGCTGCTACGAACATAGTGGAACACGTGTCTTTGTGGTATGGTGGAACATCTTTTGGGTATATGCCCAAGAGTAGTATAGCTGGGTCTTTAGGTAGAATTGTTTACAATTTTCCAAGGAACTACCAGATCTAGATTGACTTCCAGAATGCTTGTACCAATTTGAAATCCCAACAGAAATGGATCCCTTTTCTCCAAATACTCCCCAGCATGTGCTGTCACTTAAGTTTTTATCTTAACCATTCTGGTTGGTGAAATGTAGAATCTCAGGGTCGTTTTGATTTGCATTTCCCTGATGACTAAGGATTTTGAACATTTCTTTAAGTGCTTCTAAACTGTTCAAGATTCCTCTGTTGAGAATTCCTTGTTTAGCTCTCTACCCCATTTTTTCATTGCATTCCTTAGTTTTTTTTTTTTTTTTAGTCTAATTTCTTGAGTTCTTCATTTACTTTTTTAATTACATTTTTTTATAGTCCAGTCATTGCCTACTTCCTAGTCCACCCTCCCAGAGTTCCATATCTCCTTCCTCTTCCACCCTGTATCTAAGCCGATGCTCACACCCTGGTTGCCAGGCCTCTCCACTACCTGAAGCCTCAAGTCTCTCAAGGGTTAGGAGCATCTTCTCCCACTGTGACCATACCAGGCAGTCTTCTGCTGTTTATGTGTCAAGGCACCTAAGACCAGCTTGGATATGCTGTCTTGTTAGTGGCTCATTGTCTGAGAGATCTCAGGGTTCTGGGTTAGCTAAAACTCCTGCTTTTCCTATAGGATTGCCCTCCTCCTTAGCTTCTTCCAGCCTTTTTCTAATGCACTCACAGAGGTCCCCGACTTTTGTCAATTAGTTGTGTGTAAACTTCTAGCTGTTACAGATAAGGCTGATATGAAGATGTTGGAGCATATGTTCCTGGGGTACGATGGGGCACCTTTGGGGTATATGCTCAACAGTGGTAAAGCTGGGTCTTCAGTTAGATTTATTTCCAATTTTCTGAGTAACTTCCAGATTGATTTACAGAGTGGTTGTACCAGTTTGAAATTCCACCAGCTGTGGAGGACATCCTCACCAACATGTGCTGTTACTTAAGTTTTGTTCTTAGTGATTCTGATTGGTGTAAGGTGGAATCTCAGAGTTGTTTTGATTTATATTTTGCTGATCACTAAAGATGTTGAACATTTCCTTAGATGCTTTTCAGCCATTTGGGATTCCTCTCTTGTGAAGTCTCGATTTTGTTTATACCCCATTTTTGATTGGGTTCTATGTTTTGTTTTGTTTTGTTTTGTTTTTGGTGGTTAGCTTCTTGAGGTCTTTATACATTTTGGATATTAGCCCTTTATCAGATATGTGGTTAGTGAAGATTTTTTTTCCCAATCTGTGGTTTGCCAAATTTTCCTATTAATTATGTCCTTTGGCTTACAGGGGCTTTTCAGTTTCATGAGGTCCCATTTATCAATTCTTGCTCTTAGATCTTGAGCTAACCATCATTCACTACAATCAAGTAGGCTTTATTCCAGTGATGCAAGATTGGCTCAGTGTATGAAAATACATTAATGTAATCCACTATAGAAACAAACTCAAAGAAAAAAATCCCATGACCATCTCATTAGACACTGAAAAAGCATTTTGCAAAATACAACACCCCTTCATGTTAAAAGTCTTGGAAAGATCGGGAATTCAAGGACCATATCTAAGCATAATAGCAATATACAGCAAACCAATAGCCAATATCAAGTTAAGTGGTGGGAAACTTGAAGCTATCCCACTAAATTCAGGGACAAGGATGCCAATATAGTATTCATTCTAGCTATAGCAATAAGTCAAAAAAGGAGATCAAGGGGATAAAAATTGGCAAAGAAGTCAAGGTATCAGTATTTGCAGATGATATGATAGTATACATAAAAGCAACCCCCAAATTCTACCAGAGAACTTCTACAGCTGTGAACAATTTCAGCAAAGTGGCTGGATATAAACTTAACTCAAATCAGTAGTCTTCTTTTATGAAAATGATAAATGGGCAGAGAAAAACAATAGGGAAACAACACCATTCAAAATAGTCACAAATAATATAAAATATAAAATATCTTGAGATAACTCTAGTAAAGCAAGTGAAAGATGTGTATAATAAGAACTTCAAGTCTCTCAAGAAAGAAATTGAAGAAGACCTCAGAAAATGGAAGGAACTCCCATGCTTATGGATTGATAGGATTAATATAGTAAAAATGGCCCTCCTACCAAAAGCAATCTACATATTCAACATAATTCCCATCAAATTTGCAATACAATTCTTCACAGACATGGAAAGAGCAATTCTCAATTTCATATGGAAAAACAAAGAGCCCAGGAGAGTGAAAAAATTCTTAACAATCAAAGAACTTCTGATTGAATCATCATCCCTCATATCATGCTGTACTACAGAGCAATAATGATTTTAAAAACTGCATAGTATTGGTACAGAGACAGACGGGTTAATCGATGGAATAGAATTTAAGTCCCAGAAATAAACCCACATACTTATGAACACTTGATCTTTGACAAAGAAGCCAAAACCATTAGTGGAAAAAAAAAAAAAGAAAGCGTCTTTAATAAATGATGCTGGTCTAACTGGTAGTTTGTATGGATAAAAAATGAAAACAGATCCATATTTGTCACCTCGCACAAAGCTCAGGTCCAAGTGGGTCAAGGACCTCAACATAAAACCAGATACACTGAATCTAATAGAAGAGAAAGTGAGCAGGAGCCTCAAACTCGTTGGCATAGGGGAAATTTCCTAAACAGAACTCCAATGGCTTAGGGTCTAAGGATAAGAATTGAGTTCTTTATGTATTTTGGATATCAGCCCTTTATCAGATTTAGGGTTAGTGGAGATCTTTTCCCAATCTGTAGGTTGCAGTTTTGTCCTATTGACAGTGTCCTTTGCCATTTTAGTTTCATGAGGTTGTATTTGTCCAGCCTCAGTGCCTTTGCTTTTACCTTGTCTTATTGTATTTTGTTTGTTGTACTTGGTTGTTGTTTCTTGGAGGACTCCTTATTTCAGAAGAGAAACAGAAGAGGAACAGATCTGGGGAAGGGGGGGAAGTAGTGGAAACCTGGGTGAAGTAGAGGGAGGGGAAACTGCCATTGGGATACATTGTATGAGAAAAAAATCCATTTTCAATTAAAAAATACAAAAAGGCATTATTTAGTTCACATATACTTGACAATTTGGCATATGTGTGTTTCATTTCCTTTTTATGTGTTGTTTTATTTTTATTTTAAAATATTTTCATACAATATATTTTAATTATATTCTTCCCTGACCCAACTTCAAGATTCTCCCTTTCGCTCTACCCAAGGACTTTAATTATTTCTCATGTTCCCTTGTCTCTGTCTCTCTCTGTCTCTGTCTCTGTCTGAAATAAACCTAAATAAAAAGTAGGGTAAATTTTAAAAATAAAATCAATTTTAAAAAATTACAAATGCTTTGGGTTTGTTTTGTATTGATCAATTGCTCCTGGGCAGAGTACTGTGCCCTAGAATGTGGTTGATATACCCAAAACCACCTATTGGTGAAAACTTATTTTCCCTTTCCCAGCATATACCAACTACACGGAGCTTCTTGCTCAGGTATGTGCTTTGTGTCTTTTTAACCCTTCCCAGTGCTGGGGTTTTTATCTGATTTGAACCAATGCACGATGTCATGATCTCTGTGAGATTATATGTGTATCAGTTCTGTTATGTCTAAAAAGCACTGTTTCCTTATATCTACCACCACCTATAATTGTAATTGAGTACAAATTGTTAATTGGCCACATTTTAAAATATTATCACTAACATCTTTCAATTCATGAAAGTAAATCATTCTGATTATTTATTCTAGAAGTTATGAAGGACAGAAAATTTAAATCTCTGCACTTGAGTGGTTGATCACATATAATGTTATTTATAACTCAATATAATTTTATTATATAGACTATCTAAAGTAGATACTATATTTTCACTCTAAAATGCCTTCTTTTTATTTACTATCTATCATTTTCTACTTCAGTAGCACTAGCAAATTGGCATGATGTATTTGATTGGAAAATAAATCTAGAGATTTGAGATATCCTGTCTTGTATATCAGTTTAATAGTAGCCAGTATATATATATTTGAAAACTACTCCAGTCCAAAGAACCTGTTGAACATGATGGAAGCAGGACTTTATTCTGAACTCTCACAATTCTAGCTTATATAAACTCCCAGCTCTTTGTATTCTTATTTCAGAAATATTCAAAGTTTTGGCTAATTTTCATCATTGTAATATACTGAAACATTTTCAGTCTAGTAATATGGTAGATGCATAATTTTATGATCTTAATTTGTAGTGCTTTGTGTATACTAGATTTTTATTCCAGTTTGATTATGAATAGAAAAGTATTTATGAAACTAATCTATGCTTTTTTTTAAAATTTTCTTTCTTTCCTTATTTATTTTTGGTTTTTGGTTTTTGAGACAGGGTTTCTCTGTATAGTCTTGGTTGTCCTGGAACTTACTCTGTAGACCAGGCTGGCCTCAAACTCAGAAATACACATGCCTCTGCCTCCCGAGTGCTAAGATTAAAGGCATGAATCACCAATGCCTGGCTTTTCTTTGCTTTCTTAACTTAGTGAATGACTAAATCTATAGCTGGTACCTATGTTAAAATTCATGGTAACAAAAAAATTATATATGAAGTTGATGAAACAACGAAAGAATTTAAAATCCAGACACTTGAAGCAAAAATGATGAAAAGTAATTTTCAACTCTTTATATTTTATTTCCTTCTTAACTTTTGCCTATGTGAAATATGTAACTGAGATAGACTAACTTCATATATAATGACTAACCATTATGAAATGTTAGTAAAATTATGTTAGTAAAAGAAATGGGTAGTAGTATTTCATGTAGTGTTAATTACCTGACAACATTCATTATGAATGTTCTAGGTTAATATTTTAAGTAAGTACTGTTTATGAAAAGACATCTGTACTAGTAGTTTGTTGTCAATGTGTCAAAAGTCAGAGTCATTTGGGAAGAGATCCTTTCAGCTGAGATAATTCAATATTTTAGTGATATTTTCTTATTTAGCAATTTTCCAGCCCATAGTGCCTCTTTTGGGCAGGTAGAGGTTCCAGAGTCTATAAGACAGCAGGCTGAGTAATCCAAAAACAAATCCATAAGCCTCAGTCTTCTATGGCCTCTGTATTTGTTCCTGCCTTCAGGTTCCTGTTCTTCTGAGTTTCTGTACTGACTTCCTTTAATGAAGGACTGTGATGTGGAAGCATAAACTGAAATACAGCCTTTCCTCTGCAAATTGCTTTTGGTAAATGTGTTTTACACCCCCCCCCCCACACACACACAAAAATAGAAACTCCAACAATGGTGATGCCTTTGCCAGTATTTATTTCTAAAGTTTATATGTAAGTATTACATATTCTGAGTCAGTTCTCTCCTATAGACAATTATGGTAGTGAAGGTCGTCAGTAATCTAAATTTCTGTACAACAAATATAAAAATGAATGAACATCTAAGCACTCTGATTTTTTAAAGAGTAAGCTTTTCTAAATACCCAGCAAGCATGGAACCTTTTAAGCAGAAGTGATCCTGAAATCCATTTTTAATTAAGTCCTCAAAGACCCAGTAAAGGATTGTTTTAGTTATGACTAATTTTTTTGTCAAATTCAATTTAAAACTTTCCCCAACAAATATGACATTTCATACTGCTCTGCAGAAAGCATGTAAAATGAGCCGATGTTTTCAAACAGCAGGGAAGCTTCCACTACAACAATTAACTGGTAACATATGCCACTGCTGCCAAGAGGATTTTTAATCCCGTTAAACATTAATGTAGCATTTTTGCTTCTGTCACAATAAGGCAGCCATCTGTGTTTTAACCTGCTGGGAAACTAGGGATATGTTTACAGAAAGAGGAAAGAGAAAGCAATGTAGATAGGCAGGACATTCAGATTTAGAGACCTGGTGTTTAATGTCAATAACATAAAAACTGAGGAATTTGGGGGGCTATATGAATTCTTTTGATCCTGAACAACTCATTTGCAGAAACTTCTCTTTAAATTTTTATAAAAGCAACTTCCATTTTCTTATACTAAAGAGCTCTTTATCCATCTGCCTCTTAAAAAGAAAAAGGCATGCAATTTTGTGTAAAAACACTTGTTACAATTTTAAAAGCTATGCTTTGAAACTGTGGTACAAGAGTTCTTGTTATTCAAAGACCATGGAAACACATTTAGAGAGCTATCTCACAAATCACTGGATCTTTGAGACAGGGTGGAAAAGCAGAAAAGCAAAGAAACAAGCATTTGCCAGTGAAATCGATTATTTGTGTTGTCCATGCTCAACTGGCAGTTTTTGGACTATTAGAAACCTGCCTACATGTAATGTTGATGAAATATAATTAATGTGTATTTTCTTTTGCTTCCTGTCCTTTTACTACATACACACATATATGTATGTGTGTCCTTTTTTTGTAAATCAATGCAATAAAACATGATTTCATTTTTAAAAACAATTCTATAGATTTACACAGTCATTTTGAGTCTTTGTCTAATATTTCGGTTCATACTTATAAGGTTAATAAAGCTCAAATGTATGACTTTGTGTTTACTTCTTTTCTCATTTGTTATTTGTTGAAGATTCTATACTAAGTGAGATTTGTGTCTTTGTTAAAAACTATTTCTATAAGTAGGATTTTATTTGGGGGGTTCATGATTCTAGTTTACATATTTATTTGTTTGTGAACAGGACAATATCACATTTTTTTTTTCTCGAGACAGGGTTTCTCTGTATAGCTCTGGCTGTCCCGGAACTCACTCTGTAGACCAGGCTGGCATCGAACTCAGAAATTCGCCTGTGTCTGCCTCCCAAGTGCTGGGATTAAAGGTGTGCACCACCACCGCCCAGCACAATATCACATTTTATTGATAACTATGAACTGTCATGAGAAAAGTTTTGATTGTCAGCAAAATCTTGTTGGCATCTGCCATAGTGTCTGGGTTTAGTGGTTGTTTATGGGATGGATCCAAAAGTGGTGCAGTCTCTGGATGGTCCTTCCTTCAGTCTCAGCTCAGAACTTTGCCTCTGTAAGTCCTTCCATGGGTATTTTGTTCCCCCTTCTAAGAAGGAACAAAGTATCTATACTTTGGTCTTCCTTCTCCTTGAGTTTCATGTGTTTTGCAAATTGTATCTTAGGTATTCTAAGTTTCTGGGCTAATATCCACTTATCAGTGAGTGCATAGCATGTGTGTTCTTTTGTGATTGGGTTACCTCACTCAGGATGATATCCTCCAAATCCATCCATTTGCCTAAGAATTTCATAAATTCATTGTTCTTAATAGCCGAGTCATACTCCATTGTGTAAATGCACCACATTTTCTGTATCCATTTCTCTGTTGACAGACATCTGTTTTTGTTTTAGTTTTTTTTTTTTTTTCTAACTTCTGGCTATTATAAATAAGGCTGCTATGAACATAGTAGAGCATGTGTCCTTATGACAAGTTGGAAGAAGATTTTGCTGACAGGACTCTGTCAGACCCAGATATAGCTATCTCTTGTGAGGCTATGCCAGTGTCTGACAAATTCAGAAGTGGATACTCACAGTTATCTATTGGATGAAACACAGGGTCCGCAATGAAGGAGCTAGAGAAAGTACCCAAGGAGCTGAAGGGATATGCAGTCTTATAGGAGGAACAATAATATGAACTAAGCAGTACCCCCACAGCCCATGTCTCTACCTGCGTATGTAGCAGAGGATGGCCTAGTCAGCCATAAGTAGGAGAAGAGGCCCTTGGTCTTTCAAAGATTAGATGCCCCAGTATAGGGGAATGCCAGGGCCAGGAAGCAGGAGTGGGTGGGTTGGGGAGGAGCGGGATGGGGAAGGGTATAGAGGATTTTCAGAGAGGAAACTAGGAAACAGGGGGATAACATTTAAAATGTTAATGAAAATATCTAATAAAAAATCAAAAAAATAAGTTTTTGTTTGTTGTTATTGTAATTGTTTATTCTCAATACAAGGTGTCAGAGCAGTGGAACACATTCTTATGTGTATCTTGAGATAAAGGCCACATCTTTATTTACTGTTAGCTCCAGTCCTCAGTGACTGTTAATTTGATACCTTAGAAAAGCTTCTCCAGGCAATGAAAGAATATATGTTATATCACAGAGGATAATGGTAAGGTACTTACTGTTGGAAGGTAGAGCTTTATGCTCACTGAGCTGGAGCCTTGTCTTCTCATATGCAGAAGCCTGCATCCATTTTAATCATCTGTTCAGATTTGTAAGGATTAAAAAAATGCACTTTCCATAGATTGTTGATTTTATTTTCTGTCTACAACCCCCCAGTAAAAAAGCTTTTTCATTGAATGAAAAAAAAAAAAAAAAGACATCATCAATGTACATGGAGAGAAACGCAAAGCAATTGCACTAAAATCAGGGACAAGACAAGGCTCTCCACTTTCTCCCTCTCTATTCAGGATAGAACTAGAAGTCTTAGCTAGACTAATAAAGACACTTGAGGAGATCCAGTGAATACAAATTGGAAAGGAAAAAGACACAGCAAGGTTTTTTTTGTTTTTTTTTTTTTGTTTTTTTTTTTTGTATTTGCAGTATTTGCAGATGATACAATACCTAAGTGAACTCAAAAATTCCACCTGTAAACTACCTCAGTTGACAAATACTTTCAGCAAACTAGCTGGAATCATTGAAGAAGATATCAGATAGAAAGATCTCCTATGGCCATGGATTGTTAGGATTACCTCAGTAAAGATGGCCATCCTACCAAAAGCAATCTACAGTTTTTTTTGGAAATCTCCATTAGAATTCCCACACCATTCTTCACAGATATTGAAATTACAATTTTCAACTTCAAATGGAAACCCTGGATAGCTGTGAAAAAAAAATCCTGAATTAAAAAAAAAAAAAAAAAAAAACTGTTGGCGGTATCTCCATTCTCAATTTTAAGTTTTGAGTTGTACTACAGATATCTAGAAATGAAAGCTGCATTGCACAGGCACATAAACAGACATATCAATCAATGGAACTGAATTGAAGACAAAGACATAAATCCATACACCCATGGGCACATTAATTTTGATAAATAAGCCATAGATACTCCCTGGAATAAACTAGCAACTTCAACAAATCACGTGATGACTGAATGTACATTAATCCATATTATCATCCCACACAAACTCAAATAGATCCAAGAATAGAGCATAAAACCCACATCACTGAACCTAATAGAAAGGAAATTGAGCAATAGTCTTGAGCTCATTGACAAAGGAAGACTTCCTGAACAGAGCCCCATCAAAAAATGCAATTAAAATCAACAGTTAATAAATGAGACTTCACAAAACTGAAAAGCTTCTGTATAACAAAGAGCACTGTCGTTGGACAAAGCAGCAGCCAACGAATGGGAAAAGATTTTTATAAACTCCACATCTGATACAGGGCTAATATCCAAAATATATAAGGAACAGAAAACCCTAGATATCAAGAAAATATATAACCCATTCAGGAATGGACTCCAGATATAAATAGAATTCTTCAAAGAGAAAATACAAATGGTTGTTTATGGATGGAGGGGATAATTGGAATTGGAGGATGAAGTGTGGAAAGGCAGGGGAAAAGAATATAAGCGAACGACTGTGAGGAGAGACAGTTAAAATTGAAGGTTTTTTCAGAGTTAGTATGGAAATGTGATACAGTAGAAATTACTTAACATACATACATACATACATACATACATACATACATACATACATACAGACAGACAGACTATCAAAATGAAATCACCAAATCATAAGAGAGACAAAGTCCCAACTGACTACCTCTTATCACCAAAAGATGCTTCTAATCCAGGGGTTGGGTGCATTTAATTGAGTTGCTGGCTGCAGGGCTTCCATAGTAATCCCTGAGCAATCAAACATTGGTTGTCAAGACTTCAGTTTTCTCTGCACAAACTGACAGTAAGGTTCCATTGCTTAAGATAACACCCACACAAACCATTGAACATGTAACTGTCAAACTGGTACTTATATAGAGGATCTTTTCCTACAGTCTAACTCTTTTGGTACATAAAAGTACCCTGCATACTGTGTGCCAAAACAGAAATATATAGATCAACCCAAACACAGGTCCTTTGATCTGTTATGTTGTCCTACCTGCAAGACATGCTAGTACAATTATGTCAGAAAATTTGTGGCCAACTAACATCTGATTTGATTTCAGGTCTACACGATGAGATGGAAACAATATTGGACTCTGCTTATGTGACTAATAACCTGAGACTAGATAGTACTGGGACCTAGGGGAAAACCAAATACCACTGTTGTAAAGAAAAAAAAAGTTAGAATCAAATGAAACCAAGTGGAAATCTGATTCCATATGAGCTGTCTTAGTTTGGACTTCTATGACTGTGAAGAGACACCAGCAGCTCTTATAAAAGCAAATATTTAATTGGGGCTGGCTTAAGGACTCATAATTTTAGTCCATTATGGCAAAAAGCATGGTGGCACACAGGTAGACCTGTTGCTGAAGGAAAAATGGAGAGTTCTGCATGTAACAGGAAGAGAGACAGGAAGAGGAATGGGACTGGCTTGACTATTAAAAACATGAAAGCTCACCCCCATTAACACACTTCTGCCAAAAAGGCTATAGCTACTCCAACAAAGTCACGCATCCTAATAATTCCACTTCCTCATGACCTAAAATCCCAATCCATGATCTTATGTGTACCATTGTTATTCAAACCACCTCACAAAGTAAAACCCACCTTTTGCTGTTAAATAATCGGTGAATTTAATTATTCTGCATATATATATATATATATATATATATATATATATGAATATGATTAGACATGATGAGTTTGTGAAATACAAAAAAAACAGGAAAAGAACACAAAGAAATTTTTAGAAAACTTGACATGAATTTTCATTTAAATAATGTACCTTTTAATTGCAAGCATTTTCAAACAACATAAGGTCAATATGGTATTAATAGCTTGGGAAGTTGGCAATTATTTCTTTAAGAGTTCTTAGGAAGGACATCTGTTTCCTCATTTTGTTTTCTGTCCTCTTTTTGGCAGTGAAATGAATAATGTGTGAAATAAGCCTTTGAATTTAGTGTCTTAAGTCTGCCCTACCAATTTTGCCTGTAACTATAGACAAACAGCTGGAGACATGGCTTGTTTAATTAAGGTTTAATTTTATTTAAAACACTGTTTTCAAATTTAGTCTCTATCTTACTCTCTGTTTTGTTTCTTAGTGTCTTTTTTCCCTAATGAGATTTATTTCAGGATTTATATCTACTAGATTATTAGAGATAGAAGAAAATTTTGAATCATTTCCAAAAAAAAAAAACATATTTGAAATTGGAAAGCCAGATAGTAGTTTTCAGTTTGGTCTGGATGCATTGTAAGATGAATGTACGCTGTTACAATGTACTTATTTTTACAAAGATTTATATTTATTATTTTTATATATGTGTATGCATGTATACCTGTGTGAGTGAATGCTACATGCCCTGGAAGCCAAAAAAGAGTTTGGTTTCTTCCTAGAGCTGGAGTTGAAGGTGGGTGTGAACCACTTGATATGGGTAATGGGAATCAAAACTTGATTCTCGTTGAGAACAGCACCCACCTTTAATTGCTGAGACATTTCTCCAGTGCCATTATATAATTCTCAATTACAAATTATACAAATGTTTTCTTAATTGAGTCATTAAAACAGATTGTTAAGACCTAAGAGATATCACTTTCAAATTTACTACATTTCTTTTGTTATTACTACTAATGCTCTAATATAAATAAATAACATACCCAAAACCATATGTATATGTTGGGCAAATAATAACTATTTAATGGCATTGATAAATTGCTCAAGGCCTGGAGGCATCTCCCAGGAGGAAAAACACTTACAATGGAAGCATGAAGAATGTAGCTCAAATTCCCAGTACCTGTATAAAAGCTGGGCATAGGTGGTCACCACATGTAATCACAGAACTAGGGAGGCAGAAACAGAGAATCATCAGGCTGGGGGTGGATGAGGAGCCACACTGTGAAACTAGACTAGCTGAAAATGAAGTGTTCCAGGTTTGGCAAAATACTATGCTTCAGTAACTGAAATGGACATCAATTCAGGAACTCATGTGATGTAAATGTGAAGCCAAAGATTGTCACCATTTTGAGTTCATGCTATCTGTTTCTTGCTTATGGTTCAAGATATGAGCTTTCAGCTTTTCTTTTTCTTTTTCTTTTTCTTTTTCTTT
This sequence comes from Mus minutoides, assembly GCA_902729485.2. Classification (NCBI taxonomy): domain Eukaryota; kingdom Metazoa; phylum Chordata; class Mammalia; order Rodentia; family Muridae; genus Mus; species Mus minutoides. The sequence continues at coordinate 522,403 of LR753306.1, forward strand.
TTCTTTTTTTCTTTTTCTTTTCTTTTTTTTTTGCCATTTTGAGTTATTATTTAATGGTGAGTATCCAGCATATCTTTTCAAACATATATTGAATGTTGGGTGCTGTCATTAGATGCTCTAGGAAATAAGGTAAAACGCACACACTTGGGTGTCATGCCATCTTGAACCCCCAGAACTCATGTCTCTAGCTCCATATGTAGCAGAAGATGGCCTAGTCGGCCATCATTGGGAGGAGAGACCCCTTGGTATTGCAAGCTTTCAGCTTTTCTTGCCACTCTGTCTGCCTTCTGTTGGCATTTCCCCCCCAACATCATTGAGTCCTTTTCATTTGGAAGTGTGAGGCTAAATAAATCCTTCTTTTTATACGTTGCCTTGCCTTGATCTTTATCATAGCAAAATTAAAGTAACTAATACAATGTTTTAAAAGAATTTCCAATACTCTGCTCCTGTTTTACTTATTCATGGTACTAATAAGTGAGGCAAATAAGGAGTAGTCTAATTATATAAAATGAGACAAAAACATATGGTGTTTAATTTTTATTAATCATATCAAAGCACAACAACATCAACATAAACAAAACTTTTTACCACAACGATTAATTACAAAATGTTATTGATTAAAGAGCCAATTATCTGAAAATACAATACTGAACTATTCACTGTTCAAATAAATTAACTTTATTTTTTATGGTATTTGTAATTGTTGACAGTTTAAAGAATATTTCTACATTAATGACATTGTACTGATAACATATATTTGTACTATCCTTACTACATTATACAAAGATGGAAATATATTAGTATAAATTGCTATATATAGTTCATAGAGTATTTTCTAAAGGAATTTAATCTTTTTTACGTGAGATTTTGTTGATTTATAGAAACCAATAGGAAAGATATAGAGACAAGATTCAGAAAGCCAGCACTTCATTTAGGAATTGTTTCCATGATTTTTTTTTTTTTTTTTAAAGAAAAGGAACTCAGAAAGAAAGCAGCGATGTTACTTGAGCAATTTTTAATGAAGGGTAAATGGAATTTATCATTCTGGAAAACTCAGAGATAATGCAGAATACCAATTTCAAATGATCTCATTCAGGAGAGGGCCTTTCTTTCAGGCTGTCTTTGTTTATCTGGGAAGGTAAATTTCATTGAAAATGAAACGCTGATGCCGGTTGTTAGAAATCAAGCTGGAGTTCAGTGAAATGTTTCTGAAAAGGCTAATGACATAGTAGGTGGTATTCTTTTCCTTGCTCCATACAAAAGTTTACCCTCTTCAGTCATAAACATGTTTTTGTTCTTTTTTAGCTCTTTGTCACTATAAATTATAATTACTTATTGTTTACAGACTATGTCTATAGAAGAAGTTATATTACAAAAGAGATAAGCTTTGTTTGCCTCTGACATATGTCCAATATTTAGGAAGCTGCTTGTCACTGATTAAGTTCTCCATAAATATTACTTTAATGAATTAACAAATGGATATTGGCTATTGCACCTTCTGACTAAATTTTCAATAGATATGAAAGAAACAACTTACAATCTGTTAAAATAATCAAGAACAGATGTGGTTTTGTGACATATCAGACTTCATGATTCCATCTGTCTCTTACATCAATCAAAAAAAAAAATTAATTAGAACTTTTACCTCTATACTTTAATAAAAACACCTGGCTTGATCCTGAAAGTCCTTCAGTGAAAGAAGTCGAATATATGAAAGATCCCATTGGCTCAATAAAGAATTGTTAATGAATTCAATAAATGTCTAATTTAAAAGTTCATTTATTCTTTGAAAATTTCATGCATTTGTGAAGTGTATCATGATCATACACACCCTCATTTCTCTCTTTCCTTTTCCCAAAAGGAACCTGTTATCACATTTCCCTCCCAATTTCTTATCTTGCTATCATAATTTTATACATGTATTTTTAACTCATTGAGTCCAGTATGTGCTTACAGTATGCACGTGGGGGTAGGGTAATCCATTTGAGGTATGAGGCGTCTACTAGTAGTCAAAATCCCTAACGAACATTGTTTATACCTCCTCTCAACAGCCACCAATGACTAATAGTTCCTCAGATATTGGAGCCTCAGGAAAGCCTCTATAATGCATGCTGAAATTTTTAACTGGATTGATTTTGTTAAGAAATCAGTTTGGTAGCTAAAGCTTCAGTGAGTTTAAATGTGAAACAGCCATGTCATGTCCATAGACTAGACACTTTACCATGCCTCCCCTTCTCTATTCCTTACAATTTGCTGCACCCTCTCTCAGAATGTTTCCTAAGCTTTGAAGGCAGTGATATTGATGTCTCATCTACGGCTGAGCATTTATAATCATTTACTTTCAGCATATCTCCATTGAAGACTTTCCACGACAATAAGAAGCTTCTCTGAATTTCATATAGTATACTGGTTAGATGTTGGACTCTAAAATTATGCAGTCATTTCCTCCTGTTACTATTTCAGTGATTTTGGGGTGGTTGTTGAGTTTTAGTAATAGAAGATGGTAATTTTACTTTAATTAATGTACTTTAAAATATGTAGTGAAAAAATTAATTTAGAATCTTGACATGAGCATGTATTCTATGGGGTAATTAATACATTGATATTAATGTCTGTCTTATATTTGTATAGTTCATTTTTAGAATAAATAAATACCTTTCTAAAGTTTTGTACATTTGCAGTTAAGTTTCTTAGTGGTGACAAATAAAATGAAAAATGCAGACTAAGAGAAGAATGAAATTCATCATAAAATGTTTTTTTATTTTTAAGTGATAAATCCAACTCTGAAAATGGTAAAGGAAAATACCCTTTCAGGAATTACTAGAACTAAATTCAAGAACAGTACTATGATAAACTCTGGCCACTACATGACTGTCCTGTCATCTCTGCTGCTTTATCTGTCAGATTGACTTTTTCCACAAAAGAACACCATGACTCTCATACCTTCACATTTGTGTTACTGTGGTTCAGTACACCCTGTGAAAAAAGAACTTTCACATTCCAGGAATTTATGTAGTCATGGCACTGGTACATTTGCTTCTCAGTAGTTGATCCTGATTCACATGTTCATTCCTAGTAAAAACACTGTACCAGAAAGATTGAAATTGTTGATTGAATGAACCTGGTCCATATAAAATATATGTTGAATCTGGAAAGGAAAATAAATTATTCACACTAAACTTTAATAAATAAAGTTAAAAGCCATAGCTTAAATTGCATAGGCTCTAAATTATATGATAGTCATTTTTCAACATTCTTTAGAGATAAAAAATAATGTAATCCTCACCAAACTACTGTAAGATATGGAATAATCACTTTATAGAGGTGAAGATGCCTTTATGGAATGGTAAAATAATGATTATTATAGTTGAATAGTTGCTAAGAGATGAGGCAAAACTTTGAACATAGATAGTATTAAAAATGGCCTGCCATTAGTTAAATAAAGGTTCATATACTGGGGTGACCACTATTACACCCATTAAATAGAACACTAACAGAATAAATTTATTTCTGTGGGGTGATAAAAATGAATCAAAATGGTTTATGTTTCTTTATTTCTACCTATGTATCTGCACATGCATGCAGATTTCACAGAGGTCAGAAAAAGGTTTCAGATTTCAAAGTGGATTCTTTTAATTAATCTTGAATTCTCTGCCAGAGCAACAAGTATTGTTAATTGCAAAGCCATGTCTCCCGATCCCAGAGATAATGTTCGCTGTCACTAGTACATTATTTGTATCAAGAAAATTCTTGTGTATGCCTTCACCATTCATACATTTTTATGAAAATTGTTTCCTGCACTTAAATCCCTTTCATTGTATTAGAAAAATCTTAATATATGTCCGTATCCACCACCCACCACCCACATACATATTGTACTTTAATAAAAAGGTTTGCATTGAATTCCATTTTAATTGTAAGAGAGAATGACAAATGAATATTAAAAATTTGATTACATGAAAGACATTCATGAGCATTGGCCTTCAAGAAAAAAAAAAGGTCATTTGGTTTTTTTTAAATTTATGTATGTATGTATATATTTATTAAAATCTCCTGTTTTGTCATCACTGTGTTTGTTTATACCAAAAATTATTTCCCTAAGAAAAAATATTGCCAATAAATTTAAACTTGAAAATAATCTTATGTTTTTTGAAATTATTATTAATCAGAAACAAAAAATTCAGCAACATGAGGTTTATTATTTTAGAAATCGAAGTTACTAGATGAGACTTTTTGCATGACTTCCTAAGTTCTCCACATTATCCCATTTCTCAACCCAGAGCACAACCAACTCTAATATATTCTTATTTTTAATATATTCCTTGATTTATTGTTTATAGAGCTTTCTTTAAGCCCTAAAGGGAACAATATCTTCGGCACATAGACACGTTTTTGAGATTTTTCAAACATCTCTAGATCCAAATACCTCATATACAGAAAGTGAAAATTCTGAACTTATTTTTTTTAAGTAGAAAGTCATATATTTACAGTCTGACGGTAATAGTTGATTACAAGCACTATGATCCTCATGCAGATTTTTTTTTAATATTGTATGTAACATTTAATGGAGAACCATTTAAATGTTTTTGGTTTACATCAGTTGCTTTTATGTTTCTGTAATAAAACACCACAACCAAAAGGTTTTATTTCATCTTTCAAAAATCAGTTCATTGCAAAAGGAAGTCTAGGCAGGAACCATGAGGCTGAAACTAATGTAGGGAGCAGGAAGTTATGGTAGTACCGTTGGCTTGCTCAGCCACTTTTCTTTTCTTTTCTTTTCTTTTCTTTTCTTTTCTTTTCTTTTCTTTTCTTTTCTTTTCTTTTCTTTTTTTAATTTTTATTAGATATTTTCTTCATTTACATTTCAAATGCTATCCTGAAAGTCCCCTATACCCTCCCCCTCCCCTGCTCCCCTACTCACCCACCCCCATTTCTTGGCCCTGGCATTTCCCTGTACTGGAGTATATAAAGTTTGCAAGACCTAGGGGCCTCTCTTCCCAATGATGGTCAACTAGGCCATCTTCTGCTACATATGCAGCTAGAGACATAAGCTCTGGGAGTACTGGTTAGTTCATATTGTTGTTCCACCTATAGGGTTGCAGATCCCTTCAGCTCCTTGGGTGCTTTCTCTAGCTCCTCCATTGGAGGCTCTGTGTTCCATTCAATAGATGACTGTGAGCATCCACTTCTTTATTTGCCAGACACTGGCATAGCCTCACAAGAGACAGCTATATCAGGGTCATGTCAGCAAAATCTTGCTGGCATATGCAATAGTGTCTGCGTTTGGTGGCTGATTATGGGATGTATCCCCAGGTAGGGCAGTCTCTGGATGGTCCATCCTTTTGTTCAGCTCCAAACTTTGTCTCTGTAACTTGATTCCATGGGTATTTTGTTCCCCATTCTAAGAAGGAGTGAAGTATCCACACTTTGGTCTTCCTTCTTGAGTTTAATGTGTTTTGCAAATTGTATCTTGGGTATTCTAAGTTTCTGGGCTATTATCCACTTACCAGTGAGAGCATATCATGTGTGTTCTTTTATGATTGGGTTACCTCACTTAGGATGATACCCTCCAGATACCTTTCATTTGCCTAAGAATTTCATAAATTCATTGTTTTTAATAGCTGAGTAGTACTCCATTGTGTAAATGTACCTACCACATTTTCTGTATCCATTCCTCTGTTGAGGGAATGCCCCACCTGGAGGTCCATCCCATAATCAGCCACCAAACACAGTCACTACTGCATACACCAGCAAGGTTTTGCTGAAAGGGCCCTGATATAGCTGTCTCCTGTGAGTCTTTGTCAGTGCCTGGCAAATACAGAAGTGGATGTTCACAGTCATCTATAGGATGGAACACAGGGTCCTCAATGTAGGAGCTAGAGAAAGTACCCAGGAGCCAAAGGGGTCTGCAACCCTATAGGTGGAACAACAATATGAACTAATCAGAACCCCCAGAGCTCATGTCTCTAGCTGCTTATGTAGCAGAAGATGGACTAGTCGGCCGTTATTGGGAAGAGAGGCCCCTTGGTCTAGCAAACTTTATATGCCCCAGTACAGGAGAACACCAGGGCCAAGATGTGGGAGTGAGTGGTTAGAGGAGCAGGGCAGCGGGGGGTGGGTCTAGGGGAATTATGGGATAGCATTTGAAATGTAAATGAAGAAAGTATTTAATAAAAAAATTAAAATATTTTGGAAAAACTTAAAGTGGCAGTGTCTAATTATGTTCCCACTGCTCCTTTCGTGTTGGCACTCTTTGAATCATCTACAGAGGGATGGCTTATGCCTAAAGAATCATCGCAGCCTGCTCGAGTTGCACTCACTGGAGCCGACTTTGTATTATGGAAATCAGAAGTGGCAGAGATGGCAAAAGAAATCAAAATTAAAAACCGCGTGGGACCAGATACTAAGTCATGGACCTCAAGGACTATTTTGGGCAAACCACCTTATAACACTTTGGAGGCCCAAATGCTCTTTTCCCCTGGCCTCCAGTCTCAGGTCCATCAGGCATGCTTGGCCACCCGGAAAAAGCTGCCCGTGTTCCTCCGCTGCATTGACTAAGGTGCTACAAGGCATGGATGGCTCTTACAATTATTTCATTAGCTGCCTGAATGAGATGGCTGAGCACTTGTTTGGGGTCCAAGAGCCTGAGAACCCCTTTATTGAACAGCTTGCTTTTGAAAATGCCAATCCTATTTGCCAAGATATTTTTAAACACCACCATTCTAAGTCATTGGCAGAGTATGTCTGCCTTTGTGCAGGCGCCAGAACAAGACACGCCATCTGTTTGGTGATTGGCACTGCCCTTCAGAGGGTGGACTTAAGTAACTATCAAAAGACTTGCTTTAACTACAAACAGCCTGGCTAGCTCAGTTGGTAGAGAATGACTCTTAATCTCAGTGTTGTGGATTTGAGCCCCACTTTGGTTTGGCAGCAGCAATGAACTCCTGCCAGAAAGGGATGTCTTTCGTTATGGTTATATCTCCTCTCAAGTCCAAGTAAGGTTTTGGCAACCTGTTATTACTTGCCTGTTTCCCTAATTGTTAAAGGAAGAAAAATGTTCAGACAAGATTTTGGCAAAGATCCTGATATTAGTAGCCAATATTTAGTTGATACTTGGTGGGTTTGCCTTGAAGGCCTCACCCCCCTGCCTTTCAGCCAGTGCCTTTTCTGTGAAAAATTCTGATTTTTTGCATTGTTGTACAATTGGTCCCTCAATTGACTTATTATCACCCAGAAGAGTATTTTTCATTTGTGGATCAGTCCGCTGATTCCTCCCCTTCACTGGTCCACCAGCAAAAAGAGCCCCTAACTGCCATCACCATTTCAGTCCTCCTAGGCTTTGGTGCCATGCGTGTGGGGACTGGCATCTCCTCATATGGTCTCTCCAAGTCTAGGTATCAAGAACTCAGTGTCACCATTGATAAAGATGTCCAGTGTCTTCAACAAGGTATCAACAACCTCTCTGATTCCTTCTCTCCTTAGCTGAAGTCATCTTACAAAATTGCAGAGGGCTTGGTTTACTCTTTTTACAGAAGGGAGAGCTGTGAGCAGCTCTTAAGGAAGAATGCTGCTTTTATGTAGACAAGACAGTAATGGTCAAAGAAAGAATGAGAAAAGTCAGAGAAGGACTAGAAGAGAGAAAGGTAGAGACAGACAGAGAGAGAGAGAGAGAGAGAGAGAGAGAGGATAGAGAGCTGGTATAAAAATTCTGGTTTCAACCATTTTGGGACCGTTAGTTGGATTGTTTTTGCTTATTTCTTTTGGTCCCAGGGCCCTTAGCAGACTTACCAATTTTGTGAAATGTCATATACATGACTGGGCAGCAAAACCTATCCAGGTGCACTATCATAAATTAGCTATGGAGGACCAAGAGATTCGAGACAAGGCTGATATTTCCTCCAGGTGTTTCCAAAACCCATCTCCACCTGATAAAGTGGACTTCCACCCAGGACCAAGTAGAGAGGGGCCACCCAGAAACCCCTCTGACTGGCGAACTAAGTTCTTGCTTGGGCTGTGAGGCAAAACACTGCAAGGGAATGTAAAGCAAAAATCTTTCTAAAAATATCTTTCTGGGTTCCCTGAGGGACAAGCTTGACTGCATAGGGGTTGATGTCCAAACTATCCCCTCTCCAGGAAAAAGACATCAGGACAGGTATGGCCCTCATGCCTCACCAGACAATCCCAGGAGGACTGGAACCATTACAAGATCCCCTTTAGTCACTGGAGGTCAGGCCTCTATCCCTGCCTTAGCAAAGACTAAAATTGCTATGGTCCTTCTATACTAAGAAAATGGAGGAGATGTTGTGAGCAAACTTGTTTGAACATTTACCACCTTAAGTGCTTGCTGGCATAAAGTCTTGGCCTCTGTTGGAAAGTACTAGCCTAGATGAGTACAAATAGACATAGATCCTGAAGTCAGCAGAGAAGAAATAGCTATAAATCTTGTGGATAGGTGCCTATCAACCCATTCTGTTCTGAACTTCCTGCTGAACTGTTTGCCCAATCAATATTCTGTTCCTGCAATTCCCATCAAACATTCAACATAATTTTTCACAGATTCTGAAAGTACAATCTTCCATTTCATATGGAAATACCAAAATCCCAGGATAACTACAATACTGAATAATGAAATAACTTCTGGAGGTATCACTGTCCCTGATCTCAAATAGTACTACAGAAGTATAGTAATTAAAGCAGACTGGCATAAAAAGAGACATGCTGTTCAATAGAACCAGTCTGAAGAACCAGACATAAGTCTACATATCTATAGTCACTTGTTTTTGATAAAATATTCAGAAATATACATTGAAGTCAACATCTTCAACACATAGCGCTAATCAAACTTGATGTCTGCATGTAGAGAAATCTAAATAGCTCCATATTTATTACCCTGCACAAAACTCAACTGAATTATACATAGATCAATGACCTTAAAATAAAGCCAGAAACACCGAACCTGATAGATGAGAAAGTGGGAAATTTCCTTGAATGCATTGGCATGGAAGACAACTGCATGAACAGAGCATATCAGCACAGGCACCAGAGAACAACAATTAATAAATGGAACCTCATGAAATTGAAAAGTATATTATGTAAAAAAAGAGAAATAATATTATATGTATGGCAAAGAACACACTATCATTTAGATAAAATGATAGCCTACAGAATGAGAAAAGAATTTTTACTAATGATATACCTGAGAGATGTTTAATATCTAATTTATATCAAAAGCCCCCAAAACTGGAATCAATAAAACAATCTTATTAAAAATGAGTTATGACAAACAGAGATTTGTAAAAAGAGGAAACTCAGTATCTGAGAAACATGAAAAAAAAATGATCAATATTTTTAGTCAACAGGAAAATGTAAGCAGAAACTACTTTGAGATTTCACACTGGACCAGTCAGAATGGGCATGATCAATAAGGCAAGTGACAGCTCATGCTGCCAAGGATGTAGCTTAAGAGCAACACTCATCCTTTTCTCATGGAAGGGCCAAGTTGAGCAATCACTGTGAAAATCAGTGTGGTAGTTTCTCAGGAATATTGTAATAGATCTATCCCAAGATACAAACACCATTCTTAGAAATATACCAAAAGACTATATCTTGCTACAGAAAAAATCATTCAATTATGTTCATTGTCACTCTATTCATAATAGCTAGAAACTAGAAAAAGCCTAAACATCCACCAATGCATGAATCAATAATAAAATAGATTAAAAATTGCTATATTTCTATAATCAAGTATTACTTAGATGTTAACATAAACAAAAAGGAAATCTTAATGTTTGCAGGTAAATTTAAGGACCTAGAATAAAATTATCTTGAGTGAGATAACTCAAACCCCAAAAGGCAAATATACTATGTATTTGATTATGTGTGGATGTTCATTGTTAAGTTTTTTATAAGGAGGCTACAATCAATATAACTATAGATTTGTCATAGAGTAAAGGACTAGGAGGGAAGGTAGTGTCTCTGTAGGAGGGGACTAAAGCATGGCTGAAAGCTTGGGTACTGGGATGAGAGTATCAAATGGTGAGGGGGGGAAGAGAAGGGCAAGGGGGAGGAATATTCTGAGAAACAGCTAAAACTAAAGACAGTTTGTAATAGTGGCACAAAACTTGTGTGTATCCAATCACTCTCAGTTTAGATTTAAAGCCTGTTCCACAAGCTGACACTGCATAGATGGCCAAGAACCAGAGACTAGATAGGCCATATACCTAGTGGGCAAACAAATATTATCCTAAAGGATCTTATCCATAAAATGATTCCTAATGACATTCTTCTATACCCATAGAGTAGTATCTTGCTCATCCATCAACAGAGCAGTTCCATTCTATAGTAGATGGGAACAAACACAGAGAATCATAACTGCATAAAATGAGAGACTTTGGAGCATTTTGTCTTAAGTGAGTTGTCTCCATTAAATCTGTTCCCTTTGGATCAGGTAAATCTGTGAAAGGGGCTGCCACAGAGAAACTAGATCTTCTAGACACAACAGAATTGACAAATATGTGAAGTCACAGAGACTGTAGTGGCATATACAATGCCCGCATAGTTCTAAGCCAGATGAGGTTCCAGTGCTGAGGAAGAAGTGAACACCAACCCCCTTCCTTATCCAGAAACCATATCCAATTGAAAACTGCTCATCAAGGGAGAATTAAATTTCTTCAATGTAATATCACTGAGTGTACAAAACAAACTTAATGGTAGGCCCATTCCCAGACGTAGATAGCCAACATAAAATGGATTCAATAGTACTTCTGTAGTTTATTTTGTTTCATAATACTTTATCTGGGAAATTTTATATTATGGATTCTGATTTGTATTTTTATGTGATTTCTATGTGTGCAAATGTGTATGACTCTGTGTCTATATGTGTTTCTTGTGTCCCCCCCCCCACCTTTGGTACTTTCCTGTTTGTTCCTTTTCTTTGTTTTGTTCTATTCTAGTTTGTTTCTATTTAATTTACCTTATTTTCTTTTATCATTATTACTATTTCTAGATGACTATTTTTATTGGATATTTTATTTATTTATGTTTCAAATGTTTTCCTGTTTCCTGGTTTCCCCTTCAGACAACCCCTATCCCATCCCCCTCCCCACCCCTGCTTCTATGCGGGTGCTCCCCCACCCACTGACCCATTCCTTCCTTCCTTCCCTGGCTGTCTCTACACTGGGACATAAAGCCTTCACAGGACCAAGGGCCTCTTTTCCCACCGATGTCTATCTAACAAGGCCATCCTTTGCTACACATGCAGCTGGAGCCATGGGTGGCTTCATGTATACTCTTTGGTTGGTTGTTTAGTCCCTGGGAGTTCTAGCGATCTGATTAGTTGATATTGCTCTTCCTTTGGGGGTTCAAACCATTTCAGCTCCTTCAATCCTTTCTCTCACTCCTCCATTGGAGAACCCATGCTCAGTCCAATGGCTATTTTCTAATGAGAGAAAAATAAAGAATATAAATTGGAGGTTGGAAGAATCTTTGGGGGAGGGGAAATAATAATCAGAATATTTTGCCTGAAAAAGACTATTTTCAATAAAGAGGTATCTAAATGGTGAATGGTCCCTAGATAATTGTTAGAAGTATTAAATAATGGGGGAGAGGTAGCTCTTTCTCAGTGAATTTAGGAATGGCATGTATGAAGTAAAAGTGGTTGGTAGAAAGACAAATATAGAAGAGCTTGTTCTAAGAAAAGTTATGGAGTGAAAATATATGGTAGTCATAAATATAAAGATAGTCTAGCTAAACCCTGGTTATAGAAATGTGTTCCTATAAGTAAAATAAAACAAAACAGCAAACTAAACAGAACAACAACTACAATGAAAAAAATCTAAAAACTGGAGTATCGAGACTTTAATCTCATGTTGGGCCCTAAGCTAGAACCCCACTAGAACTACATTAGACCTTGATTCAAAATAATGAAAGGAAAGGCATATTATTCCTGTTTATGGTCTGTATATGTACCTCAGTGGTAAAATGCTTGTCTAGTTTACTTAAGTTGCCAGATATGGGTCCAATAACACTCAAAAAAATTTACCGATTAAAACTATTCAAAGAAACCACAAAATGTCATCATAGTAACAGTGAATACATAATTCAAAACATCATAAAAATACAAGGTAAATGGATATCTTTCATGTATCAATAAAACAATACAAAAACTCAATATAAATATAACCTCATAAATGAATGTTTGGTAAGTATCAGTTATATCATGACTGTGGTAACTTAGGTTACAGATGATGATAGTTAAACCATGATTATAAAATAATGTACTGACAATTGATTAGCTTTTTGTTATTGTTTAAGTTAGACAAATGAATACTCATGAATCAATTGGAACTGTGTGTAAAGATAAACTGCTTCTTCAAATAATATTGAAGGGGATTGGACCTGAAAGATAGTCCAGTCTCTGAGAGCACATATTTCTCTTATGGAGAACCAATGTTTATTTCTTAGGACCTATATAATAGCTCCTAACCATCTGTAACTTTAATTCCAGAGATTCTAATGCCCTATTATGAATTACAAAAGTATCAGGCACACATGTGGTGTACACATATGCTGGCAAAACACTTACACATAAAATAAAAACATTCTTTAAAAAATATTCCTTAAGCTGTGCATGGTGGTGAACACCTTTAATCTCAGCACATTTAGAAGCAGAGACAAGCAGATTGGAGACTGATGTCAATCTGTTCTACAGAATATGTTTGAGGACATCCAGGCCTATTCCCCTCCTCCCAAAAAACAATGAAACAAACAAACACACAAAACACAAACAAACAAGTTTAAAATAAACTCCCAAGGGAGGCTGGAATTATGACAAAACATGTAGATACTTACCAAGTCTGATGATTTGAGTTTAATATCTAGGATCCACATAGTTGAAGAAGAGAACTGATTTTCTGCAACTGGTCTTCTGACCATCACATGAACTCCATGGTAGGTGTATGAGTATATGCAATGCACACACAGAATTGTATAAATAAAAATGCAAAGAAAATCTAAAACTATGGAGTCATGTGCTTCTTAGAAGATAAATCTTCTGCTTAAAGGACATACAGAAACACACACACACATTTACAAATGGATGAATAATAGACTATGAGCAGTTTTCTGTCATTTCTGCTTTCAGCTGTATTTATAAAAATTTCACAAGTGGATATGCATTTTCAAGTTCATAGAGTAAGTGTTAGAAGTATTGATAAAAAGAGGTACTTTAAAAAATATTCAGATTGAGGGAAGGTGGTCTCTGGGAGTTTAAGACTACCCTGGTCTACTGAGCCAGTTCCAGAACAGCCAAGTCTACACACACACACACACACACACACACACACACACACACACACACCCCACAGACAAAAAAAAACTGTCTCAAAAACAAACAAACAAACAAACAAACAAACAAACAAACCAAAGCTCCGATAATTTGATAGGTTAGTGATAATATAATAATCCCAAATTGCTTGCTAATTCTCCTAAACACTTACTTTCTTCTAAACAAGTTCTATGCATTTATATGTCAATTACTTAGTTTGTTTCAAATTCTCTGTGTTTTGTTCTAACTAGCTTAGACACTGACATTTTAATGTTCTTGTTTGATACTTCCCTTATGGCAATATTGGTTTAAAAAAAAACTGGCAGAAATAAAGAAACTTTTAAATAATATCCCCTTTAACTTACAACTTGGTCTCTCCTGACCATTTTTACTAGAAAAAGTAAATCAGTCCACACTATCAGTTGGCTGCACAAATAGTTGTGTGAAATAAGTGTCCCAATAGGGATGCTTCCATTTTATTTATATTATCATAAAAGCATGCCATTTATTAAGGAAAATTCCCATTTGAGTTGCACACAGAGAGAACAAGCAGATATCATTGGCCATAGGTCTTTGAAAGGCAAGTTGTATACTGATGTTTATGTTTATATGGAACATTATTCTACTATCTAATGAAATTTCATTTTTATTTCTGTTATCACCTGTATTTGTTTTGTCCATTATGTACCATGTTTTATTGCCACAAACTATAGACATTAATTTTAGTTGTGAGCATCTTTCATATGAGACTGCTGCTATTTTTTCATGTAAATATCAAATGTGTACTGCTCAAGTGATCATTTATAATATGAAAGGGAAGAAAGTTTTCACATAAAACTATTTTCTGCCTTACTATTACTCAAATGAAAATTATCACCATGTAAACTAGGAGGTTCTGTTCAATTCCATATATAACACAATTTAGTCAAAACTCAAGACGGAAAATATGAGTGTTCTTTCTTTGTGACATACCATTCTGAAATTGAAAAGTGAGAGTGAAAGATCTATAAGTGTCAAACTCATACATTTTATCAGGGACCCACTAAGACAGCTGTCTTAGTCAATGTTCTATTGCTGTAAAGAGACACTATAACCATATCAACTCTTATAAATGAAACTATTCAACTGGGGGCTTGGTTGCAGTTTCAGTTTCATCCTTTTATGGACAATAGAAGGGGGAAGAGGAGAACATGATCTGGTATTGGGTTGTGTAAAAGACTGAAGCCCAGCAAAAAGAATGGAAACAGGCAACCTTGGGAGGTGGGAGGTTGGGAGGACCTTCCAAAATGTACCAGAAACCTGGGAGGTAAGAGACTCTTGGGACTCAAAGGGACCTTAGATGAAATACCCAATAGTAGGGAGAGGAAACTTGTAGAGCCCACCTTCAGCAGAAAGACAGGGCATCAAGTGAGGATTGGGGTTGCCATCCAACAGTCAAACTCTCACCCATAATTGTTCCTGTCTGAAAGAACTTCAGGGATGGAAATGGAGAGGAGCCTGAGGAAAAGAACGTCCAGTGACAGGCCTAAAGTGGGATCCAACTCAAGGGGATGTCCCAAGGCCTGACACTGTTACTGAGGCTATGAAATTCTCACAAAAAAGGGACCTATCATGACTGCCTTCCAAAAGACCCAACTAGCAGGTGAAAGAGGCAGATACAGATATTTGCACCCAACCAATGGACAGAAGCAGCTGACCCCTGTTGTTGAAGTAGGGAAAGCTGAAAGAAGCTGAGGAGAAGGGTGATCCTGTAGGAGGATCAGCAGTCTCAATTAGCCTGGATTCTGAGATCTCTCAAACACTAGACCACCAGCCAGGTAGCATACACCAGCTGATATAAGGCTCCCAACACATACATTGTGTTGGTGAAGTGCCCAATTGAGATATGTGATCTGGTCATATCGTAGATTTATTTGGAGTTTTTTGAGAATTGTTCATTCTGATTTTCAGAGTGGCTGTAACTGTTTATAATTACAAAAGGAGGATTTCTCTTTCTCCACATCTGTGCAGGCTTTTGTTGGAAGTTGTTTTGATCTAAGTCATGCCTACTGGCATAAGATGAAATATCAAAGTAGTTTGAATTTGCATTTCCTTAAGTGATAAGGGTGCAAAAGCATTTTAAAAGTGTCACCTTGCAGTTTTCATATTTTCTTATGAGAATTCTGTCTTTAATACTCCATTTAAATTGCTTCAATTATTTTTGAGAATTCCACACAACATATTTTCATTATATTCTATAACATCTCCAAACCTCTTCAGATCTTTCACGTCCCTAAACACTTATCTTAGAATTTCTATTGATGTGATAAAATACCATGACCAACAGAACTTTGTTAGGAAAGATTCACTTCATGATGTGATTGCAGATAACAGCCCAACACTGAGGGAGTTCAGGTCAGGAACTCAAGGCAGAAACCCAGAACCAGGAATTAAAGCAGAGGCCTTAGAGGAATTATTCTTACTAGCTTGCAACTTGTGATATACTCACCCTCCTTTCTTATGAGAGCCCGGATCACCTCTCCAGCGGTCCCACCACCCAAAGTGAGCTAAGCTTTCCCATGCCATAAATTAACCAAGGAAATTCCCCCAAAGACTAGCCTACAGGCAATCTGATTCAGGCAATTTTTCAATTGATATTTCATGTTCCAGATAACTCTAGCTTCTGTCAAACTGACAATAAAAGAATAAACAATAACAACAAAACATGAGAAAGAACAACCTTGCGACCTTTTAAACACATCACTGTTAAGGAATAACTAACCTTTCTTTATTGTCATCACCAAGATGCCATGTTAATATTAATATGGCAGTATTATACTTTCAATTATTAAAAGTTCCAAAGCTTTTTAACATATCAATGTTTAGAAGTCCAAATTATCTTCAAAATATTCAAAGTCTTTCTATAAACTCCAAAGTCTCATAACTGTGGGCTCTTATAAAATAAAAAAATATATTGAATGCTTTGTTATTTGAAGAGGATATAACAAGGACAAAGATATATTCAGATCAAAGCAAAACCAAACTTAAATAGCATAAAGAGCAGTGTTAGACATTTGGGACTCAAAAGCTTCTGGGCTCAAAGGGGCTTGAAGCAGCTCTGCTTCCTTGCCCCTGGCACCCATAGCACATATAGCTTGTCTCATAGGCTCAGGCCATCTCTACTCCATAGTTGCTACTATTTTATAATAAAGAAGAAGAAGAAGAAGAAGAAGAAGAAGAAGAAGAAGAAGAAGAAGAAGAAGAAGAAGAAGAAGAAGAAGAAGAAGAAGAAGAAGAGTGTGTGTGTGTGTGTGTGTGTGTGTGTGTGTGTGTGTGTGTGTGTATACATGTACTTTTATCTATATTAAATATCTCCTACAGTCTGGTAGAGTACCAACTAAGTTCCATGTGTTAAAAACGTGTCTCTCAGCAAATGAAACTTGTAGGAAGTCATAGAAACCCTAAGGGCTGATTGGCAAGTTTTATTTCCTTTGACATAATTCCAAAATCATCATATCATTTCATATCTTAGCAAATATTTAGAATTCTAGGACATCTTCCAAGTATTAGAGAACACAGGACTTAATATGACTATCACAGATAACAATAGTCTTGGAGACGTCTAATATTTTTTAGTTTCTTGGCACTGCCTCAATTCTCCACATTTCTTAAGATTCTTGAGCTTTTACTTTGGTTTTTCTTACATGAAACCTGTGTTTAATTTGTATACATTAAATTCAGTATTAAAAGTAATATAATATTCTTGAAACTATTAAACCAAGACAAACAAATCTACAACTGTAATGCAACATGACTATAAGATAGACACAACTATACTATAATAACTTAAATTTAACTATGGATAAACCACAGCTTCGTTTTTTAATTAATTTATTTATTTATTATTAGATAATTTCTTCATTTACATTTCAAGTGTTATTCCATAAGTCCCAAAGTAGTCTGTTTCTACCTGGCTGTAATGAAGATTCCTTTCTCAGCGGGAAATCTATCTATTCCCTAAAGCTATTGTCCCTAGCAAACATTCTGCAGACTGATTCTGAGCTGCTTTGGCTGCTTCCTATGTAATGCTAAATAGTTTCCCTGTCTCTAGATAGTTATCTGAATTCCCACTGAAAATCAAGGATTCTCTAGGACCATTGGAATGCTGGAAGGCTTAGCTTATGTCAGGATTCATTCTATGCTTATAATAAAAATTCCTACTAAATGAATGCATGGATACATACGCCAGACTAATGCAGGGATATACTGGTTGTGAGAATGTCTACCCAGGAGAATGAGTTCCTTTTGAAACTCTCGTGTCTCATGAGCACTTGTAGGTTTTTGGGCCTGCCAAGCTCTGCACTGGGATGTCCCTAACATGCTGTCACCTGAGTTTTGATCTTAGCCATTCAGACTGGTATGAGGTACAATCTCAGGGTTGTTTTGATTTGCATTTCCCTGATGATTAAGGATGTTGAACATTTTTTAAAGTGCTTAACAGCCACTAGGTATTCCTTGGTTGAGAATTCTTTGTTTTTAGCTATGTACTCTATTTTTTAACTGGGTTGGTTGGTTTTCTGGAGTTCAACTTCTTTAGTTCTATATATATATATATATATATATATATATATATATATATATATATATATATATATTGGATATTAGGCCCCCTATCAGACTTAGGATTGGTAAAGTTCTTTTCCCAATCTGTTGGTTGCTTTTGGGTCTTATTGAAAGTGTCTTTTGCCTTATAGAACCTTTGCAATTTTATGAGGTCCCCTTTGTCTACCTTGATCTTGCAGCTCAAGGCATTGGTTATCTGTTCAGGAATCTTTCCCCTGTGCCCATATCTTTGAAGCTTTTCCCCACTTTCTCCACTATAAGTTTCAGTATATCTGGTTTTATGTGGAATTCTTTGATACACTTAGACTTGAGCTTTGTACAAGGAGATAAGAATGGATCAATTCACATTCTTCTACATGATAACCACCAGTTGAGCCAGCACCATTTGTTGAAGATGCTGTCTTCTTTCCACTGGATGCTTTTAGCTCCTTTGTCAAAGATCAAGTTACCATAGGTGTGTGGGTTCATTTATTGGTCTTCAATTCTATTCCATTGATCTATCTGTCTGTCATTGTACCTGTACCATGCACTATTTTATTTTATTTTATTTTTATCAGATTGCTCTGTAGTACAGTTTGAGGTCTAGATGGTGATTGATTCTACCAGAGGTTCTCTTATTGTTGAGAATAGTTTTTGCTCTCCTACAATTTTTGTTATTTCAGATGAATTTGCAAATTGCCCTCTCTAACTCTGTGAAGAATTGAGTTGGAATTTTGATGGGGATTGCATTGAATTGCATTGAAGATTGCTTTTGGCAAGAGAGCCATTTTTACTCAATTAATCCTGCCAATCCATGAGCATGGGAGATCTTTCCATCTTCTGAGATCTCCTTTGATTTATTTCTTCAGAGACTTGAAGTTCTTATCATACAAATCTTTCAATTCCTGAGTTAGAGTCACACCAAGGTATTTTATTTTATTTGTGACTATTTTGAAGGTTGTTTCCCTAATTTCTTAGTCAGCCTGTTTTCCTTTATGTAGAGAATGGCCACTGATTTGTTTCAGTTAATTTTATATCCAGCTACTTCACTGAAGGTGTTTACCAGGTTTAGGAGTTCTTTGGTGGAATTTTTGGGGTTACTTATATATAGTATCATATCATCTGCAAATAGTAATACTTTGATTTCTTCCTTTCCAAATCGTATTCCTTTGATCTCCTTTTGTTGTCTAATTGCTCTGGCTAAGACTTCAAGTACTATATTGAATAGGGAGGGAGAGTGTGGGCAGCCTTATCTAGTCCCTGATTTTAGTGGGATTGCTTCCAGTTTCTCACCATTTAGTGTGATGTTGGCTACTGGCTTGCTGTATATTGCTTTTATTATGTTCAGTTATGGGCCTTGAATTCCTGATCTTTCCAAGACTTTTATCATGAAGGAGTGTTAGACATTGTTGAATGCTTTCTCAGCATTGAGATGATCATATGGCTTTTTTTCATTGAGTTTGTTTATATAGAAGATTATGGTGATGGTTTTCCATATATTGAAACATCCTTGCATCCCTGGGATGAAGCCTACTTGATCATGATGGATGGTTGTATTGATTTTTTCTTGGATTCAGTTTGCATGAATTTTATTGAGGGTTTTTTTTTTTTTTTTTTTTGCATGTACATTCATAAGGGAAGTTGGTCTGAAGTTCTCTTTGTTGGGTCTTTCTGTGTTTTAGGTATCATAGGAATTATGGCTTCATAGAACGAATTGGCAATAGTACCTTCTGTTTCTATTTTGTGGAGTAGTTTGAGGAATATTGGAATTAGGTCTTCTTTGAAGTTCTGATAGAACTCTGCATTAAACCCATCTGGTCCAGGGCTTTTAAAATTTTATTTTATTTTATTTTATTTTATTTTTTGATTGGGAAACTATTAATGACTTTTTCTATATCTTTATGGGATCTGGAACTGTTTAGATATTTAATCTGAACCAGTCTTAACTTTGCTACCTGGCATCTGTCTCGGGAAATTGTCCATTTCATCCAGGTTTTCCAGTTTCATTGAATATAGCCTTTTGGAGTAGGTTCTGCTGAATTTTGGATTTCCTCAGATTCTGTTGTTATGTCTCCCTTTTCCTTTCTGATTTTGTTAATTAGGATACTGTCTCTGTGCTCTCTACTTAGTCTGGATAAGGGTTTATCTATCTTGTTGATTTTCTCAAAGAATCAGTTGATTCTTTGTATATTTCTTTTTGTTTCCACTTGGTGAACTTCAGCCCTGAGTTTGATAATTTCCTGCTGTCTACTCCTTTTGGGTGGATGTGCTTCCTTTTGTTGTAGAGCTTTTAGGTGTACTGTCAAGCTGCTACTTTATGCTCAATCCACTTTCTTTTGGAGGCACTCAGAGCTATGAGTTTTCCTCTTAGGACTACTTTCATTGTATCCCATAAGTTTGGGTATATTGTGTCTTCATTTCCATTAAACTCTAAAAAGTCTTTAATTTCTTTCATGTTTTTCTTCCTTGATAAAGTTATCATTCAGTAGAGTTTTGTTCAGCTTCCTCATGTATGTGTGCTTTCTGTTATTTATGTTGTTATTGAAGATCAGCCTTAGTCCATGGTGATCTGATAGGGTGCACAAAAATATTTCAATATTTTTGTATCTGTTTTAGCCTGTTTGGTGACTGATTATATGGTCAGTTTTGGAGAAGGTACCATGAGGTGCTGAGAAGAAGGTATATCCTTTTGTTTTAAGATCAAATGTTCTATAGATATCTATTAAATCCATATGTTTCATAACTTCTGTTACTTTCACTTTATCTCTGTTTAGTTTCTGTTTTGAGAATCTGTCCATTGATGAGAATGAGGTGTTGATGTCTCCCATTATTATTGTGTGAGGTGTAATGTGTGCTCTGAAATTTAGTGAATTTTCTTTAATGAGTGTGGATTCCCTTGCATTTGGAGCATAGATGTTCAGAATTGATAGTTTATCTTGGCAAATTTTACCAATGATGAGTAAAAAGTATCCCTCCTTATCTTTTTTGAGAACTTTAGGTTGCAAGTCGATTTCATTTGATATTATAATGGCTACTCCAGCTTGTTTCTTTGGACCAATTGCTTGGAAAATTGTTTTCCGAACTTTTATTCTAAGGTAATATCTGTCTTTGTCCTTCAGGCATATTTCCTGTATGCAGCAAAAAGTTGGGTCCTGTTTATGTAACCAGTCTGTTAGTCTATGTCTTTTTATTGGGGAATTGAGTCCATTGATATTAAGAGATATTAAGGAAAAGTTGTTGTTCCTTCCTGTTATTTCTGTTGTTAGAGTTGGAATTCTGTTCATGTGGCTATCTTCTTTAGGTTTGTTGAAAGATTACTTTCTTGCTTTTTCTCAAGCTTAGTTTCTCTCTTTGTGTTGCAGTTTTCCATTTATTATCCTTTGAAGGGCTAGATTTGTGGGAAGATGTTGTGTAAATTTGGTTTTGTCATGGAATACCTTGTTCTCTCCATTTATGGTAATTGAAAGTTTTGCTGGGTATAGTAGCCTGGGCTGGCATTTGTGTTCTCTTAGGGTTTATATGACATCTGCCAAGGATCTTCTGGATTTCATAGTCTCTGGGTAGAAGTCAGGTGTAATTCTGATAGGACTGCCTTTATATGTTACCTGACCTTTTACCCTTACTGCTTTTAATTTTTCTTTATTTTGTGCATTTAGTATTTTGATTATTATGTGTAGGGAGGAATTTCTTTTCTGGTACAAACTATTTAGAGTTCTGTAGGCTTCTTGCATTTTCATGGGCATCTTTTTCTTTAGGTTAGGGAAGTTGTCTTCTATATTTCTGTTGAAGATATTTACTGGCCCTTTAAGTTGGAAATCTTCATTTTGTCTACACCTATTATCCTTAGGTTTGGTCTTCTCATTGTGTTCTGGTTTTCCTGGATGTTTTCAGTTAGGATCTTTTTGCATTTCACACAATCTTTGATTGTTGCATCAATGTTTTCTATGTTATCTTCTGTACTTGAGATTCTCTCCTCTATCTCTTGGTTATCCTTGCATCAATGGCTCCTGACTTCTTTCGTAGGTTTCCTATTTCCAGTGTGATCTCCTTTTCTGATTTCTTTATTGTTTCTATTTCCATTTTTAGATCCTTCATGGTTTTGTTCCATTCTTTCACATGTTTGGGTGTATTCTCAAGGGTCCTTCTGGTCGGCACCATCTACGTACGGGCCACCTTGGGCGAGAACTAGGTGGACAGTCCCATGGTCCCCAGAAGATTCTCCATGCCCCAGACACCCTAGCATGCCCAGGAGCTTAGGATCATTGGTGAATGGAATGCTCATTCTTTTCCTTCTTCAATTTATCCAGAGATACTAGCAGTAACCAACAAGCATCCTTATTTTCCTTATTTTTTCCACAATTTGTCAAACGTTCTATATACAAAGTTACCACATTCTTCATCCGGTGAATCAAGATAAACAAATGAATTTATCTTGACAGGTTTAAAGAATAGTTCATAACACAGAATTTCTGTATTCTGGAAATCAGAATATGTACTCCCATCCTCATTCCCTAGAATATTGCCTTTTCCAGATTTAAGTGATGAAATTAATGCTTCATTGTCTGCAGAACCAGCAGTGTGCGGGGTCGTGAGTATGGGGGAAATTGGGGAGTGGGAGAGAACCCTCATCCCACCAGAGTTCCAGTGCTCTGGGTGGGTGGGCACGGGAGGACTACATACACTTTACCCCACAATTAACATTAAAATTAAAATAACAGTTATGTGGCAGAAGACAGAAATGTTCCAGATAAAGAATGAGAAAACAGAGTCCTGGGAAAGCATGCCAAGGTTTTGGCCGGAGTCTGAAAGAGGATAAAAGAGATAAAAGAAGACAAAGTTAAGTTACATGCCGGGCAGTGGGTGTGGGGAAAAGAGGGAGTAGGAGAAAACCTGCATCCTGCTAGAGTTCCTGTACTCTGGGAGGGTGGACAAGAGGCAGTTCTAGATAACATGTTCTCAGTCTCTGGCATCCCACACTGGATACAGTGGAGGAGCTAAGAACAAATGGGGGCATTGAGTGCAGCTCAGCTCAGTTGGCTCAGGGGCTGAAGGGAATAAAGGGCAGGGAGAGAGGGAGGCACTGTGTGGTTCCCATGAGGGTGAGCGTCTTTGGGTCATCTGTGGCTGGAGCACAGCATGGCCTTCTGGCAGGAGGTTAGATGTGGCTCCTTAGGAGAAAGCTCATCTCATTGTTCAAGCATGGCAGGCCTTGATGATCAGAGACAGTCTCTTGTTTTAGAGCTTTATTGTAAAAAGCCGGGGAGAAAGGAGAGAAGGTAGAGAGTGAGACAGGCCATGGCCACGTGGAGAGAGGAGGGAAGGAAAAGAGAGAGAAGGAAGGCTAAGAGTAAGAAAGGTGAGAGTTTAAGAGAGCGAGGAGGGGCCAAGAAGCCCCTCTTATAGTGGCCTGGGTTATCAGGCTGTTGCCAGGTAACTTTGGGGAGGAGCATACCTGGCTATAGTCAGGTAACTGTTGGGGTGGAGTCTAACTAGAATGCCAGAAGCTTGGGGACATTGTCTGCATGAATGATAATCACAGAATTATGGACAGGCACCTGATTCTGTGAAGGTGGCTCTCCTTTCTGTCCCTTGTAGATTTCTCTATTGTGTCACCAGAGCAAGCCCCATTCAACCAAAATAGGCTGGCTATCACAATCCCACAGCAGCAAGTGACTTTCTCTGAAGGAAAAGCCAGGTAAGACAATACTGGTGTCCCTTAGGACTCACTATAGTTGCCTCTAGACCTATAACCAGACTTAAAGCAGGCTTACAGAATGGAGATAAAAAACATAGTCCATCAGAAGGCTCTGCACCACTAAAGAGTTTAAATGAGTTTGTTAATGCTTTTAAGCAGAAATCTAGGGAATATATGTGGGAATAGAGTTTAAGAGTGTGGGATAACGGTGGAAGGAAGAAACATAAAATTGGATTATTGATATTGTCCTACTGAATACTTATTCTAGGTTTAATATAGAAGCTCACACAGTTTGAAATATATGAAAAGTTTGGTTAAATGGTTAGCTAAAGCTTTTATAGAAAGATAGTCTGTTGACAAGGAGTGGAAGATGCTTGATATTCCCCTGCTCAGTTGATAAAGGAATTTTAAGGCTCAGAGAAATTGTGATGCTAGATGGGTATTATCTACTTGTTGTAATGCTAATGGGTACATTGTAAAACACAATGCTCCACAATTGGAAGGCCCAGAAGATCCGCTTGTCACTAATTCTATAAGTGGAAAAATCCATTGTCAAATCAAAGAAGTGTATATGTGATTGGGCTTCAGCAGTTTCTGAAGGAACAAACAAATTACGTGAAAAAGTTGCCCAAATATCTATGGTTTCTACTTCCATTAGAATGATGTGTGCACCTAATAATGCACCTACAGCTTCATAGGGTGTGCAGGATAATGGGCTGACTGATGAAGGTAAAACCGGTACCTGGTTTATTCATTGTTCTGCATGTTTTGCAGGCACCACCCAGAAGTGGAGATACTACTAGATTACAATACCTTTCTGGAACATCCCTGAAAAAAACTGGTGAAAAGTTTTACAGTAGTCATAACTTTGGATAGCACACACAGTCATACATTTTGTTTAGAAAGAGAAATTGCCAGGTGTGTGAATGTTAACTTATTTATGAGTTGGCTGGGTGTTTAGATACTTGAAAAATGCGTGAGTGGAAAATTGGTCAGAAAGACATCTGGGGAATAAGAATGTGGATAGATCATCTTTAGTGAATGAGAAGATACTTTTATCTCATACAAATGTTTATCAAAAGGTGTCTTCAGTAGACTAGTTCAATATTAAAATCAATAGGATGGCCCATTCTATGTACATTCAACATATTTCCCCCAGCAATCTCTGTCATTGTCCATTAGGCCATAAACATAATGGCCATAGTCACAAAACAGCCAAGTTTCAAAATGGTTCCATCAGTATCAAAATGAGGCAACTTCCCAGTGAATGCACTGATAGCAGTGTGCTGACAGCTTCACTTTGTTTTATTACTAATGATGCAAAACTTACCTATGATAAGCAGTTTTGCTATATACAAACATGGTTTCATTTTTACTAACTTTTCAGTGTTCAGGAGATGGGGAAGCAAGCATTCCTGGGCATGCATCATCTTGTTGTAGGGGTTCTGACTTGAGTTAGATATTTAGTAGCATTAGCATGTTTTTATTAAAACAACAACAACAAAAGAAAAATCTAGGGAAGAGCAGGGAGGGGTGTTTCTTTCTCTGTGTAGTGCTGGCTCATCTAGAACTCAATCTGTAGACTAGGCTAGCTTGAAAACTCAGAGAACCACCTTCCTCTGATCCCCAAGTACTGGGAATAAATGTGTGTACCACAGGGCCAGCAACAACCAGAATTTTAATGGGTGATACCAAGGGTCCCATAATGGGCTCACTGTTGTATAATTAGGGCTTATTTTAGAGATGGAAGCAGGAAGGAGTAGAGGTGAAGAAACATACAGTGACTAGACTGATGTCCCAGAATAGGCATATATTAAGCTTTTGAGATTATAGAATAGGCATATATTGATACTGTGTTTTGATTCGTGTTCTTTCAAAACTTGCCATAGGTGTGTCACATTTGGTCTCTTCAGACAGCTTTATTCTTAAATGCTGCATGATGGATACATTTTTTTCTTATAAAATTTTATAATCCTAATTTCTTGCTAACTCAGAACAGTTGATTTATCATTGGGGATATGACTGTGTAGCAAGTATAATTTATTTTAATATTGAAATAAAATGGCCATAGTCTTAGACATAGAGGTTATGCATAGGCTAACATGAACTAAGGATGTCACTAAGGATGACCTTGATGCAGGAGTGACTACCAGATCTGACAATAGCAAAGACCAGTAATGAACCCATGATATGGCACCATTTCGTAGATTGACCAGCCACTGACCTAGTGGCAGATTCACAGTGTTGTACCACTACCTCCATAGAAAGACCAGCACTATCCTTCCATGATTAGATTTCTTTCTTGTTATGGATTCACCTTTGCTACATGTAATGTTTCCTCACAGTATTGCTTATGATCAAGGACCTCTCTTCAAAGCCAGAAAAGTGTGATAGTGGGTTGTTCAAGATTGTGGAACAGACTGGTATTACTGTTGCCTGGCAATCAGCAGAGAATATACATGGGCATGCTTAAAGCCAAATAGGAAGTCTTTACTCAAAACTGATAACTGTAAAGGAACTTGCCCTATTCACAAAACCACAGACCTCACTGGTCTTGGCTTTTAAGCATAAAATACACATCCTGGATTGACACACTTCACTTAGCAAGAACAGTGCCAAGAAGCAAGTAACAAGAAACAGAGATACTGAGGCCAAAATGTGAGGTTAGTACAATATAGGGACATTTTCAGGTAGTTTCTGGATTTTTTCCTAGTTCTATCCATTGATGTGCAATTTTCATGATGTCATATTTTTTAACAACTGTGTAAAGTTCCATTGTGATTGTTTGTATATGATTGCCCTAGGGTGTGGCACCATTAGGAGTTGATGCCCTGTTGGAATAGGTATGTCACTGTGGGCATGGGCTTTAATACCCTTGTTTTAGCTGCCTGAAAACCTCTTCTCCTATTTGCCTTCAGAACAAGATGTAAACTCTGAGCTCCTCTTGTACCATGCCTGCCTGGACACTGCCATTCTCCCACCTGGATGATAATAGACTGAATCTCTGAACCTGCATGCCAACCACAATTTAGTGTAGTCCTCATAAGAGTTGCCTTGGTTATGGTGTCTTTTCACTGCAGTAAAACTTTAACTAAGACATCCATGATATAAATGTACCACATCTTCCTAATCCATTTTTTATCTTAAGGGTGTTTCCAATTTCCGATTATTAAAACTAGATATCAAAAACCAAGTAATCCAATTTTAAAATGGGGTTCAAATATAATCAGAGATTCCTCAATATAAGGAACTCAAATGGCTAATGAACATTAAAACTAGCAGGTTTTAAAATTTGTTATATATTTTAGATATCTGTTCATTATCAGAAGTGTAGTTGGTAAAAAGCTTTTCCCATTCTGTAATCTGCTGCTTTGTCTGATTGACAGTATCCTTCGCCTTACATAAAGAAACAATTCCATTTCATGAGGTCCCATTTATTAATTGTTTTTAACCTATTTATTTATTTATTTATAGTCATCAAAATAATTTACAAATAGTTAAATGCCTCTTAAATATATATGCTATCTTCTGGAGCTAAAAGTAATATGCACTCAACCTTTTATAAAAGTCTATTGGCACATTAAACATGATAGAAGTAGAAGTAGAAAAAAAATCTCTTAAGAAGTCCTCAATGAAAGGAAATTGTAACAAGTTCCTGATTAGACAGGAACTGTTCTATCTCCCAGGGCAAATATGCAGTATAACTGTGGCTTCATGGAATGAATTGAGTAGTGTTCCTTCTGCTTCTATCTTGTGGAATAGTTTGAAGTGTATTAGTATTAGGTCTTCTTTGAAGATTTGATAGAAGGGTTGATAGATAAACCAACCCATCTGGTCCTGGGTTTTTTTGGTTGGGAGATGACTAATGACTGCTTCTATTTCCTTGGGGGCTATGGGACTGTTTAGATGGTTTATCTGATCCAGTTCTAACTTTAGCACCTGGTATTTGTGTAAAAAATTGTCCATTTAATTCAGATTTTCCAGTTTTGTGGAGAATCAGCTTTTGTAGTAGGACCTCATGAGCCCTAAGATTCACTGTGAGTGATCTAATAATAGATGTCAAGTTTTGAAACTCAACCCAAATCTATTCTCTTCACAAGAGCAAGTGGTGACACTGTCTAAGGTAGGCTGCTTATATTTGGGGGAAGGTTTAATTCATCTTTTCATTCTATTGTACTAAATTAGGCACTGTGTTCTCTATACTGATTTACTTAGCTCTTGGGATGATTTGATATATGAAGAGTTATTAATAGTTATTCAACATTAGCTATTGTCATATTCTACCTGTCTAAACAATAACCCTGGCGCCTCTAAAATTTTTGATATTAAAATTTCAAATAAACTTAGTTAAGAGAAACTTCAATGTACTTTTTAATTCTAGTGAACTTACAACTTCAGTATGAAAAACTTCATCTGAATTATTTTAGACTTTATGGAAAAATAGATGTGTTTCTGACATTTAACAAACTGAATTCAATAGAAATTAACTTGTCATAAATAAGATAATATCTAAGGATTTATTGAAATGTACTCATTATGAAAATAATAAATGAAAACTATGGTAAATTTCATCCAGTTTTGCTATTTTAATCAATTGAAATATTTCTATTTATTATTCCTTCATATGTGAATATTTATATGTATCTTCCTATTGCAGAGTTATATCACATTAACAATTTTCTATTATATATTTCTCACAAATTAATGTGATAACAGAAAAATACTGTGCATATAAATGTACTATAGCAGACACACATACTGGAAGCAAAAGTTCAAGTTTATAAGTAGGCTTTAGTAATTAAGTACCTAAAATGGCAACCAAACTGTGTATAATTCACGTTTGCCTTTAAGTTTTGACTTTCATTTTATTTCAGTAAAAATTTATA
Source organism: Mus minutoides (assembly GCA_902729485.2). Taxonomy (NCBI): domain Eukaryota; kingdom Metazoa; phylum Chordata; class Mammalia; order Rodentia; family Muridae; genus Mus; species Mus minutoides. Next base: position 550,889 of record LR753306.1, read on the forward strand.
TTATTTTCATTTTACTTCCCCCCCTCCCCAAACTCCTCTCATGTCTTTCACACTTCCCTCACAAATTCATGGTCTCTTCCTAAAAATTTGTTCTATTCTTAGTAGTCAGATATTTCTAGAGTAAATTTTGGTGGAAATGCTATAGACTAAGTACAGGGTCTCGTTCATTCTAGACGAGTACTTCGTTATAAATTACAGTGGCGGTTAACAATGCAATATTTGAGTCACACTGAGAATCTTTGAAAATCTATTCTGCAATTCAGGGGGAAAAAAACGTCTAAAATAACAACCTTTAATCATATACTGCTGGGTGGCAACATTATTAAGCACAGTAGTTTTGCGATCATTTAAACCACCAACATTATTAAGCATAATTGTTTTGTTATCATTTAAATCTTAAAGCAATGAAAACAACAAATAAATCTCAAGATGCTGGACATTCCAATATTGTAAACCTATTAATTTCATTTCAGTTGGTTAGGAGGCCTTTTCGTAATAGAATTGTTTTTGTCTGTGGGGAAATTTTTCCCATTTATTTTTTTTCACATCACTCAAAAGTGATGAATTTTCTAGTCTTTAATCATTGTCTAATTTTGAAGCCTTACAAAATTACCACTACCACTGATCTTCAAAGCAAGAAAAATATAACTCTTAATATGCCTTATTCTCTAACAATTTAAAACTAAGATTTGCTTTTTAATCATTTTGATTAGTACAAATATAATGTTAAAAATTTATGATGCAATTTCTAGTCACACTTAATAAGGGTTTTGTTGTAATTATAAATACCTAACATCGAATTACATAATTTATAGACATGTCAGAAGAAAATTTTATAAGAAAACATAAATCAATCAACTGATCACTTATTTACCATTCTATGCTATTCATATTACTTCATTTTACCCATGGTATTTCCTGGAAGAACTAATTTTATACCAGACTTTAATATGAGAGAGAGGAATTAAGAAAAACAAGTTATGATTTTCATGTCCTTCTTAAGAGTCTTTCATTTTTAAGCAACTCATATTTAGTTATTCAATGAAATGTCTACCTTGCTGTTTGCAATATTTACATGTTTCTCTGTATCCGTCTATACTTTGTCCATAGACTTAACAAACCTTGAATCAACATCAATTTTTAAAACTTGCATCTAAACTGACATAGTTTTTATTTTTGCCACTATTATCTAAATAATACATTATAATAGCTATTTTGACTAAAGAACAGTTTATTTAACATATATAGAATATTGTGGTTAGGTCAGATGCAAGTACCATGCCATTATACATAATGAATGTAAACTTTTGTAAATATTAGTATGTATAAAACACCATTGAATCAATCAATCATTGTAGAAACTGAAAGATGATTGCATATTCTGTGATGCCTAAACTATGTTAATTAATATAAAGGTTACTTTATATACATTTTTTATGATGAGAACAGAATCATCTATCTTAATTCAGGAGACTTTGGATTTGCCAACTTTTCTTTCTAGTTGTCTAAATTCAGCCCCAATGCTAACTTTGCTTACTAACCTCATTAATGATGTATATTGATGTGATATAAGGCCCAAACATACAAAGTGCAACTTTAAAACTTATCCTATAGTACAGATTTTGTTTGTATTTACTTCTCCAACATCACTTCGATATTTCTGTGCTGTTAATATCTGCTGAAATTACTCCCTCACTGACCATATCTTCAATGACAAATGTTTCAGAGAAATTCCAAGAAAACTTCCCATGATTTTCATTTATCCATAGACTTGGCAGTTTCATCAGTCCAAATCCTAACATAAAGTAGCAGTTTAACAATAATGTATTAGGTTATCTACATCTATATCTATCTATCTAATCATGTATTTTTAAATTAATTAATTAATTGACTTTATGTCATGGTCACAGCTTTCCCTCCATCTTTCTTACCCTTCCCCCACTTCCAGTTCTTCCATTCTACTCAGAAAAATTGAAGTCTCCCATAGATATTAGTGCACTTTGGCATATCAAATTGAAGTAGGACTAGGTGAATTTTCTTCTATTCTGCTTAGACAAGGCAGCCCAGTTAGGGGAATGGCAAATACATACACATGCATATGCACACACACATGCACACACACACACACACACACACATACACACACAACTGGGTTGCAAGGGAGTAAGTTTTCATATTGCTGTTTCATATATCCTTATATTACATTAATTATCTTTCTTTCCATATGATTTCTCCTACCATTTAATAGCCCTCCCAACATAGGTCTTGATTCCTAGTATTTTAAATCTCTATTTTATCAATTTTATCTAAAATCTACTATCACATTTCTTTTAAGATGTCACCCACAATGACTCCTTTCTATTTCCCTGTCTTCCAAGTTAAATAAAAAAAGAGCAAAAGATCCTCTCATAGAGAATTTGTCTCTTTTTTTTGAGACCTTTCTTTTTTGTTGTTGTTGTTGTTGTTTTTCGAGACAGGGTTTCTCTGTGTAGCCCTGGCTGTCCTGGAACTCACTTTGTAGACCAGGCTGGCCTCGAACTCAGAAATCCGCCTGCCTCTGCCTCCTGAGTGCTGGGATTAACACGCCCGGCTTGAGACCTTTCTTTTTTTACATATATTGGTTTTCTTTTTCTTTTTTTATTGGATATTTTCTTTATTTACATTTCAAACGTTTTTCCTTTTCCAGGTCTCCCCTCTGGAAACCCCCTATCCGATCCCCTCTCCCCTGACTCTATGAGGATTTTCCCCCACTCACCCACCCAATCCTGTCTTCTTCTCCTGGCATTCCCCTACACTGGGGCATTGACTCCTCTCAGGCCCAAGGGCCTCTCATCTCACTTAGAGCATTTGTCTAAGTCTTATTTACCTTACATAGCATAGTTTTAACCAGTTCCATCCATTTATCTTATAATTTTTTTTATTTGAGTTTTTCTTACAGCTGAATAATATTCCATTGTGTGTATGTACTGCATCTTCCTTATCTATTCAGCTGTTTATTCCATTTCTTACCAACTCTGGACAGGGTAATTTTGAACATGGATGTTCAAATATCTTTACAATAGAAGGTAAAACCCTTTAGGCATGTGTCTAGGTAGTATAACTGCTTCATATGACAAATATTTTTTATTGATTTTGACATATGTTAACATTAGTGTCCAAAGTGGCTACACCTGTTTAAACTCCCAGTAAATAAAAGTTTTCTCATAATAGCAATATGTCAGGAAAAATGTACACACTGTTGCAATAATGTCATGACTTTTTGGAGTAACCAACTGCTTTCTAATTGAATTTGAGGCCTTCGGTACAGTAGAGAATTCATGCTTAATTTAAACCTAGTCACAAATGCATGCTCAGAGAGTATAGGTCCTAGGGTGTAACCAAATAACGTGATTTTTTTAAGTGATCATGCTGACAAGTTTCTTTCTTAATCTATATCTTCATATCAGTAGAGGTGAGCAGTTTTCTTTTTCTGCCATAGGCAGCTGATAATGCAGAGATCCACAACAGGTCAAAGTGCTAAAAATAAGTGTCTATTGGCACTCAGCTCTAAGAAAAACATCTTTATAAATCCCCTACCACCAAATATCATTAATATCCTGAATAATGAAGTAGAAAAAAATGTAATATTCAGAGGATAGGGAGGAGTGATGTGCAATGCTGTATTGTGGTCATGGTATATCTATTGCTTTCATGAAATCAAACATCTTGTTTTTGTCTGTAGACAGCCTACACAAGATCAACCCAAACAAAATTTCAGCAAAGAAAGACTCTAACTATTTCACTAGAAACCTCTTTGAGCATATAAGTGATTCCAGTAAAGGAGCATGATACAACACTAACACATAACATCACTACCTTTTCTATATACAAATGATAGGTATCCTGGGAAATAAATCAGGAAAATATATTTATTCCTAATTGCTTTCAAATTCCTAGGAAAAAGCTTAATCAAGTAGCTTAAATACTTATATAAATAATGTTTTAAAACATTGAACAAAGTAATTGGACAACATAGTATGAGAATCCTTCTGATGTCCATTGGAATTTAATTGATATTAGCAAAATTGTCATAGTACCTAAATTGACATTGATTTCATGAAGTTTTCATCAAAATTCCAGTGACATTTCCTTACAAAACTAGTCAAAAAATGTCCTTAAATTCATATGAGATTCACACAGAAGCACAAAGGTTCGTCAATCACTAGTCAGTTCTAAGGAAAGATGAGGGGCAGTACTGGAGGTATAATGTGATAACACTTCATTACAAAGTATATTTATAACAAAACCAGATTACTCAAATAATACAGTACTTGCACAAAGCAGTCATATATACCAATGAGTTAAAATATATAAAGTATAAATAATTACATGGGTGCATCCATATATTTTTCCTCCAAGTACCAAAACTTATAGTAGAAGTACTAAAGTCTTTTAAACCAGTGGTGATTGAAAAGATGGATATGTATGTGTGTGTGTGTGTGTGTGTGTGTGTGTGTGTGTGTGTGTGTGTATATATATATATATATATATATATATATATATATATATATATATATGAATTTGTTCATATCAGAAATTATAAAATGATAACGTTTTGCTTGAGAGCTTCCAAAAGAGACTCAGAGCAGTCTTGAGGTAGTTTGGCCCTCAAACATTTTTACGTTGATTATTTTAGTCTTGAAAAATACTACACTAACTTGTTTCTATTCTTCAGCCAGCATACCCGTTGGCATTAGAGGGAGCTGGAAAGGAGGGTATTATGGACATAGTCAGAAGACTCTGGGATCACATCAAGAATGAACAAATTTTATTTTCCCCACTGCTGTTTATATACTGTTTAAATTGCTAAGAGAAATAGCACAACTGTTTGCAGAGCATGGTCAAATATTATTTTAACCCATTATCTGAGTTCTTTCTTTTTCAGTCCCTGGTCCTGTTTCTTTTTTCTTTTTTTTTTTTCTTTTCTCTTTTCATTTTCTTTCTTTCGTTTTAAAAAAAATTTATTAGATATTTTCTTCATTTAAATTTCAAATGCTATCCCAAAAGCACCCTATACCGCCCCCCGCCACCCTGCTCCCATACCCAACCACTCCCACTTCTTGGCCCTGGCATTCCCCTCTACTGAGGCATATAAAGTTTGCTAGACCAAGGGGCCTCTCTTCCCAATGATGGCTGACTAGGGCATCTTCTAATACATTTGCAGCTAGAGACACGAGCTCTGGGGCTTCTGATTAGTTCATATTATTGTTCCACCTATAGAGTTGCAGACCCCTTCGGCTCTTGGGTATTCTCTCTAGATCCTACATTGGGGACCCTGTGTTCCTTCCTAGAGATGACTGTGAGCATCCACTTCTTTATTTGCCAAGCAGTGACAAAGCCTCACAGGAGACAGCTATATCAGGATCCTTTCAGAAAAATCTTGCTGGCATATGCAGTAGTGTCTGCATTTGGTGACTGATTATGTGATGGACCGCCCGGGTGGGGCACTCTCTGGATGGTCCATCCTTTCATTTTAGCTCCAAACTTTGTCTCTGCAACTACTTCCGTGGATATTTTATTCCCTATTCTAGGGAGGAATGAAGCATCCATGTGTTGGTCTTCCTTCTTGAATTTCTTGTGTTTTGGAAGTTGTATCTTGGGTCTTCTAGGTTTCTTGGCTGATATCCACTTATCAGTGAGTTCATATAAAGTGAATCTTTTGATTGGGTTACCTCACTCAGGATGATACCCTCCAGATACACATATTAGCCCAAGAATTTCATAAATTCATTGTTTTTAATAGCTGAATAGTATTCCATTGTGTAACACATTTTCTGTATCTATTCCTCTGTTGAGGGACATCTGGGTTCTTTCTAGCTTCTGGCAATTATAAATAAGGCTGCTATGAACATAGTGGAGCATGTGTCCTTATTACCAGTTGGAACATCTTCTGGGTATATTCCCAGGAGAGATATTGCAGGATCAATTGGTAGTACTATGTACAGTTTTCTGAGGAACCACCAGACTGATTTCCAGAGTGGTTGTACCAGCTTGCAATCCCACCAGCAATGGAAGAGTGTTCTTCTTTCTCCACATCCTAGCCAGCATCTGCAGTCACCTGAATTTTTGAACCTAGCCTTCTGACTGTTGTGAGGTGGAATCTCAGTGTTGTTTTGATTTGCATTTCCCTGATGATTAAGGATGATGAACATATTTTCAACTGTTTCTCAGCCCTTCGGTATTCCTCAGTTGACAATCCTTTGTTTAGCTCTGTACCCCATTTTTAATGGGGTTATTTGAATTTCTGGAGTTCAACTTCTTGAGCTCTTTGTGTATATTGGATATTACCCCCTATCAGATTTAGGAATGGTAAAAATTCTTTCGCAATCTGTGGGGGTCTTTTTTTTCATATTGACAGTAACTTTTGCCCTGCAGAAGCTTTGCAATTTTATGAGGTCCCATTTATCAATTTTTTTTATCTTACAGCACAGGCCATTGCTGTTCTGTTTAGGAATTTTACTCCTGTGCCCATATCTTCAAGGCTTTTCCCCACCTTTTTCTTTATAAATTTCAGTGTCTCTGGTTTTGTGTGGAGTTCTTTGATCCACTTAGACTTGAGCTTTGTACAAGGAGATAAGAATGAATCAATTTGCATTCTTCTACATGTTGACTGCCAGTTGTGCCAGCACCAATGCTGTCTTTTTTCTACTGCATGGTTTTAGCTTCCTTGTCAAAGCTAAGGTGACCAAAGGTGTGTGGGTTCATTTCTGGGTCGTCAATTCTATTCCATTGATCTACCTGTCTGTTGCTATACCAGTATCATGCAGTTTTATGACTTTTTCTCTGTAGTACAATGTGAGGTCAGTCATGGTGATTCCACCAGAGGTTTATTGTTGAGAATATTTTTTGCTATCCTAGGTTTTTTGTTATTCCAAATGAATTTGCAAATTGCCCTTTCTATCTCAGTGTAGAATTGAGTTGGAATTTTGATGGGGATTGCATTGAATCTTTAGATTGCTTTTGGCAGGATGTACATTTTTATTATATTAATCCTGCCAATCCATGAGCATGGGAGATCTTCCCATCTTCTGAGATCTTTTTCAATTTCTTTCTTCAGAGACTTGAACTTCTTGTCATGTACATCTTCCACTACCTTAAAGTCAAAGCAAAGTATTTTATATTATTTGTGACTATTGTGAAGGGTGTTGTTTCCCTATTTTCTTTCTCATTCTGTTTATCTTTTATGGAGAGAAAAGCTATTGATTTGTTTGCGTTGATTTTATATCCAGCTACTGCGCTTAAGCTGTTTATCAGGTTTAGGTGTTCTCTGGTAGAACTTTTAGGGACAATTATATATACTATTATATCATCTGAAAATAGTGATATTTTGACTTCTTTCTTTCCAATTTGTATCCCCTTGATCTACTTTTTGTTGTTGAATTGCTCTGGCTAGGACTTCGAGTACTATATTGAATAGGTAGGGAGAAAGTGGGCTAGTCCCTGATTTTAGTGGGATTGCTGCCAGCTTCTCTTCATTTACTTTGATTTGGCTACTGGTGTGCTGTATATTGATTTTATTATGTTTAGGTATAGGCCTTGAATTCCTGATCTTTCCATGACTTTTATCATGAAGGTGTGTTGTATTTTGTCAAATGCTTTCTCAGCATCTAAGGAGATGATCATGTGATTTTTGTCTTTGAGTTATTTATACAGTGGATTACATTGATGGCTTTCTGTATATTAAACCATCCCTGCATCCCTCGGATGAAGCCTACTTAGTCATGATGGATGATCACTTTGATATGTTCTTAGATTCAGTCTGCATGAATTTTATTGAGTATTTTTACATTGATAGTCATAAGGAAAATGGGTCTGAAGTTCTCTTTCTGTGTTGGATATTTGTGTGGTTTAGGTATCAGAGTAATTGTGGCTTCATAGAATGAATTGGGTAGAGTACATTCTGTTTGTATTTTGTGGCATAGTTTGAGGAGAGTTGGAATTAGGTCTTCTTTGAAGGTCTGATATAACTCTGCACTAAACCCATCTGGTCCTGGGTATTTTTTGGTTGGGAGACTATTAATGAATGCTTCTATTTCTTTAGGGGAAAGGGGACTGTTAAGATTGTTAATCTGATCCTGATTTAACTTTGATCTGTTATCTGTCTAGGAAGTTGTCAATTTCATCCAGGCTTTCCAGTTTTGTGGAGTATAGCCTTTTGTAGTGGGATCTGATGATGTTTTGGATTTCCTCAGGATCTGTTGTTATGTCTCCTTTTTCATTTCTGATTTTGTTAATTAGGATACTGTCCCTGTGCCCTCTAGTTAGTCTGGCTTAGTGTTAATCTATCTTGTTGATTTTCTCAAAGAACCAGCTCCTGGTTTGGTTGATTCGTTGAATAGTCCTTTTTGTTTCCACTTGGTTGATTTCAGCTCTGAGGTTGATTATTTCCTGCCATCTACTCCTCTTGGGTCAATTTTCTTCCTTTAGTTCTAGAGATTCTAGGTGTGCTGTCAGACAGCTAGTGTATGCTATCTCTAGTTTCTTTGTGGAGGCACTCAGGGCTATGAGTTTTCCTCTTAGGACTGCTTTCATTCTCTCCCATAAGTTTGGTTATGTTGTGGCTTCATTTTCATTAAACTCTAAATAGTGTTTAATTTCTTTCTTTATTTCTTCCTTGACCAAGTTATCATTATGTAGAGTGTTGTTCAGTTTCCACATGATTTTTGGCTTTCTATTATTTCTGCTGTTATTGAAGATCAGCCTCAGCCCATGGTGATCTGATAAGATGCATGGGACAATTTCAATATTTTTTGTATCTGTGGAGGCCTGCTTTGTGACCAACTATATGGTCAATTTTGGAAGAGGTACCATGAGGTGCTGAGAAGAAGGTATATCCTTTTGTTTTGGGATAAAATGTTCTGTAGATATCTGTTAAATCCATTTGTTTCATAACTTCTGTTAGTGTCCATGTGTTTCTGTTTAGTGTCTGTTCCCAGGATCTGTCCATTGTTGTGAGTGGGGTGTTGAAGTCTCCCACTATTATTGTGTGAGTTGCAGTGTGTGCTTTGAGCTTTACTAAATTTTCTTTTTTTTTAATATGGCTGCCCTTGCATTTGGAGCATAGATATTAAGAATTGAGAGTTCATCTTGGTAGATTTTACCTTTGATGAGAATGAAGTGCCCCTCCTTGTCTTTTTTGATAACTTTGGGTTGGAAGTCAATTTTATTCAATATTAGAATGGCTACTCCAGCTTGTTTCTTAGGACCATTTGCTTGGAAAATTGATTTCCAGCTTTTTACTCTGAGGTAGTGTCTGTCTTTGTCCCTGAGGTAGGTTTCCTGTAAGCAGCAAAATGTTGGGTCCTGTTTGTGTAGCCAGTCTGTTAGTCTTTTTATTGGGGAATTGAGTCTATTGATATTAAGAGAAATCAACGAAAAATAAGTGTTGCTTCCTGTCATTTTTGTTGTTAAATTTGGGAATCTGTTCTCGTGGCTGTCTTCTTTTAGTTTTGTTAAAGGATTACTTTATTGTCTTTTTCTAGTGTGTAGTTTCCATCTTTGTGTTGGTGTTTTCCTGTTATTATCCTTTGAAGGGCTGGATTCGTGGAAAGATATTGTGTGAATTTGGTTTTGTCATGGAATACATTGCTTTCTCCATCTCTGGTAATTGAGATTTTCCTGGGTATAGTAGCCTGGGCTGGCATTTTTGTTCTCTTAGTGTCTATATAATATCTGTCCAGCATCTTCTGGCTTTCATAGTCTCTGATGAGAATCTGGAATAATTGTAATAAGCCTGTCTTTATATGTTACTTGACATTTTTCCCTTACTGCTTTTAATATTCTGTCTTTATTTAGTGCATTTGTTGTTCTGATTATTATGTGTCAGGATAATTTTTTTTTTCTGGTCCAGTCTATTTAGAGTTCTGTAGGCTTCTTGTATGTTCATGAGCATCTCTTTCTTTAGGTATGGGAAATTTTCTTCTATATTTTTGTTGAAGATATTTGCTGGCCCTTTAAATTGAAGATCTTCATTCTCATCTACTCCTATTATTTAGGTTTGGTCTTCTCATTGTGTCCTGGATTTCTTGGATTAAAATAAATTTTTTTATTAGATATTTTCTTAATTTAACACCACCAGTGGTCCTGAGATTGCCAGTAGAGTCCCGCCGGGAACCTGGGCGAGTGCACAGCCCCCGGGCCCTGTGCCGATGTATCTTTAAGTTTTCTCTATTTAGAAGCCTTTTAAAATCAGAACATTTAGTGAACCGAAGTAATTGGGCCCTAGGAACATAGCTGTGATGCAAAATAATAAAGTCCATAATTTAGTACCTTACTTCATACTTGAATCTGTACGTTAAGAGTCTATATGATAGTTGCATTATTTGTAAATTAGTGATACAGATTGCTTAACATTGGTCAGATGCCACATACATGTATTCATTCTGCTCTTAAGGGAACCAGAGAGGAGAATAGATATTTCAGTCCATCTCACATTCATCACTGAATAAAATGAATTAATTCTGCACAAAATGACTCCTTTGTTCATGAAAAACATTATACAAAATGATTAATCCCAGAAAATATGGCTTAGGGTTCCAGAGAACCATTTTTGTTTTTCTATAGAAAATTCTACAATTTGTAGCACAGCATTGAAGCTCCACTTTACAATAAAACAGCAAAATAATTGCTAACAGCTTGTGATGTTAATGATGCAGGAAATACCATCAACTAGCTGTTTTTTTTTTTTTTTTTTTTTTTGTAGCCATTCTTTATAATGGGAAAAGTTCCCATTTCAATAATAGACATACAAAATAATTTCACGTCTTGAACAATGTGCTTAGTGTTTTAAAAATATTTAAAACCTGTTATGCTATTCAATTATATGGTTTTATTTAATATTAAGAATTCTAATAATGCTCTAACATATGCCTCCTTATTTTCTCCTCTGTTGGTGACTGTATTCACTCTGTACTGATTTTTCTTGCTTTAAATTGAGCTGATGATTATTTGGCATGCCTGGTTATAGGAAACAGACTTTCCGTGTAGTTGGGTGTTCTCTTCAGTTTAACTAATTAACAGTAGCTCTTCCTGAATTCCTCAATTAGAGCTGTAATCCTGTTTTTAAAGCAAAAAAATGTAGACGACTATTTAAAAATAATCTCTTTAATCATGTATGAATGTCTTTTAAGGAGGAATTTTGGATAATTTTGATATATTTTTGATATATTAATATTTTAAAATAGCTAAGGTAGGTATACTATAAATAAGAACAGGGAATACAAATGTTTAATGGGGAAAGTAACATTTGTTCTAACAACAACATTCTTTCCATTTCTTAAATTACTAGATTGTCCAAGGATATACTAGAAAATTAATATGATAACTGAATTGCTGTGCTAAGAGACAATTATACAATTTTAGATTATGTACTTGCTCATATTTTCATAAGATATTTAAGACTTTTCCTCCAGTATAATTTTTAAGTCCTTTGAAAGGGGCCTTTAGATATTTTATTGAACATATTCAGTAATGAGTTACCTAAAAAAAAATTGTTATAGTTACAGCATATCAAATCAATGCCCTACTTTTTGACATTAATTGCCATTTATCTCCCTCATCTCAGTAGGAAATGTGAAAAATAAACAGATTTTTCCTTCAAACTAATAGTTTACTCTATAAATATGAAAGCATGCTGTATTATACTCACTGATTAATGAGACTCTCTCAAACGATGCCATTTGTCACTGTAATTCTACGTTAAAGAAAAATAGAATTGCTGGTGAAAGGAAATGAACTTTCATAACTTAACATAAAATTAATCTAATATTTTACCATAAAAGCATGAAAATGAAACTTCTCATGTACAGGTAGAAAAAGAAAAATATTGACTGTGTTCATAAAATATGAACAAATAAAGAAGTTTTCCGAGGTGGTATTATATAATGGTTATTAAATTTATGCTCAGAATTTCTTGTAAAAGTGACATCAAAAGAGCATTTCATTATCAGATTTCTATTTCTTTGTATCACATTCAAAACATGAAGAGAAGGTTTAACTGTGATATAACTTAAAGACACTTATAACTATATATACAAAACAATATATTATATATATATATATATATATATATATATATATGATATTTAAGACACTTATAACTCTTTGCAGTAAAACTAAATTTGTCTTTGTATACTAATTTTAATTGTTTGAAGAGAAATTAAAATAATGAAGTAGTTACCACATTATAGCTTCCCTACAATACTTATAAGTTGTCTTCAGACCTTGTATATATAGCTATGAATTTGAGTACTTGTTACATTGTTCTCCCAAGGCCATATGTTTAATCCTTGTCTCTGACTGTTGAGGGAACTTTGCTTCATACTTCAGTAATTTCAAGAAAAAAAATCATAGAAATTGAGAGAAGATCCTGGACAGAAGAAATTGAACCTTATACTGAACAGTATACAAAGTTTGCTTAACTGGTTAGAACTTCAGAGACTGTGGAGAGATTGAAATGTTGCAGGTACAGAACATAGTTGCATTTTATTATGGGCTAACTTTAGACCCCTTAATAGTCATATCTTGCCTGACTCTGTGTGTGATTTAACAGAAAATGTTGTCCAAAGAGATTTGTGGTAGGGAAAGGCAATTGATGGCCCGAAACACAATATTTTCCAAGCTTACTAATCTTCCATATTAGTAACATAAGGATCATGGTTGCAATTTTTAGAACAATTATTTTTATCAATACAATTTATGGAATATACCTGATATAGCACATGGAGGCAGATCTGCAGTATATTTTGGTGTTTTTTTTTTAATTCTAAACTGCATGGCATGAAAATGTATTAAAAGGGTTATTTGACAAAAATAATAAATTAGGAGACATGGCAGAGTATTGTAGGAAGCACAATATGGATATTTTTTGGAATTTTCAGATTTTGTAAGTACAGAAAATACTTTACAGTTTCTGTATATGCAAAAATAGTTTACAGTTTACACTGTGTTAAAAACCACAATGAAGCAGGTATGGTGGCACATTTTTTTTAATCTCAGGACATGGAATGTGGCACAGGCAGGTAGATCTCTGTGATTTGGAGACCAACCTAGTCTAAGTATTGAGGCCCCTAACAGACAGGGCTATATAAAGAAACTCTGTCTTCAACTAAAGAAAAGGCCACCCAGAGACTGTCCCACCTGGGGATCCATCCCTTATACAGCAGAAGGTGTGGCCCAGAACAAAGGTGTGTACCACCACACCTAGATCTGGGACTTGCTTTGTCTCAGGATGACCTTGAACTCAGAGTTCTCCTTACCTCAGTCTTCTAGAATTAAAGGAATATACTACCTTGCCTGGGTCTAAGCCTTTCATGGCTACTATGCCTCAAGATCTCCATGCCAAAATCCAGGTCAGAAACTAGTGTTTATCAGCCTCAAGATCTGGATCATGGGTGTGCCCTCCAATTCTGGATTATAGTTCAATCCAGATATAGTCAAGTTGACAACCAGGAAGATCCATTACAGTGTGTGCCTTGTATCCCTGATCTCTCTAAGACTTAACATGGAGGTGTGTTGGAACCTGTCAAAGGATTTTTCAGCATCCATTGAAATGGTCATGTGATTTTTTTTTTCTTTCAGTTTGTCTATATGGTGGATTACATTGATTTTCGTGTATTGATCCATCCCTGCATCTCTGGGATGAAGCCTACTCAATCATGTTGGTAATGTTTTTGATGTGTTTTTGGATTCAGTTTGCGTGTATTTTATTGAGCGTATTTGCACCAATATTTATAAGAAAAAATGGTCTACAATTCTCTTTCCTTGTTGAGTCTTGTGTGGTTTAGGTATCAGGGTGGCTGTGACTTGATAAAAAAAGTTTGGCAGTTTTTCCTCAGTTTCTATTTTGTTGAAAGTCTGATTGAATTCTACACTAAAACCATCTGGCCATGGTGGTGTTTTTGTTGGTTTTTTTTTTTTTTTTTTTTGGTTGGGAGACTGCTTCTATTTCTTTAGGGGTTTTAGGCTACTTAAATCATTTACTTGATCTTGATGTAACTTTGGTAAGTGGTATCTTGTCTAGAGAGTAGTCCATTCATTAAGATTTTCCAATTTTATGGAGTACAGGCTTTTGAAGTAAGACCTAATGAGTCTAATTTCCTCATTTTTTCCTTTTCATTTCTGATTTTATTTATTTGGATATTGTCTTTCTGACTTTTAGTTGGTTTAGATAGGGTTTTGTCTATCTTCTTTTTTTAAACATTTTATATTTTTAAGTTATTTTATTTATTTACATTCCAGTCATTGCACTCTCCCTCAGTTTCCTCTTCCATACTTCCTCATCCCATTCCTCCTCCCCCTTGCCTCCAAGAGGGCACTCCGGCCCCAGCAGGATTCGCACTTCCCTGGGGCCTCAAGGCTCCCAAGGATTAAGCCCATTTTCTCCCACTGAGACTAGAATAGGCAGACCTCTGATATAGAGGACGCAGACTAGCCTGTGTATGGTCTTGGTTGGTGGTTATGTCTCTGGGATCTCCCTAGGGTCTGGGTTAGTTGAAATTGTTGTTCTTTGTATGGGATCAATTTCCCTTTCAGGTTCTTCACTCCTTGCCCCAATTCAAACAAAGGGTCCCTGACTTAAGGCCATTAGTTGAATGTAAGTATCTGCTTCTGTTTAAGTCAGCTGCCTCTCAGAGGACAGCCATACCAGACTCTAGTATGTAAGCACATCATAGCATAGTAGTATCAGGCCTTGGTGTGTCTGCCCATGAAATGGTTCCAAGTTGTACTGATCATTGTAACACCTTTCTTTAGTCTCTTTTCCATGTTTGTCCCTGTAGTTCTTTTAAATGGAAACAATTCTGGGTCAGAAATTTTGAGTCTGTGTTGGTAACCCCTTTCCTTCCTTGTTTATCTACAGTAGGTTGACTCTTTTAATTTCCTTTTCCCCATTATTGGGGATTTTGTCTATGGTCATGCCCAGTGAAGCCTAAGAGTGTCTAACTTCTCCATTCTCTGGTCTCTGGTACTTTACAGAGCATCCCCCAACCTCCCACTCGCAGAGGTTTCTAATTTTCATTCATTCTTTTGGCCCTCTGGGCTTCTGTCTGGCTCCCCCCCCTAGCTGATCATGTTCCCATTTTCCTTTCCCCCCTCCCCTCTCCCCTCCAGGTTCCTTGCTCCTTTGCCTCCCTTGATTATTTCCTTCCCCCTTCTAAGTGGAATTACCCCTTCTAAGTGGCATCATCTCTTAGGCATTTCTGCTTGTTACACTTCTTATGGTCTGTAGGTCATATCCTAGATATTCTGTACTTTTTGGCTGATATCCACTTATAAGTGAGTACAGACCTTGCAAGCATTTTTGGGTCTGAGTTACCTCATGCAGAATGATATTTTCAACTTCCATCCATTTGCTTACAAAACTCATGCTGTCCTCATTTTTCATAGCTGAATAGTATTCCACTGTGTAAATGAACCACAGTTTCTGTATCTATTTTTGAGGTTGAGGGGCATCTTTTTGCTTCCAGCTTCAGAGTATTATGAACAAGGCTGCTATGAACATAGTAGAGTACATGCCTTTTTGGTATGGTGGGGCACCTTTTGGGTATATGCCCAAGCGTGGGATAGCTGGGCTTTCAGGTAGAAATATTTCCAATTTTCTGAGGAACTTCTAGATTAATTTCCAGAGTGTTTTACGAGTTTGCAATCCCACCAGCAATGGAAGAGTACTCCTCTTTTTCCGCATGCTTGCCAGCATGTGCTGTCACTTGAATTTTTGATCTTAGTCATTCTGATTTGTTTGAGGTAGAATCTCAGGGTCATTTTGATTTGCATTCCTCTGATGACTAAGGACTTTGAACATTTCTTCAAGTGTTTCTGTGACATTCAAGATTCTTATGTTGTGAATTCTCTGTTTAGCTCTGTACTCCAATTTTTAATTGGGTAATCTGGGTTTTTTTGGGAAGATTTGTCCTTCTGACAGTGTCTTCTCACTTACTGAAGCTTTTCAGTTCTGTGAGGTCCCATTTATCAATTGTTGATCTTAGAGCCTCAGCCATTGCTCTTCTGTTCAGGAAATTTCCCCCTGTGCCAATGAGTTCAGGGCACTTTTCCACTTTCTTGTTTCTATTAGATTCCATGTATCTGGGTTTATATTGAGGTCCTTGATCCACTTGGACTTAAACTTTGTGCAAGTTGATAAATATGAATCCATTTTCATTCTTCTACACACAGACTGCCAGTTAGACCAACACCCTTTATTGAAGATGCTTTCTTTTTTCCACTGTATGTTTTTGTCATCTTTGTCAATGATTGAGTGTTCATAGGTGTAAGAGTTTACTTCTGGGTCTTTGATCATATTCCATTGACAGACCAGTCTGTTGGAAAGTGGAGCTTGTTGGCAGGAGCAGGGGTAGTTCCTGAATCAGCTGGGCTGTGTGAGTATTCCAGCTGGTGTGGGTATTTTAAGGAAATTCTTGCCCATGTCCTTAGTCACTGAGGACCTTCAGGGATGGACATAGGCTGCAGGTTTTGTGTGGGCATTGGCCAGGATGTTGATCTGGCCCAGGTGGAGAAGTGGGCCAGAAAAAATGACCCATAACAATTTTTTTTTATAGCACTGAAAATTTAACTTCATTTAAAACACAAAATTATATGTTAATGTGTAAGGACAATATACAGATATGTTTGTAACATTATTAACATATAAGTGGGAGGAAAACATGTAAAGAAG
The DNA here is from genome assembly GCA_902729485.2 of Mus minutoides. Taxonomy (NCBI): domain Eukaryota; kingdom Metazoa; phylum Chordata; class Mammalia; order Rodentia; family Muridae; genus Mus; species Mus minutoides. The sequence continues at coordinate 567,597 of LR753306.1, forward strand.
AAAAGAAATTTTAAATATGCCAAGTAGAAACTGCAGCATTTATTAATCACCCATAAGAAAAAAACATGGTCAAAGACACTATGGAAAACAGTGTAATAGTTTTTAAAGAAGTAAATTACCACATGGCCCAGAAATTCTTCTTCTGATTATATATTCCAAAGAATTTAAAACAAGTCCAAAACACATTTTTTTTCACAATCACTTTTGCTTATAATTCACAGTAATTAGAAATTTTTAAAAAACTTGAAAGTACAGAAGTGGTTGAATAGATTAATGTAAAAATGACACACATTTACAATTGCAGGTTATTTACCAATAGAACGTAAAATAATTGAGACACAATTACAACATCAAAGGACTGAACTTTGAACACAATACACTATGCAATTTTAGATATATGGACAATTACAAATGTTTTTATGCTACTTGTATTATGGTCTCTACTCCTGTGATAAAACATCATGATAAAGAAAACTTGGAGAATAAAAATTTATCTCAGTTTTAGGTCCATATCACAATCCATCTTTGAAGAAGGTTAGGAGAGGAACTCTAGGCAGGAATTTGTATTCAAGAACTGAATCAGAAGCCATAGAAGAATTTGCTTGATTGCTTTGTCCACATGATTTCATGATTTGTTCAACCTGCTTTCTTCAGCACCCATGCCACCAATCTAAGAGTGGCATTCCCAACAGGAAATAAGGTCCTTCCATGTCAATTATCATTTAAAAAATCATTTCCCCACAAGCCAATCTATTGGGGTCATTTTCTCAATGGAGGTCCCTTTTTCTCAAATGAATCACGCTTGTGTTAAGTTGACATCAAACTAGACAGAATTGTACTTATATGCAACACATAAAGTATATGATTCAAAAAAAGGGAAGATAGAATTATAGTTATGAGTTTCTAGATGATGTGGGGCCTGTGTTACAGTTTAATGGGTATAAATTGTAGTTTTGCATGATTAACTTCTGAAGACATAAAGCAATAACTGTTTTATAAACTTTTTAATGTGCTAATGTCATTTCATCATAGAATTCAAAAAATCTATTAAATATTTCATTGTGCATGCATTTTACTACATTAAAAATAAGCGAGCATTCTAGGTATGGTAGAATATGCTTTTAAAACCAGCACTCAGGAGACATAGGCAGGTGAATCTCTGTGGGTTCTGGGTTACCCTAGTATATACAGCAAGTTTTAGACCATTCAGGGTGACATAGTAATACTCAGCTTAAAGGAAATACATAATGTTGTGATGACTATTTCTACTTGTTTACTTGACTACATTTGGAATGAACTACACTACAGAAATGAAAGGTACACCTGTGATCCAGATCTTGAGGTTCGAAGACACAGGCTTTTGATCCAGATATTGAAATAGGATGATATACCCCTATGGTCTGGATCTTTAGGCATAATGGACATGAAGAGCTCAGACTCAAGCAAGGTGGTACATACCTTTACTGGAGGAGGTAGAGGTAAACATATCTCTGAGGTCAAGGCCAGCCTGGGAAAGAGAAATTTCAAGTAAATAACTGATTAGGCCCAGGGGGATTGGTACTCACCTTTTATTTTGACCATGCCTTCTACTGCAGAACTACATTGCAAGCTTATACAACCACTCTGGAAGTCAGTCTGGCATTTTCTCAGAAAATTGGACATAGTACTACCAAAAGATCCTGCAATACCTCTCCTGGGCATATACCCAGAAGATGTTCCAACTGGTAAAAAGGACACATGTTCCACTATGTTCATAGCAGCCTTATTTATAATAGCCAGAAGCTGGAAAGAACCCAGATGTCCCTCAGCAGAGGAATGGATACAGAAAATATGGTACATCTACACAATGGAGTACCATTCTGCTATTTAAAAAATTGAATTTATGAAATTCTTGGGCAAATGGATGTATCTGGAGGATATAATCCTTAGTGAGGTAACCCAAGCACAAAGGAAGTCATTGGATATGCACTCACTGATGAGTGGATATTAGCCCAGAAACTTAGGATACCCAAGATACAATTTGTGAAACACAAGAAAATCAACAAGGAAGACCAGCGCGTGGATACTTCATTCCTCCTGTGAATAAGAAACAAAATACCCATGAAAGGAGTTACAGAGACAAAGTTTAGAGCTAAGATGAAAGGATGGACCATACAGAGACTACCCCACCAGGGAGGATACATCCCATAATCAATCATTAAACTCAGACACTATGGCATAGGACAGCTAGTGCCTAGTTAAGGGTCCCTGATATAGCTGTCTCGTACAGAAGTGGATGCTCATAATAATCTATAAGATGGAACAA
>LR753306.1:570001-628325 GCA_902729485.2 Mus minutoides
GATAGAACCCCAGGAGCTGAAGGGGTCTGCAACCCTAGAAGAGGATCAACAATATGAACTAACCAGAACCCCCAGAACTCGTGTCTCTAGCTCCATATGTAGCAGAAGATGGCCTAGTCGGCCATCATTGGGAAGAGAGGCCCCTTGGTACTGCAATCTTTATATGCCCCAATACAGGGGAACGCCAGGGCCAAGAAGTAGGAGTGGGTGGGCAGGGGAGCAGGGAGGGGGGAGGCGGGAGTGGGAGGGGACTTTCCGAATAGCTTTTGAAATGTAAATTAAGAAAATATCTAATAAAAAATTGGAAAAAAAGAATGGAGGAAGGAAGGCCTCTTTCTCTTTGCCTGCTAGATCTTACTTCCCAGAACATCTGTTGGAACCTACTTCTTCAGAATTCCAGCTTATACAGATGTGCCGAAGACCTGCTGAAACACCTAGCCTTGTAGGACTGAGCAACTACTAGATTCTTGGACTTCCCATTCACAGCTGTCCATTGTTGGGTTAGTTGGACTGCGGAGTGTAAGCCATTACAATAATTTCCTTTAATATATAGAGGCAATCCATAAGTTCTGTAACTCTAGAGATCCCCAACTAAGACAATTGACAAAAAATTAAAAACCTACATGTAAGCAGACAATAAATAGTAATAAAATATTTGACATGCACAATCATACAAAGATCAATGCTTATTTATTTTGACAATGAAAAATTGTATTTTTATTTTTATATTTTTTTCAATATTTTTATTAGATATTTTCTTAATTTACATTTCAAATGCTATCCCGAAAGTTCCCTCCCCCCCCCCGCCCTGTTTCCCTGCCCACCCACTCCCACTTCTTGGCCCTGGCGTTCCCCTGTATTGGGGTATATAAAGATTGCAATACCAAGGGGCCTCTTCTCCCAATGATGGCCGACTAGGCCATCTTCTGATACATATGCAGCTAGACATGAGCTCTGGGTTTTCTGGTTAGTTCATATTGTTGTTCCTCTTCTAGGGTTGCAGACCCCTTCAGCTCCTGGGGTTCTATCTCTAGCTTCTCCATTGTGGGCCCTGTGTTCCATCATATAGATGACTGTGAGCATTCACTTCTGTACGAGACAGCTATATCAGGGTCCTTTAAGTAGACATTTGCTATCCTATGCAATAGTGTCTGAATTTAGTGACTGATTATGGGATGGATCACACCTGGTGGGGTAGTCTCTGTATGGTCCATCCTTTCATCTTAGCTCTAAACTTTGTCTCTGTAACTCCTTGCATGGGTATTTTGTTTCTTATTCACAGGAGGAATGAAGTATCCACGCGCTGGTTTTCCTTCTTGATTTTCTTGTGTTTCGCAAATTGTATCTTGGGTATTCTAAGTTTCTGGGCTAATATCCATTTATCAGTGAGCGCATATCCAATGACTTCTTTTGTGATTGGGTTACCTCACTAAAGATTATGTCCTCCAGATTCATCCATTTGCCCAAGAATTTCATAAATTCATTTTTTAATAACAGAATAGTACTCCATTGTGTAAATGTTAAATTGGTACTTTGGAAAATAAAGTCTGCATAAGAACCTTTCAAAGAATCTGTTCAATATCTTTTAAACTTAATTTGTTATGAATACATTGTTGTGGTGCCCCTTGCAGCTTGGTACCACTTCATGCTTTCACATGAAGGAACAATAAATGATAGATTTTTGATATAGTGCTTTGTGTAAAAGAATACTCTAAAGTGAATAAAAGCAATGGAATCAAATTCATAGAAAGGTGCAGACAAAGTGATTAATCATAGCCTACATGGTCAGGAAATGTCCTCCCTGAACATGACATCTAAGAGAGGAAAAGTAGGTAAAGAATATCCCATTAATCTAGTTCAATTTCATGACAGGAGATTTCCCTAGGTAGGAATCTAATATTAAGATTAATATCCATTTTTTTCTAATTGAAATCTAGAAAAGCAACACCAATGAAAATAAAAGCTGCTAGATAGGGTAATTAATTTCTGCATAAATAATGATTAAGTAATATTTTAAAATCTTAAAAGTTACACAGCAAAGAGGAGGAAATGACATTTTAAGATATTATGATACAGTATTTATGAGCTTAGGCTTTATAGAGAAGCTGGAGAGAATTCAAATTCTACTCTACAACTCATTAGCTACATAATTTATTCAAGCTAGGTAATGACTAAATCTCAGTTCCCTCATTCAACATACCAAAGAATTTCCTTCATGTAAATTACTTGGAATAATGTCTGATAAACAGAAAGCACTGAAGAATATCATATCATTATTTTCGTTTAAAACTTTCATTAATAGAATATAAAGTGATACATACTACATAAGTATAAGCATATAGATCAATGATGCTTCACAAAAATCAATGCCCCCTGGAAATCAGAACATGGATCACCAGACTAAATATCAATGACACTTGAAGCTTCACTTCTTGAATCCAAAGGTCATTACTATCTTCAATTCTAACTAATAAAGCAAAATTGATTTGTTAGAATAATGACTTCCCTGATCTTATGTTTATACGTGGCTTAAGAAGCATTTTTACTAAAATTGTTCTTTTATAATGATGCTGCTCTAATCTAAGTATAAATGTAATCTGATTGCATTTTTGTTTTCTTTGTGATTAAAGTTATGTAAATATTCTCTTATGTTTCTTTCAGGATACACACACACACACACACACACACACACACACACACATTTTCAGGTATATAAATAGAATGTTTCTAAAAATTCAAATTTATGAATTTCCCATGTGCAACAAATGAAAATTCCAACAATATCCTTACAAAACACTGAATTTTATTCACTTTTGTCACCATGTAAGTAAAATTACTATTTCTTTGCTTCTATTTTGTTTGTTTGTTTTTGTTTCTATTTTTGGCACAGATTCCAAGATGTTATAAAAAGCATGTGCCATCTGGGCCCAGTTTATATTCTTTGTTTGATTTTTTTTTTCATTTCCCTTTTGATGGATATTGATGAGTATCTTTACTTGTTTTTACATCTCTGTTAATATCTTATTTTGGAAATTGATTATTCCCAAAGGCTTAGGCATTTTCACTGAGTTGTTTATAGAAATATTTTGTAAAGATTCCTTTTATAATCTATTATTTATTTATTTATTTATTTATTTATTGAATATGCTTTAAACTGAAACAGAGTTATATCATTTTCCATTATTCTTTCTTATCTCCAGACCCTTGTAGCTATTGTTTCACCAACACCTCCCATATATCCTTCCTCATATCCTCTGTTTGCTTTGGTACTAATAATTACATCTGTACACACATTCATATGCATGCATGTCCAGACAGAAATATATAAATAAAACTTTGTTGAGTCCTGTTTCGTTTCTGTGTATGTACATAGTTTCAGAAGTGACTACTCTGCATTGAACAACGAGTAAGGGGATCATCCCTGCAAAGGGTTAACTCTCATCCCAGGATTCATTATTAGCCTTTAATTCTTTGTCTAGTTGTAGTAACACACCCATTGGTATTGGCATTGTTCTAGTCTTATACACCAGGCATTTCTAGGAAAGAGTCTGTCTCACAGCAGACTTACTGGTATTCTGTCCCCTGCAATAAATAATTTATTTTTCAGATCTATTTCTTGAAAATATGTGTACCCCAAATAGAGCTTTTCACACTCCTAATATATTATGTTTTCAATTTATTTGTATTCCTATTTTTAAAATATAGCTATATATTTCCTATTCCTTGCAATTAGAATATCTTATGTATTTTAAAAAAATCTTTTGATTTCAAAATTCTAGAGTTATATGTTTTCTCCTGTAAATTATGCTTTAATTTTTACAATTAGGCTTATAGTAATTTATGTGATGTCAATATCACTTTTACTTTGTCAGATGAAGTGGTAAGATGAAAGCCATCCCAAGCTATTTGAAAACTTGGCTTGGGCTGAGCCCAGAGCATTTTCTTCTCTGTCCTAACTATCCCAAGGTACAGGCCTGGAAGCTTCTAGCTTCCATGCAATTTAATCTCCCAAGCTGACTGACTCAATCTAGCTTCTCTCTGCTTCTAATTAAATTGCTCTACTTGGCCTCATAAAAATTTAGCAATCTCTTATAACCTTCTGGCTCACTTTCAATCTCTTGCTTATTTTGTCTTCATCTGTGAATAGCTTGTTGTCTCTATAACATGCTCAAATTATAATAATTTATAGGGAAATAAGACTATCGTGAAATATGATAGAAGCTATTCATGTTATTATATTCTAACCACCCCCCCAAAAAAATCTGTCTTAATTTTTTTCCAGTATTTTGAGAGGATGACTAGGACTGAATTCTCAAGTAATGAATGATTTGTTTATTAGAAGAAATTTAAAGATATTCAACTCTGGTATGGCTATAGTTATTTACTCAGGTCTGCAACAAGAGAGTAGAACAATATAGAAAATGTTGCTTGAGAATTGTGAGCAGATTCACAGTTGCAGGTATGGGTTGTGTGCACAAAATATCTATAATTAATAAAGAGATTAGTGGATTAAAAATAATTATGATATGATCAGAACTATGACCTAAAGGCAGAACTCTACCCATTGAAAGCTTCAGTTTGTGAAACATTTAATTAATTTAATAGAAAATAACCTAAACTGCTAATGCCACTAAAGGAATATCCTGCTCAATACAACTGACAATGAATCTCTCTCTTATGTTTCATAAACCAACATCAGTACAATTGTGGTGTTTGGGTGAGAGACTATACCTTAATCTGACAGCTGAACTTGATAATGTTGTCCATGCTGTACTGTGTTTGCAGGCCTAAAATATTCAAGCGTGTTGGAATTATGAAGACTTAGAATCACAGAATATTTTTGAAGTCAGGCAATATATAGTAATGTCAAAGTGTGTTCAAGGAGATCAAGAGAGGCTGTTGAATGAATCAGGGAAAATGTTCACTATGGCATTTCTCAAAAGAAAGGTGAAGACATAAACTGGACCCACCTCATAATGAATCATATACATGCTACTGACAGCAGACCTAGAGATGAGGGGTTCTCTTAAAACTGTTGGAGGTCAGATTATTTCATCATGTACCTTAATGATGTTTATTTGTTCTGCTGTGATTCATCACTACTTTGGTATAATGCTTCTTTAGCATACCTTCTGAAATTAAGTGGGAATGTTTAATCTCTATAAAATAAAATATTTTTACTATAGTTGGAGAGTGTTTCCCATGACAGCAGGATTCCTGAGCAAGGAAAGACAGATGTTAATTGTACACAAACAATTGGTGCCCAAACAACAACTTAATAAGTGCAAAATGAAGGCAGAAAAGGACATTCAAAGGGGAAATCTAGAATTGGCTTTATTCGTCCATGTCATATGGAGTGCTGGAGTGTCTTTTACTAATGAGCTATGTAATATGAGTACATGGAACCACAAAAATATGACTGATGGAGTAGAAAGCATATTGCAATTCTGGAAATAGCATGTATGGGACAGTATTGTAAGACAGATTTGTTAGCAATTACATCATTAACAATAAGTCAAGTAACTGAGTCAGAGGTATCTTCTCAAATGGAACTAGCCTTCATAAGGAAAGAATAAAATGGGAAAATAATTTATATATACAACCTTCCATTTTAGCCTTCTATTTCATAGGTAAGTTATACACATAAAAAATCACAGTGGGTGGCATAGACTCAGGGCACAAAGAGGAAAGTCTGTTACTAATATGATGGGAACATTGGAAACTGCTATTATGGACAATGGCACCCAGTGAAGCCTCACCAAATCCACATGACTCACAATTTGCTGCTCAACTGTGGTCTTTACAGAAAAAGTGGAAATCTATTATCCTCACAAAGTCAATGCTGAAGAGATGACCAAGTACCACAGTGATAACTACATTACATTCTTGCATTCTATTCGCTCAGAATGCAGCAAGCATATGCACAGATTCAACAATGGTGAGGACTGTCAGGTATTTGATGACTTGTTTGAGTTCTGTCAGTTGTCTACGAATGGTTCTGTTGTAAGTGCTGTGAGACTCCATAAGCAACAGACAGACATTGCTGTGAACTGGGCTGGGGGTCTGCACCATGCAAAGAAGTCTGAAGCATCTGGCCTCTGTTATGTCAATGATACTGTCTTTTTCATCCTGAAACTGCTAAAGTATCACCAGAGGGTGCTTTATATTGACATTGATATTCATCATGGCGATGGCTTGGAAGATGCCTTTTATACTACAGACTGGGTCATGACTGTGCCCTTTTATAAATATGGAGAGTACTTCCCAGGAACTGGGGACCTACAGGATATTGAGGCTGGCAAAGGCAATTAATACACCATTAACTACCCACTGTGAGATAGCATTGATGATGAGTCCTATGAAGCCATCTTCAAGCCAGTCATATCCAAAGTAATAGAGATGTTCCTGCCTAGTGCAGTGGTCTTACAGTGTGGCTCAGATTATCTGTCTGGTGACCAGTTTGGTTGCTTCAATCTGACCATTGAAGGGCATGCCAAGTGTGCGGAGTTTGTGATGAGTTTCAACTTGCCTATGCTGATGCTGGAAGGAGGTAGCTACACCATCTGTAATGTTGTTCGGTGCTGGACTTAAAAAACAGATGTGGCCCTGGACACAACAATCCCTAATGAGCTGCCATACAATGACTACTTTGAATACTTTGGACCCGACTTCAAGCTTCATATCAGCCCTTGCAACATGACCAACCAGAACACTAACGAGTACCTGGAAAAGATCAAGCAGCGGCTCTTTGAGAATTTGAGAATGCTGCCCCATGCCCCTGGGGTTCAGATGCAGGCCATACCCGAGGATGCCTTCCCAGAAGAGAGTGGTGATGAGGATGAGGAAGACCCTGACAAACGCATCTCCATCTGCTCCTCTGACAAATGCATTGCCTATGAGAAGTAATCTCAGATTCAGATGAGGAGGAAGAAGGTGGTCGCAAGAACTCTTCTAATTTCAAATATGCCAAAAGAGTCAAAAGAGAAGATGAGAAAGAGAAAGATCCAGAAGAGAAAAAAGAAGAAACAGAAGAGGAGAAAACCAAGGAGGAGAAGCCAGAAGAAAAGGGGTCAAAGAAGAGGTCAAGTTGGCCTGAGCAAGATCTGCAGCTCCATATTCTCCCCAAGTTCCTCACTTTTCCTCAATTTCTCAAATTTTATATTTTCTATTTCTTTGTGTATTTACATAAAATATATTAAATATAATATCCACAGGAACTAGATAGGAACCAGGGACCAGAGCACAGGGCAGTGGTGCTGGGAGGACTCTTCCCAGAACAACTTTGTCCACCCCAGCCCCCCCACCCCCATCTGAGAGGAAAGAAAACAACCAGAAGAAAAAATCCTGAACTGCCAAGTTCCTGCTTAGGAGTTCTGTTAATATACTCCTATTAAACTTTTTAAGAGGGGTGAATGAGTCTTCTAGGACTCCTTTTCAGGCTTGGGTATTATCAGCCATTTTTAGATTGGTTCTGTTTATACCTTCCTACCCATCTTGAGCAAACAAACAAACAAACAAACAAACAAACAAAAATACAACTGACATTGCCATGTCTTCCCCCCACACCCAGTTCTGTAGGAAGAGAATTGTAGCCTAGCTTTGTTTTTGAGATATTTTAATTTTGTGATATTCTTTGTAATAAAACAGCACATTTCTATATTTAAAAAGTGACTATAGACATGAAAAATGCTGTATCCCATGATGAGTATCTCAACCATCTTCTGCCTTTGGATTTTCTCTTACTCTTGTCTCTCTTCATCATGTTTTGCTTCCATTAGGGAAACATGGCTTTTTGATATTTGTTAAAGCTTTTAAGGGAAACAGATGTCCTTTGTATCTTAAAGTGAAATAATATGGTTAATATTGAAAATATTTGTAATTCTTAGTGTATTTTCTCTTCCTTCTTCCTTTCCTGGTTTGTACAAAGAATGTTCTGTATTCAAGGTTGTTGGCAAGACTTGCTGTTCTGGCTAGTCGTCTCTGAGTCTCTGAACTACAATATTATGTATTTCTGTAAAATCATGTAGAAACAAAACCAAAATAAAAATGTCCAAAAACTGTTCTGAAAATCCAAGAAGCAAAAGACATTGCCTTATAATTAAACAATATATGGACAGATCTTCAATATATTAACAAAAGCAGGGTATAACAATCTACAACTAGGGCTACATAGTGTGACCCTGTCTCCTAAACAGAAATCAGAAGAATTTGCAAATACACCTAGCTGATACCTAGAGATACTCACAAAATATGAGGCACCCATGAAGTTGTGGGTGAATTTTAAAATTAGCTAAAATAGCTGTGAAACATGAGTCACAGAGATATTACAGTTTTCTCTTCTAATATGTGTGTGTGTGTGTGTGTGTGTGTGTGTGTGTGTAAATTAACTGTTTTCTGAAGACTTTCAGGGTACTGATGCCCTGAAAGCCCTACAGTGTTAAAGTTATTCCAAATGATGAAGAAAGAATGTGACAGTGGGACAAAAGGGCTCAAGAGAATTTTTAGCAAAGTATGATTCCTTTAAGACAGTTAAAGAATTATGTTCCCTGAGCTGGAGAGGTGGCTTAGCAGTTAAGAGCACTGACTGCTCTTCCAGAGGTCCTGACTTCAATTCCCAGCAACCACATGGTGGCTTACAAACATCTGTAGTAGAGATCTGATGTCTTCCTCTAGTGTGTTGGAAGCCAGTGACAGTGTAATCATATACATTAAATAAATAAATAAATAAATAAATAAATAAATAAATAAATCTTAAAAAAAAGTATGTGCCCAATGTCTATTTTAGAAGTTACTAGGTCCCATGATGTTAACAAAATAGCTATGACTAAAACATTCAAAACAGTTCTTGTAGCATTCTTACTCTAGTTGTAAAGCAGAATGATTCTCATTGTGGTACGATTATTAAAAAGGGAACTCTAGGCCATGGGTAAGCTACTTATGCATGAGTTGGTGGCCAGTAGTGTCCTCATATTTCTCACACCAAACAGAATATTTCCAGTTTAATTATACTACAACACAAGTTCACTTCAGGGCATGAAGAAATCAATTTGGAACTGGTGAGATAAAAATCACAACTTTCATCTAAAAATGAATAAGAGATCATTTATTTTGGAGCCATTTTGAATGACCATGTCCTGGATACACTAAAGTAGATTATCCCAAGTTACAAGAAGGAAGGAATTTCATGAAGTCTTGTAGTTTACCAGAACATATAAGTCATTGTAATTCTTCTGAGCCCAGCAAAGCCTGCTGGGAGCTCCTGAGTGATCACCACTCTGCAGGACCTCGGGATCACCTTAGGATCACAGGTGAGTGGAACTCAACATCAGCTTCAGGAATTGCTGAGGGTCTTGTGCCTGCAGGAACAGGGACAAAGGAACCCCACCAGACCAGAGTATGGGATCTGTTCTGGCAGGGGCCACCCCGGCCATCTTCCTTCTAAGCCCAGCAGAGGCTGCTGGGAGCTCCTGAGTGCTCACCACTTTGCAGGACCTCGGGATCACAGGACCCCTAGCACACCCAGGACATTCTGATCACCTGAGAGCACGTGGGCTATAGAAGCAACAGAGCTTCTTGGTCAGGGTCCCATCTGGCCTTCATCCTAAGCCAGGAGGCAGAGCTGAGACCCAGACCTTACCAGACATTCCTTACCAGAGGAAGGTTGGCCTTCAGGAAGGGTTCTGACACCAGAACTCAGTAGGTGGATCAGAGCTCCAGATTGCTGGACACCTGCCCTACAAGAGAAGAGCTTGCCTGCAGTGAGTGCTTTGAACACTGGAACTCAGGTGAGAGTTGGACTCCCAGGAGTGCTGACAGAGGCTAACAGAATCACAGGAGGATCAAGCTCCAACCAGAGACAGCTTGAACATTAACATTAGATATTTCCAGATGGCGAAAGGCAAATTAAGAGAAAGCAAGAACACTGTGTGTCTTCAGAACCCAGTACGTCCACCACAATGAGTCCTGGATACCCCAACACACCTGAAAAGCAAGATGTGGACTTAAAATCATATCTGATGATGGTGGTAGAAGATTTTAAGAAGGGCATTAATAACTCACTTAAAGAAATACAAGAGAACACTGCTAAACAGATAGAAGCCCCTAAAGAGGAAGTACAAAAATCCCTCAAGGAATTACAGGAGAATACTACTAAAGAAGGAGAAGCCTTTAAAGAAGAAACCCAAAAATCCCTCAAGGAATCACAGGAGAACACTACTAAACAGGTAGAAATCCTTAAAGAACTACAGGCAAAAACTGCTAAACAGGCAGAAGAAACACAAAAGTCCCTTAAAGAACGACAGAAAAACACAACGAAACAGGTGATGGAAGTGAACAAAACCATCAAAGATCTAAAAATGGAAGTAGAAATAATGAAGAAAACATAAAGGGAGACAACTCTGGAGATAGAAACTCTAGGAAAGAAATAAGGAACCATAGATGTGAGCCTCAGCAACAGAATACAAGAGATAGAAGAGAGAATCTCAGGTACAGAAGATTCCATAGGGAACATAGACACAACAATGACAAAAAATGCAAAAAAAAAAAAAAAAAAAAAAAAAAAAAAAAAAAAAAAAAAAAAAAAAAAAAAAAAAAAAAAAAAAAAAAAAAAAAAAAAAAAAAAAAAAAAATGCAAAAAAAAAAAAAAAGATCTTACCTCAAAACATCCAGGAAATCTAGGACACAACGAGAAGACCAAACCTACATATGAGAATGAAGATTTTCAAATTAAAGGGCCAGTGAATATCTTCAACAAAATTATAGAAGAAAACTTCCCATACCTAAAGAAAGAGATGTCCATGAATATACAAGACGTCTACAGAACTCCAAATAGACTAGACCAGAAAAGAAATTCCTCCAGACATATAATAATAAGAACAACAACTGTACTAAATAAAGATAGAATATTACAAGCAGTATGAGGAAAATTTCAAGTAACATATAAAGGCAGGCCTTTTAGAATTACACCAGAATTCTCATCAGAGACTATGAAAGCCAGAATCCTGGATAGATGTTATACAGATACTAAGAAAACACAAATGCTAGCCCAGGCTACTATACCCAGCAGAACTCTCAATTACCATAGATGAAGAAACCAAAGTATTCCATGACAAAACCAAATTCACAAATTATCATTCCATGAATCCAGCCCTTCAAAGGATAATAAAGGGAAAACACCAACACAATGATGGAAACTACACCCTAGAAAAAGGAAGAAAGTAATCCTTTAACAAAACTAAAAGAAGACAGATACAAGAACAGATTCCCAACTTTAACAACAAAAGTAAAAGGAAGCAACAATTACTTTTGTTTGATTTCTCTTAATATCAATGGACTCAATTCTCGAATAAAAAGACATAGACTAACAATCTGGCAACACAAACAGGACCCAACATTTTGTTGCTTACAGAAAACCCACCTCAGGGTTAAAGAAAGATACTATCTCGGAGTAAAAAGATGGAAAACAATTTTCCAAGCAAATGGTCCGAAGAAACAACATAGAGTAGCCATTCTAATACCGAATAAAACTGACTTCTAACACAAAGTTATCAAAAAACACAAGGAGGGGCACTTCATATTCATCAAAGTTAAAATCTACCAAGATAAACTCTCAATGCTCCCAATGCAGGGGCAACCACATTCATTAAAGAAACTTTAGTAAAGGTCAAAGCACACATTGCACCTCAAACAATTGTAGTGGAGACTTCAACACCCCACTCTTACAAATGGACAGATCTTGGAAACAGAAACGAAACAGACACACATGGACACAAACAGAAGTTATGAAACAAATGGATTTAACAGGTATCTACAGAACATTTTATCCTAAAACAAAAGGATATACCTTCTTCTCAGCACCTCATGATACCTCCTCCAAAATTGATCATACAATTGGTCACAAATCAGGCCTCAACAGATAGAAAAATATTGAAATTATCCCATGCAGTCTATCAGATCACCATGGACTAAGGCTGATCTTCAGTAACAGCATAAATAATAGAAATCCAATATTCACGTGGAAACTGAACAACACTCTACTCAATGATTCCTTGGTCAAGGAAGTAATAAAGAAAGAAATTAAAGATTTTTTATAGTTTAATGAAAATGAAGCCACAGCATACCCAATCTTATGGGACACAATGAAAGCAATCATAAGAGGAAAACTCATAGCCCAGAGTGCCTCCAAAAAGAAACTAGAGAGAGCATATACTAGCAGTCTTACAGCACACCTAGAAGCTCTTGAAAGAAAGGAAGCAAATTCACCCAAGTGGAGTAGACAGCAGGAAAAAATCTAACTTAGGGCTGAAATCATCAACCTAGTGGAAACAAAAAGATCTATTCAAAGAATCAACCAAACCAGGAGCTGGTTCTTTGAGAAAATCAAAAAGATAGATAAACACATAGCCAGACTAAAGGGCACAGGGACAATTTCCTAATTAAAAAAATAAGAAATGAAAAAGGAGACATAACAACAGATCCTAAGGAAATCCAAAACATCATCAGATCCTACTACAAAAGCCTATACTCAACAAAACTGGAAAAACTGAATGAAATGGACAACATACTAGACAGATTCCAGGTACCTAAGTTAAATCAGGATCAGATTAACAATCTTAACAGTCTCCTTTCCCCTAAAGAAATAGAAGGAAAAATGCCCAGGACCAGATTGGTTTAGTGCAGAGTTCTACCAGACCTTCAAAGAAGACCTAATTCCAACTTTCCTCAAACTATTTCACAAAATAGAAGCAGAAGGTACTCTACTCAGTTCATTCTATGAAGACACAATTGCTCTGATAGCTAAACCACACAAATATCCAACAAAGAAAGAGAACTTCAGACACATTTCCCTTATGAATATCAATGCAAATATAGTAAATAAAATCCTCACAAACTGAATACAAGAACACATCAAAATAATCATCCATCATGACCAAGTAGGCTTCATCCCAGGGATTCAGGGATGGTTTAATATATGGAAATCCATCAACCTAATCCACTACATAAACTCACATACAAAAATCACATGATCATCTCGTTAGATGCTGAGAAAGCATTTGACAAAATCCAACACAACTTCATGATAAAAGTCATAGAAAGATCAGGAATTCAAGGCCCATACCTAAACATAATAAAAGCAATATACATCAAAGCACTAGGCAACATCAAACTAAATTGAGAGAAACTGGAAGTAATCCCACTAAAATCAGGTACTAGACAAGGCTGCCCACTATCTCCCTAATTATTCAATATAGTACTTGAAGTCCTAGCCAGAGCAATTCGACAACAAAAGGAGATGAAGGGGATACAAATTGGAAAGGAAAACGTCAAAATATCACTATTTGCAGATGATATGATATTATATATAAGTGACGCTAAAAATTCCACCAGAGAACTCCTAAACCTGATAAACAACTTCAGTGTAGTCGCTGGATATAAAATTAACTCAAACAAATCGTTGGCATTTCTCTGTACAAAGGATAAACAGGCTGAGAAAGAAATTAAGGAAACAACACCCTTCACAGTAGTCATAAATAATATAAAATACCTTGATCTGACTTTAACTAAGGAAGTGAAAGATCTGTATGACAAGAACTTAATTCTCTGAAGAAAGAAACTGAAACAGATATCAGAAGATGGAAAGATCTCCCATGCTCATGGATTGGTAGAATTAATATAGTCGAAATGGCTATCCTGCTGAAAGCAATCTACAGTTTCAATGTAATACCCATCAGAATTCCAACTCAAGTCTTCACTAAGTTCGAAAGGGCAATTTGCAAATTCATCTGGAATAATAAAAAACCTAGGATAGCAAAAACTATTCTCAACAATAAAAGAACCTCTGGTGGAATCACTATCCCTGTCATCAAGCTGTACTATAGAGCAATTGTGATAAAAACTGCATGGTACTGGGACAGCGACAGACACATAGATGAATGCAATAGAATTGAAGATCCGGAAATGAATCCACACATCTATGGTCACCTGATCTTTGACAAAGGAGCTAAAACTATCCAGTAGAAAAAAAGACAGCATTTTCAAAAATGGTGCTGGCACAACTGGCAGTTATCATGTAGAATAATGCCAATTGATCCATTCTTATCTTCTTGTACAAAGCTCAAATCTAAGTGGATCAAAGAACTCCACATAAAACCAGAGACACTAAAATTTATAGAGGAGAAAGTGGGCAAAAGCCTCAAAGATAAGGGCACTGGGGAAAAATTCCTAAACAGAACAGCAATGGCCTGTGCGGTCAGATCAAGAATTGACAAATAGGATGTCATGAAATCGCAAAGCTTCTGTAAGGCAAAAGACACTGTCAATAAGACAAAAAGGCCACCAACAGATTGGGAAAGGATTTTTACCAATCCTAAATCTCTTAGGGGACTAATATTCAATATATACAAAGAGCTCAAGAAGCTGGACTCCAGAAAATCAAATAACTCCATTAAAAAATGGGGCACAGAGTTAAACAAAGAATTCTCAAGTGAGGAATACCTAAGGGCTGAGAAGCACCTCAAAAAATGTTCAGCATCCTTAATCATCAGGGAAATGCAAATCAAAACAACACTGAGATTCTACCTCACTCCAGTCTGAATAGCTAGATGGCTCAGCGGGTAAGAGCACCCGACTGCTCTTCCGAAGGTGATAAGTTCAAATCTCAGCATCCACATGGTGGCTCACAACCATCCGTAACGAGATCTGGCGCCGTCTTCTGGAGTGTCTGAAGACAGCTACAGTGTACCTACATATAATAAATAAAATAAATAAAAAAAAAAAATTCAGGTGACAGCAGATGCTGGCGAGGATGTGGAGAAAGAGGAACACTCCTCCAGTGTTGGTGGGATTGCAAGCTGGTTCAACCACTCTGGAACTTAGTCTGGAAGTTCCTCAGAAAATTGGACATGGTACTACTGAAAGATCTAGCAATACCACTTCTGGGCATGTACCTAGAAGATGTTCTAACTGGTAATAAAAACACATGTTCCACTATGTTCATAGCAGCCTAATTTATAATAGCCAGAAGCTAGAAAGAACCCAGATGTCCCTCAACAGAGGAATGGATACAGAAAATGTGGTACATTTACGGAATGGAGTACTACTACTTAGTACTTACTACTCAGCTATTAAAAACAATGAATTTATGAAATTATTGGGCAAATGGATGTATCTGGTGAATATCATCCTTAGTGAGGCAACCCAATCACAAAAGTACTCATATGATATATACTCACTGATAAGTGTATAATAGCCCAGAAACTTATAATACCCAAGATACAGTTTGCAAAACCCAAGAAATTCAAATAGAAGGAAGACTAAAGTGCAGATACTTAATTCCTCCTTAGAATAAGAAACAAAACACCCATGGAAGGAGTTACAGAGACAAAGTTTTGAGCTACGATGAAAGGATGGACCATCCAGAGACTACCCCACCTGGGGATCCATCCCATAATCAGGCACCAAACCCTGACACTATTGCATATGTCAGCAAGATTTTGCTGATATAGCTATCTCAAGTGAGACTATGCCAGTACCTGGCAAATACAGAAGTGGATGCTCACAGTCATCTATAGGATGGAACACAGGGCCCCCAATGTAGGAGCTAGAGAAAGTACTCAAGGAGCTGAAGGGGTCTGCAACCCTATAGGTGGAACAATAATATGAACTAACCAGTACCCACAGAGCTCTTGTCTCTAGTTGTACATGTAGCAAAAGATGGCCTAGTCGGCCATCATTGGGAAGAGAGGTCCCTTGGTCTTACAAACTTTATATGCCCCAGTACAGAGGAACAATAGGGCCTAGAAGTGGGAGTAGGTGGGTAGGGGAGCAGGGCGGGGGAAGGTTATAGGGAACTTTCAGGATAGCATTTGAAATGTAAATAAAGAAAATATCTAAAAAAAATAAAAAAGCTTCAAAAAATAATAAAATACATTGAGGGGTATATTAAAGAGGTAGTTACAATAACATGGGTGAAGCTTTCTTATAGGTCAAGATTAGAGTCTGCCACAGTCTTATTTGTCTCTTAACTTAATAGATTCCAAAGGTTTACATATATTAGTCACAAGATGTTAATCCCTTCATGGTCTTACAGAAGGAATAGCTATTTAGGAGTCTAACAATAACCTGAGAAAATGTAACTGCTTTCTGGTCCTGCAAGATTCCAACTCATGCACATCATGAGAGTTCTAGGCAATCAGGTTTTGCAGACATGGATTTTTTTCCAGGAAATTTCATTCACAATCCCATGCAACTGATTGGCATTCATATTACTGCGCATGCACAAGCGCGTGCATACACACACACACACACACACACACACACACACACACTCACACATACACACACACACACATCACAAACCAGAAAAAAAACGAAATAAACAAACAAGAAACAAACAAAAACACTACCCCCCCCCCCCCCCCCCCCCCCCCCCCCCGTTTAACAGCATAGCTCTATTAGGGAGTAAGAGACCTTCTCGGGCAATATTGAGTGATGATGGCTAGAAACACAATATAATTAGTCTATCCCAAATTCCATGTTCAAATGTTGACATAGTTTCATGGATTTTTGAAAGTTTTGCAGAAGAAAAAAAAAATCACCACAAATGGAAGCAAACCTAAAATACATTGTTGTGTCTAACAGGGAGGCATGTACAACATGGTGGAGAATGCATTTTTATTAATATGCCTGAGATGCTATCTGATGACATTCTTAGATTTTGGATTGATAGAGGATAGTGGTCTGATAACCTAATAGATTCTGACAGACTTCTGTTTATTAAGTAAAAAAATAAAGATAAAAATAAAAAAGTTAATTATGAAATACAGGTGGGCAAGGAATGAATGCCCCAGACATCTAAAATAAGGCAAGGTAAGATGATAAGCCTCTGAACCCGCTGCATTCTAATCCCTACATAGCACTGAAAGTCTCCCTAGTGTATCAGTCTCTGCAGATATGGCTTCATTTCAAGAGATTTTGTTCATTGTTAGACAAGGGTTCTTTTCATGAATTTTCATTCTTAGTTCTGAAAAGTGCTGTGAATGAATTCAATTGAATCTATTTTTTAAGATCATGTATTTTTATAAACTAATTATCATCCAAAATAAATTAAAATAAATGAAATCAGTAAAGTGGAATGATATATGAATATGAAAACCCAAATGTTAATTTATTAGCAAAAGTCTTGACTAATGATACTTATCTGGAATGAAAGCAAGGGCACAATGAAGAAAATCATAATTAGACAAATATGATAATATTAAATACAAACTCTCGTCACACCCAAGTAAACAAATAATTGTGAGTAAAGATGCAACTCTCAGGATGGGAAGGAATGTAACTCAATTGCAAAATAATGCATTAACATTAAAAAAAGGTAGAACCTAAATAGACATTGTTTTCATGAAGGCTTACAGACAGCAAACAGTTACATAAACATGATTAACATCGATAATTTTCAATGTAATTCAAATTTCAATGAAATATCATGCCAAAACTGTGAAGATATTTATTGTGAAATGTCATAAAAAATAAACCTTGGCAAGGATTAGAGAAAGGAACAGGATTTGGGTAGTCTGGGCTGATATCTGTAGACTTTTGAGGTTTGTAAAACTCTCTAGGGCTTTCTGGTTTTCATAGTATCCACTGAAAATTCTAGTATTAATTCAATGTGCCTGCCTTTTCATGGGTGTTTTTTTCCATTGAAGTTTTTAATAATCATTGATTGTTCTGTGTATTTAATGTTTTGGTTATTCTGTGTTGTATGAAGTTTCTTCTTTGGTCATTTTCTTTATGGTGTTCTCTATGACTCTTGTACCTTGGTGGGCATCTCTTTCTTTAAACTTGGGATTTTTTTTTTTCTAAAATTTAAATATGCCTATATTTTCTGTGCCTTTGACTTAGGTTTCTACTTCTTCTAAACCTATTATTTATAGATTTGTTCCTTTCATGGTATTGCAGATTCTTTGGATGTTTTGTGTCTCTAATTTTACCGTATTTAAAATTTTCTTTGATATTCATTTCAAAACCTCTCTTTATATCTTTCATTCTGTTTATCAAGTTTTGGCTTCACTTCCTGAGATTTTCATTTTATAAATTTTATTGTAGTTTGGCTTTTATTTGATGGTTCTACATCTTATTAGAGGAATAGCTGAGAGTCATGTCTTAAAATGACTTTAAGAACCCTAGATATGTACCAAGAGGCTCAATACCAAGAGGGAAAAAATGGACTGAGAGGAAGCACATATTACTTTAAAAGTTTGATCAAACTTATTAGAACCAAAAGCTAAGGCAAATTCATATTCAGATATTTTTACAAAATTTTAATTTATGTCTTTTTATCTACTTTTCAAAAGATTGAAAACATTATTTTATAGTTGCCTCTGCTCAGAGGTAAGTTAACTAAAATTAAGGATGGATAAAATATGATATAATTATAATATTAGAGTTAATACAAGAATGGCTGTCCAAAGAGGAACCTGTCAGGAGTGCACAGGGCACAGGAACTACGGAGTACACTGGATAGGATCCTTCTGGTCTCCATCTGTACCCGAGAGCTATGGCTGTCCAAGAGTCCTGTAGTTTCCCAGGAGTCCTCTCACTCCTAAGCCCACAGGTGAGACCACCACTATTGCTCCAATAACTGTCCAAAGAGGGACTGTCCAGGAGTGTACAGGGAACAGGAACCACAGAGCAACAGGGGATCTTTCCTGTCTCCATCTGTGTCCCAGAGCTAAGACTGTCCTACAGCCCTCCATACTCAAATCCCTCCTGGAGTGCTGATACACCTAAGATCATAGGCTTCATAAGCCCACAGAGGTGACAAGTTCCAGTTAGAGCTAGCAAGAGTGAAGATTCCCAACTTAAATGGCCAGTAAATATCTTCAACACAATTATAGAAGAAAACTTCCCTAACCTAAAGAAAGAGATGCCCATAATCATATAAAAAGCCTACAGAAATCCAAATAGATTGGGCCAGAAAAAAAAATCCTCCCATTACATAATAGTCAAAACACCAAATGCACAAAACAAAGAAAGAATATTAAAAGTAGTAAGGGAAAAACATCAAGTAATATATAATGGCAGACCTATCAGAATTATACAGGACTTTGCAAGAAGCTATGAAACTAGCTTCTTGAAAGCTAGAAGATTCAGGGCAGATATCATATAGACCCTAAGAGAACACAAATGCAAGCCCAGGCTACAATACCTGCCAAAACTCTCAATTACCATAGAAGGAGAAACCAAGATATTCCAAGAAAACCCAATTTACACAATAACTTTACACAAATCCAGCCCTACAAAGGATAATAGATGGAAAACTCCAACACCAGGAGGGAATCTATACCCTAGAAAAAGGAAGAACTTAAATAGCCTCACAAATATAATCCCAACTCTAACAACAAAAATCACAGGAAGCAACAATCGCTTTTCCTTAATATCTGTTAACATCAATGGGTTCAATTCTCTAATAAAAATATATAGACTAACAGACTGGATACATTAACAGAACCCAGAATTTTGTTGCATACAGGAAATGCACCTCAGTGAAAAAGACAGGCATTACATCACAGTAAAAGGCTGAAAAACAATTTTCTAAGCAAATGGTCCCAAGAAACATGCTGGAGTGGCCATTATAATATCGACTAATATCAATCTTCCACCAAAAGTTACCAAAAAACATAAGAAAGGACACTTCATACTCATCAAAAGAAAAATCTACAAAAATGAATTATCAATTCTGAACATCTATGCTCCAAATGCAAGGGTACCCACATTCATAAAAGAAACTTTATTAACACTTAAAGCACACATTGTACCTCAGACAATAGTAATTGGAAACTTCAATACCCCACTATCAGCAATGGACAGATCATGGAAATAGAAACTAAACAGAGACTTGTTGAAACTAACGGAAATTATCCATCAAATAGATTTAACATATATCTACAGAACATTTCATCCTAAAACAAAGAAATACACCTTCTTCTCAAAACCTCATGGTACCTTATCCAAAACCAACCACATAATCAGACATAAAACATGCATCAACAGATACAAGAACTTCAAGTCCCCAAATAAAGAAATTGAAGAAGAACTCAGAAGATGGAAAGATCTCCCATACTCATGGATTGTCAAGATTAATATAGTAAAAATGGCCAACTTGTTGAAAGCAATCTACAGATTCAATGTAATACCCATCAAACTTCCCACTCAATTCTTCATATAGTTAGAAAGAATAATTTGCAAATTCATTTGGGAAAACCAAAAACCCAATATAGCAAAACTATTTTCAACAATAAAAGAGCTTCTTGGGGAATCACAATCCCTGACCTCAAGATGTATAATAGAGCAATCCTGATAAAAACTGCATGGTATTGGTAGTGACATACAGGTAGATCAATGGAATAAAATTGAAGATCCAGAAATTAACCCACACACCTATGGTCACTTGATCTTTGACAAAGAAGCTAAAACCATCCAGTGGGAAAAAGGTCAGCATTTTCAACAAATTGTGTTGGTTCAACTGGTCCTCTGCACATAAAAGAATGCACATCAATCCATTCTTATATCCTTGCACAAAGCTCAAGTCCAAGTGGATCAAGGACCTCCACTTAAAACCAGATACACTGAAACTAATAGAAAAGAAAGTGGGGAATAGCCTTGAACACACAGGCAAAGGGAGAAAATTCCTGAACAGAACACCAATGGCATATGCTCTAAGATCAACAATTGATAAATGGGACCTCATAAAATTGCAAAGCTTCTGTAAGGCAAAGAACACTGTCAATAGGACAAAATGTCAACCCTCAGATTGGGAAAAGAAATATCTTTACCAAACCTATGTCTGATACAAGGCTAATATCCATAATTCACAAAGAACTCAAGAAGTTAGACTCCAGAGAACCAAATAACCCTACTAAAAATGGGGTACAGAGCTAAACAAAGAATTTTTAACTGAGGAATACTGAATGGTGGAGAAACACCTAAAGAATTGTTCATAATCTTTAGTTATCAGGGAAATACAAATCAAATCAATCCTGAGATTCCACCTTATACCAGTCAGAATGACTAAGATCAGAAACTCAGAGGACAGCAGATGCTGTTGAGGATGTGGAGAAAGGGGGACACTCCTCCATTATTGGTGGGATTGCAAGCTGGCACAATTACTCTGGAAATCAGTCTGGTGGTTCCTTAGATAGTTGGACATAGTTTTACCTGAGGACCCAGCTATTCCACTCCTGGGCATATAACCAAAGGATTCTCCAACATATAGCAAGGACACATGCTTCACTATGTTCGTAGCATTCATATTTATAATAGCCAGAAGCTGGAATGAACCCACTATTCCTTCATCAGAGGAATGGATACAGAAAATTTGGTATATTTACACAATGGAATACTACTCAGCTATTAAAAACAATGACTTCATGAAATTCTTAGGCAAATGTAAGGAACTAGAAAATATCATCCTGAGTGAGGTTATCCAATCACAAAAGAACACACATGGTATGCACTCACTAATAAATGGATATTAGCTCAGAACCTCAAAATACCCTAAATACAATTCAGATACCAGATGAAGTTCAAGAAGAAGGGAGACCGAAGCATGGATACTTCGGTTCTTCTTAGAAGGGCAGAACAAAATACTCATGGGAGTAGACACAAAGTATGGAATGGATACTGACAGAAAGGCCATACAGAGACTGCCCCACCTGGAAATACATCATGTATACAGACACCAAACCCAGACACTATTGTGGATGCTGACAAGAGCTTAGAGGCTCTGTCAGAGCCTGACAAATATAGATATGGATGCTTGTAGTGAAACATTGGACTTAGCACAGGATCCCCAATGGTGGAGTTAGAGAAAGGAATGAAGGACCATAAGGTGTTTTCAACACTATAGGAAGAACAATAACAACCAACCAAATCCCCCAGTGCTCCCAGGGAGTAAACCACTAATCAAAGAATACACATGGAGGGACTCATGGCTCCAGCCACATATGTACCAGAGGATAGCATTGTTTGGCATCAAGAGGAGGAGAAACCCTTGGTTCTGTGAAGGCTTGATTTCTCAGTGTAGGGGAATGGCAGGGCGGTGAGGTGGGAGTGTATCGTTGAGTGGGGGAGCATCCTCATAGAAGCAGGGAGGGGTATGGGAGAGTGGGATTCAGGAGGAGAAACTGGGAAAGGGGATACCATTTGAAATCTAAATACATAAAATATCCAACAGAAAACATTCATAGAAGGTAATATTTTACTGTGAATGATTTTAAATTATTCTATCAGAGAGTATGTGAGTTTTCATATGTGTGTCTCTGTGTGTGTAACTTTGTTTACTCTGTATTTTGTATTGAAATTCAGAATATGCATTTAATGGGATGAAATTTTGAGTAAGTTGAGTCAAGACAACTTTATAACAAACTCAACAACACTTCTGGCAAAATAGGTGTAGTGAGTGGTTTAATATTTTCACTTCATAAATCTAGTAATATATATTTGCCAGTACACTAAAGAGTGTATTAGTAAAAAGGTGAGCTAAATATTAAAAATAAATATATTATTCACCTCTGCTTTTGGATCCATTTTCTATTTATAGATTTTCTTTGTTACAATGAATGTGATGGGAGAAGTTGTTGAAGTGAGCTGATTTAAGTAATAAAAGATCATAGGATGGGATAAAACAGTTGCTCTTTGTCAGTAATATAATAATTGTTAATAGCTCAACTGATCTTTAAATTTGTTTTTTCAAACTTGAATAAATAACAAAAAGTAAATTGTATTATTCTACTGTAAAACTTGCTATTGTGTGGACAGAGACTATAAAAGGTACTTGTTTTAAGTAAAATTTTGTGCTCTCAGTAATAGAGTACAAATATAGTATAAAGTATAATTTTTGTACAGCATGTACTCCATTAGCATAAAAATTGGTTTATTGTACAGGTCGTTCAATGCAATAGGATTTTATTATTTAATTTTAAATGACATCAAAAGAATTGATGTTTTTTTTTTCCTATAGCCGTTTATTTACCTATATTTGCTAGTTCATGCAATATAATTGCTTTGGAAATATGTAACTTATTTACAAAGATAGTTGGTCAAATCTATATTCCACATGTAAAATGATCTAATGAAATAGAAAGGCATAGTTATCTAAGTCTTAGACTCTAGAATCAGGTGTAATGGTCTGAAGCTTGATTCAATAACTTAATAATATGACTCCAAATAATATATTTATTTATATTGCTGCTCAGTATGTAGTTAATTCATCTATAGTACATAAGCATTAATATAGTTGTCTTAGTCAGGGTTTTACTGCTGTGAACAGACACAATGATCAAGACAAGTCTTATAAAAAAAAAAACAACATTTAATTGGGGCTGGCTTACAGGTTCAGAGATTCAGTCCATTATCATCAACGTGGGAGCACGGCAACATCTAGGCAGGCATGGCACAGGCAGATCTGAGAGTTCTATGTCTTCATCCAAAGGCTGCTAGTGGAAGACTGACTTCCAGGCAACTAGGGTGAGGATCTTAAGCCCACACCCACAGTGACATGCCTACTCCAACCAAGTCACACCTATTCCAACAAGGCCCCACCACCAAATGGTGCCAATCCCTGGCCCAAAAATATACAAACCATCACAATAGCATTTAAATGAAGCACTGTGTGTGATAATATCTGACTTATAAGAAGTACTGTCTATATGTCAGTTATCAATAAGGCTTTTACTCTCAGACACTGAAATTCATTTTTATCCATAAAGTTTATATACAGTTTGTCAACAATTGAAGTTGGAAAAAGATTTTTAAATTATAACTAAATTTATATTAAATGAGCTAGATTATACTGTTTCATTATTACTTATCATAATCCCCAGAATTCTCTTTTTATTCTATCTTAATATCTGGGTTTAACAGTATAGATCAGTGGTGGAGCATTTGAAAGATCTTGCATTCAATTCTTAGATATGCAAAAGAAAAAAAGAAAGCGAGTGGAGCCTTGGCCCAACCATTGGACAGAAGTTGGGGACCCCTATGGTTGAATTAGGGGAAGGATTAAAGAAGCTGAAGAGGAAAGTGACCCTATAGGAAGACCAGCAATCTAAACTAAACTGATTCCAGGGAGCTACCATAGATTGAGCTACCAGTCACACAGCATATATGGGCTGAACCCAGGCCCCCAGGAAATACAGAAGAATACACATAGAGAAGAATGCCTGCTCTGGCCTCAGTGAGAGAAGATTAGCCTAATACTTGAGAGACATGAGGTCCCAGGTAAGTGGAGGGCTGAGGGGGGCACCCTCTCAGATGTAAGGAGGAGGGAGAATGGGATGAGGAACTGTGGGAGCTGGAACTGGGAGGCGGGGCAATGACTGGAAGGTAAATAAATAAATAATTTAAAAAATGTATAATTACATGGTAAAGCCATGAATATCTACAATGAGTACAATAATAATATATTTATTTTACTGAAGTATTTCGCGTAGTGCCACATAAAATTTAATTCACAAAATTAAAATAAAAAGAAAATGTCATCTATGGTTGCCATGGGTACCTAGTCCAAATTTCCTATACCGTCACCTGGCAAGACTTTGTGGACAACCCACCAGATTTGCTGTAACTACTACTCCTTCCAGGGCACATCCTGGCTATGAAATAATACAAGACAGAGACACCTAAACCAACTGCCCCCTCCACTGCCCCTTCTACCCTGTTTTGCAGCAGAGTGGGGTTACAGATTTCCTTCTCTCCTCTCTTACCCTCTACCAGAACTTCTCAATGGCTACAGTTGCCCCACAACCAGCACTGGAGGGCACTGAAGTGGTGGCAGCACCAGAGGGAGCTGGAGGGGCAGCTGAACTCTTAATTAGAGGGATTGGCTTTCTAGGGATCAGGCCAAGCATGAGACACCAGACACCATAGTGGTCCTCCAAATTAGGGCCACAGGGTCCCCAGATGACCAGGGGAACCAACCCATGCAATACTGGCCTACTAGTGATCTGTATAATTGTAAGATGCAGAACCCCAATTTTTCAAAAAGGCCTGGCACCCTTGCAGATCTCCTGGATTCAGTAAACCTTACTCACCAACCTACTTGAAATGATTGTCAACAACTATTATAGATTCTCTTCACCACAGAAGAGATGGAGAGAATTACCCACGAGGCTCCAGGTGAAAACAGGACCTCTACTACCAATCAAATGATCATCGATACCTCTTTTCCTTTATCTAGACCCAACTGAGAATTAAACACAGATGAAGATAAGGAGAGGTTCCAGGTCTACTGTCAGATTCTAATGGGGTTCTCTGGGCTTACTGTCCCACTAATTTGGTTAGATAGGGGATGTTAGACAAGAGGATATATGGAGTCCCCTATAGCTTTTCTAGAAAGAATTGTGACTACATTCCAGACCTATACCCCGCTAGACCAGGAATCATCAGAGAACAATTTAACAGTGATGATGGTTTTTGTCAAACAAGCAATGACAGACATAAAGCATAAATTACAGAGTATATTGGATGCAGAAAAAATGTCCATACAAGTTATGTTGGTGGTTGAGGGTAAAGTGTATATATTACCAAGAGTTCCTTGAGGACAAACAAGCCTGCTCCAATGCCCAACACTGAACTTGTCCAAAATCTTGCTAACATCCACAAGCACTAAGGCAGAGAAACAACTGCAATTGTGACATCTAGTAGGTGACAAAGGTAAGAAACTATGGACAAGGGACAAGCCTGGACTCAAAAAGAACCAATGTTCATATTGTAAAAATAATAGGAAACAGTGTAGATGAGGAATGGGATGAGAAACTGGTAAGGTGGACTGGGAGGGGGCAAAGACTGAAATATAGAAAAATAAATTTAATAAGAAAATATGACATTAGATCAAGGACTATCCCTAGCAACCTCTTGAATACCAGAAAGGGGTTGAACAAAAGTGCTAGAAGTAGAATAATTAAGTGATTATGAGACACTGGGTTTAGAGTCCTTCCCCAAACCCAGGGTAACCATTAAATTGGTGGGGAAAACCATCAAAATTTTAGTGGATTCAGTAGCCTCAGAGAAAGTCATGGAAAATTATCAAATAGGTAATTCAGGGAACTACATGTATAATTACATGGTAAAGCCATGAATATCTACAATGAGTACAATAATAATATATTTATTTTACTGAAGTATGCATGAATCAGCATACATAGACTATCCAAAGATCAGTAGATCTCAGAATGGACTGAGTATGCTACTCTTTTCTAGTCATGCCTGAATGCTCCTACCCTCAATTAGGAAAATATTTGTTAACCAAAATTGGGGCCCAGACCACTTTTGACCTAAAAGGAATCTCTATCATAGGTCAAGATAGGCATCCAATATAGGTCCTCATTTTATCTTTAGAAGATAAATATAGACTAAACCAAAAAATCATAACTCCTAGAGAATACTCCACATGGTGGTCACAATTCCCCTTAGCCTGGGCAAAGACTGGAGGAATGGGACTAGTGACTTATTGAGCACATATTTAGATAAAATTAAAACCAGGGGCCACTCCAGCAAAGATAGACAATATCTGATGCCATAAGAGGCCAAGAGCTGGATCACTCCCCATATTAGAAAATTCAGAGGCTTAGAAATTTCTATGTACCAGTCAACATGAGATAACCCACTCCTGCCAGTTAAAAAGCCAGCATCTTCTAAAGGTCAATAAGTGACTCATGAACATGTACTCCACATTGCCTAACCTAGAGAGTCTGTTGAGTTCTCTAGAGCTGTCTAAAAAAGATACAACATATTAACTTTCAAATGTTTTCTTTGGTCTACCTGCAGCATGTAAGAGCTCTTTGCCTTAGAATGGCATGATCCAAGATTTCAATAGACAATTTACCTAGGCCCAGCTACCCCAAGGATTAAAAAAATTGCCCACAATCTTCTGTGAGGCCCTATATGAGGATCTTGGTGAGTACTAGTAGAAACACCCCAAGACCACCCTTCTATAATATGTATATGATCTCTTGGTGGCAGCAGAGACCCTGAAAGAATGCCGGCAAAGCACAGAAGGCTTAGTCTAGGTGATCTGTGGTATCAAGTGTAAGCCCAAAATGCCCAACTATGTCAACAGAAGGTAATGCACTTGGGCTACATTCCCAAGCGGGGTGCCAATGCTGGCAATCAGAGGCATGGAAAGAGAAAATCCTAAAGATCCCAACTCTTACCTCAAGATAGGAAGTGTGGGAGTTTCTCATGCCAGCAAGGTTCTGCCAATTGTGGATCCATAACTTATAGAACTGGCTAAGCCTCTTTATAATGTGACCAAAGAAAAAGAGCCATTCAAGCGGACCTAGGATCAAGATCCATCAAGGATCTTTAATGGATATGAACAGTCTACTATTGGATCCTGCCCTAGGACTGCCTGATGTGACTAAGTCCTTCCATCTTTATGTGGATGAAAGCAAGGACATAGCCAAAGGAATCTTAACCCAGTTGCTAAGCCCATGGAACAGGCCTATGGCCTACCTGTCAAAGAAGCTAGACCCAGTAGTATTAGGAAGGCTGCCATGCTTGCTGATCATCCAGGCCACTCCTCTGTTAGTCAAAAATTCAGACAAATTAGCACTGAGACAAGAACTATATATCATCCCCACATACATCATCATCATCAAAGGGGTCCTTAAACAACCCCCAGATGGCCACGCATGGCTCATTACCAGAGTTTAGTGCTCAACAAATCCCTATCCACATGCATCCTCGTTCTGCCAAGTATAGCCCTAAAGCCAACTTCCTTGCTCACAGAACAGGATCTTGAGGCACCGTTCCACAACTGTGCTTGGATCCTGAGCCAAGTTCATGGGCTCAGAAAGGACTTATTCGACCACCCAATACTGGACACACAGGGTACTTGGTACAAAGATGGTAGCAGCTTCATATGCGATGACCAGAGGTATGCAGGGGCAGTGGTGGTGTTTAATTCTGGAACTGTTTAGGCACATCATCCCAAAAAGCAGAGCTAATTACTCTGACATCGCCCTGACAATCTGGGAAGGGACAAGCAAGTCAGTATTTATACTGATAGCACATATGCTGTAACCACTGCACATGTTCATGGGGCCATCTATCAAGAGGTCAGCTTATGACACAGGGGAAGAATATTAAAAACAAACAAAAAATTTTAGACTTATTATAAGCCCTTCAGTGTTGGGGTCCGGACCTTTCGTGTTCCCCCAATAATCAGAATGGGATCCGCGGAAGATGGACAGGGCCTGGAAAGAGACTAGGACGGGAGAAAAATGGACACCAAGACAAGTCACTCCATTCGAAGCATCTAATTTTATTTAGGATTCTTCTTTGGTTTTTAGAGGGAAGGCCCCATCTGTAGTCATTTCTGTGCAAGCACCTAGAATTTGGCACAAAGCCTGAAGTATTGTGGGATGTCCCAGCTGTAGGCAGGTGAACTGGGCAGAGCCAGGGTCCAGGGCACTCTGGAATGTCTTTGCAGGATGCACATCTCAGGAGGGGCACAGGAGAAGGGGCAGCTGGACTCAGGTGTGGTTAGCAAGACAATGGAAACCAATCTTGGCTGGGGAAACACAATGTATGTCCCTTCCTGTGGCAAGTCCTCAGAGAGGTCAGGTCTGAGCTCCCAGCCTTGAGCCAGCATGGGGGGAAGGGAGACCACACTTCAGCTTCCCAAGAAGCTTGCAATTATTCACTGCCCTAACCACCAACCCAACAAGCAATTGCCTCTGAGGCCAAAGACAAGCAAAAGGCAGATGAAGCATCAAAGGCAGCCACCCTTAACCCCATGCTAACCCTGGCCCCTTTGGCTGCCAGATTCTGGGCCACCCACTCTGCCAGAATAAACAAAATATTCTAAGGAGGATAATGCTTACATCAGAAGCAAACTGTCTAGAGATTGGTGGCTTACTGGAGATGGTAAATTGATCCTTCCTGAAGATATTATTAGGAAATTCCTCCAACATATCCACCAGACTACCCACCCGAATATGAAGAAATTAGACCTTATTTGACATGCAGACTTGAAGATTATTCACCTAAAATCTTTCATGGAGCAAATCTCCTTTGAGAGCCAACAGACTCAACAATGCAGACCACGAACACAAAAAGAGGCTCTGGACAGACACCAGACCAAGTGCCCACTGAGGAATATATTTCACTAAGGTAAAACCAGGAAAACATAGATGTAGATGTTTACTAGTACTTATACTTTTTCAGGGTGGCCTAAGGCGTTCCCCACCAAATATGAGTGGCACAAACAGTGGTCAAAAAGATACTAGAAGATATACTTCCCAAGTATATTCAGGCTCTCCTGACTTCTGATAATGGACCCACCTTCACCGCTCTGGTAAGACAGAGGATGGCCCAAGTTATAGGGGCAGATTGAAAATTGCATTGTGCCTACAGGTCCCAAAGCTCAAGACAGGTAGAAAAGATAAACAGAACCCTAAAAGAGACCCTTAGTAAATTAACCACACAGACACGTGTTTTTTTCTTCATGGTTCTCCTTCTCTTTGCCCTATACAGGGTTCAAAACACTCCCTATACATTGGGATTAACCTCTCATATGATTTTATATAAAAGACCTCCACCCTTACTTCCTATCTTCAGTGATACTGTGGTTACTAAAATTGCTGACAAACATGTTCTTGATTCTCTTGAGACTCTTGCCCATACCAAAAAGGAATTTTTATCCTGGATAAAGACAATCTATGAGACTGTTCCTTGGCCTGCACTGTACAACTATATGTCCTGGTGACTGTGTGTTCATTAGGAGGCATCGAAAGCAATCCCTGGAGCCATGTTGGAAAGGACTATATATAGTTGTTCTAATCACTGTTACTGCTCTCAAAGTCGATAGTATCAATACTTAGGTTCATCTCTCTCTCTCTCTCTCTCTCTCTCTCTCTCTCTCTCTCTCTCTCTCTCTCACACACACACACACACACACACGCACACACACACACACACACACACACACACACACACCTAGTGATCTTTATCTAGACCCAAAGTACATCACACCCAAATGGCAGGCTCTCAAAGGCAATGAAAATCCTTTAAAACTCAAGTTGCAATACCCATAATTCTTATGGCCGTAATTCTAGTTACTGGGAATTTCTCCAAAAATAACCCCCACTGGCTTTACAACCAGACTTGCATCCTTAGTGATGTTTCTATGAGAGATGTGCTCCAATACCAGTACAAAGTTGTTCCCAAAGATACCTAGTTCTCCAATTTAACTTTTAACTTGTAGGACCTGATGTCAAACCCATAGGGTGGCAAAGAAATAAGACACCAGTGTTTTATGTCTGCCTGAGGCACAAAAATGCAGACAAAATTAGAATAAGAATGTGGGGTGCTAACTACTACTTTTGTGTCTCCTGTGATTATGTGCACTCTAGGGACATTTAGTAGACAATACCTATAAAAGATGACTTCATTAAGATAAATGGAGATTAAAAACTCAGGAGATCAAAAGGGTTTCTCCTGTGGGTTGGGGCACAAAAAGTCAAATAATCCTGTACTCATTCAGTTCACCCAAAAAGAAAAGGCCACTTTGAGATAAAAGATAAAAACAACTTGGGTTCTCAATCTATACAACAATTTGGGGCCAAAACCAGGAGCACTTCTTTCCATCCCTATTGTCAGAGAACCACAGGTTCCCAATGTAATATTGAGACCAAATCCAGTGTTGACCCCACCTAAAGTAACACCAACTCATGCCCCAAACCCACTATTACTATGAGGAAAATTCTGAATCCTAATAAAACTATGTCCCCTGAAGTCCAGACACAAAAAGATTTCCAGATTGATGAAGACACTAGTCCCCTTTGCCTATAAAAAGCCACCTCTAAGATCTTAAATGCCACCCATAATAAATTTGCTTCTGGTTGTTTGCTCTGGCTAAATGTCAAACCCCCTTATTAGGATAACATCACTTATAATGCCTCAGTCAACAAATCTGCAAAAGTCAGCAACTGTAGATGGCAACAAACAGACCCTCTCAAATTACAAACAGTTAAAGGTCTAGCAAAGAAGTACTCCCAAAATATTACCGCCTTTGAATTCAGACCATTCTCTGGGATTATTTCTGTCCCACCAGAGGATGCTTGGAGGGTCTACTCAACTGGTCTAACCCCATGTATCCACCTAGAAACACTTAATGTCTCCTCTGACTTCTATGTTTTGGTTCAGTTTGTTCCCAGGGTAACTTACTATTCAGGAGAAGATATTTGCAACCATCTTATTCTGGGCCCCTGTAATAAATTACAAAACAACAACAACAAAAAAGAAGACCCATTACAGCTATTGTTTTGTCTACCCTCCTAGGCATCAGTATAGCAGGAGCTATAGGATCAGGAGCCCAGTCTTAGTATTACAGGGAGCCCATTACAGCTACTTGTGGGAGGTGATTGATGGGCATGTCAAAAGATTTAAAAAGCCAATGACAGCTCTAAAAGAGTATATTTCCTCCCTAGCTGAAGTGGTTTTATAGGAGTTTTAAGTGCCTTAGACCTACTCCTCCTACAGCAAGGAAGGATATTTGTAGCTGAGAAAAATATTTTATATATGCAGACTGTATGGGAACGGTTGTTAGGGAAAATATGGTAAAATTAATGATTACAAGAGAGCTAGAAAAAGGAGAATCTCAAGAATGATATAAATGTCTGTTCAATGGTTACCCATGGTTAACTACTCTGATATCATTTTTAGCTGGCCCAATCATTACATTTACACTTGCTACTCGCTTTTGGGCCCAAAGTTGAAAGTTTTTGTTTTGTTTTGTTTTGTTTTTCTAAGCTCAAAACAAAACAGTGTTCTCATACTTGGCATTTGCATTTATCAAATTCCTAAAAAATTGTGCAGACAACAAGAAGGAATAAACTCACCCAAATCACAAAGAAAAAAATATATAGTGGTTAATATTATCAGAGACTGTGTCAATACTATACAACTCTTGGCCCTTAGGTCTCAGTATCAACTATTAGAACTTGAGACCCTGTATACTGAGATTCCATGATTGGGCCATCTTATATACTTGCGAAGGGAGGAATGAAGGGTACAACATAACATTATAAACCACATTTTGCTTTTAGACTCCATTTTATGATTAGCTTTCCCTTAAGATGGACTTAGCTACTGAAAAAAATGCCAACTAGTTACATGAATTATGTCTCCCTGGCAACCACAATTTCCCTAAAGAAACATCCATTACACACCTAGCAACAACCAATCACTCCTTAAGGGGAAAGTACCTAATATTCTATAGATTAAGCTAGCAACCATTTTTCATACCAAGCTGAAATCCTGACTAGACAATAGAAATGTGCCAAGCAAATGTCAAGCAATCATGTAACTGCCAAGTGAGAAAGTCTCTTACCCTGCTACAACTATGATAAAAATGCAAGTTTTGTACCAACTCGGTAAATTTCACACTATCTATTGTGTTGGAGAGGTTGGAAGGTCCAAGCTCAAGCTTAAAGATTCTTTGGTTTTGCATATGAGTTAAATTCTTGGTGGTCTCTCCTGGTTGGAGGGGACTAACCCAGTGATCCGGGCATAATATATGTGTCTTGTTGATGGGGCATTCATTTGCTAATATTAGAAACTACTTCTTCAGGATTACAATATATACTAAAGATTAGCTGAGACATCCAGCCTTAAGAGCTGCACATGTATGAGATTCTTGGCCTTTATATCAGGCACCATTCTATGTCAGACTAGCAGGATGACAGGCTGTAAGCCACTCTAATAAATACATTTTATTCTAGAATTTAGTCTATTAGCTTTACCCCTCTAGGGAACACTGACAACTAGTGTTGAAATTAATCTACATACTAGAGAAGATGATACCAACCTACTAGACAAGATGTATTCATTAATAGCATAGTGGTAAGTCTGATTGGGGGGGCGTAATAGTTTGAATAAAAAAATGACCTGCAGAACCTCAGATATTGCAATGTTGTTCCCATCTTGTAGTGCTGATTGGAGAGGTGGTGTAGAATTTCTGGATGACATATACCACTAAGAACAGGATTTAGAAATTTATAATTTCACCACATTTTCAGTTCACTCTCTTTGCTTTCTGTATATTGTTAGAAATGTGATCTCTTAGCCTGTTGTTGTAGCCACCTGTGGAAATGTTTTTCCCACAATTATAGAGTCTACTTCTGGAACCCACCATTATAGAGTCTACTTCTGGAACCATAAATCAAAAGGAACTCTTCCATAAATTGCTCTTGCCATAGTGTTTTATCACAGCAACAGAAAAGTAATTAATGTAAGTGGTAACTCTCTGCTCCCTTGATTGGATTGAGGGCCTGCTCCACAGGGAAGATTTCATGCTTGATACTCTAAACTTGGCCCAAATCTCATGACTGGAGAAATCATAGACTCTAAAGGAATACCTGATGTTATTTCACTACATAGTCAGGTTTTCAAACTGCCTTCATAAAATATATGTTTATACCCATAGGTTTGTGCTGCTATCAATTGGGTAAGAAAAACATTTTTTGTGTGTGTTTGTTTGTTTGGGGGGTTAATTTGTAGTTTATATTGGCTAATGCAGAGATTTGTAATTGGTTAAAGTATTGGTAATAAGTGACTGTGAATGCTTAGTCAGAGATGATTGTCCATATCAGCTGGTTCCTCCCCATTCAAAGCTCATGAATCATTAAGGAACTGTGGGTGAAAAGAAAATAAGACCTAGAGGATAGGGAAATGAGCTATGAAAATTTTTCTTCTAGACACAACATGACTGGTGTGTACATCCATTCACAACACAAAAATCAAGGCAATAAAATTTCTAGCATGTATGGTAGAGGATTGAGGAGGTCCCATCACAAGCAAAGAAACTATTGGCAGTTGATAGCTACTGAGGAACAGAATTTTACTCTTCTTTGTGGATATGACACTTTTAGATTATCCATAGATGGCTCTATGACTACTGGATATGATCTTGGGGACCAATTAATAATAATATCTTCAGATTTGTGTTTTCCCATTTATATTCGTAACTAATTTTGAAGATTTAATGAAGAATTAAATTTTATTTTAAAAGGTTTCAAGAACATTTGACATTTTTTATTCTTTTTTTTTACCATATCATAATGGCAAATGAAAAGTGGAACTCCCTATAATTTTATAAGATAACACAAAATGAACACTTTTTTCAACAAAAATATGAATCTTGTTTAACAGACTTCTGCTTCCTCAGATACAACCTGTATGTAATGTACTTCACTTTAGTTTTCCAAGTTTTCAGCTCAAAAAACAACTCAGTTAATATTTGACAATGCAGCATAAAGATGTGAGAGATGAATGTATGGAGGAAGGGTTGGAGGAGAAGGACTGGATAGAGATGGGATCTAAAACATTATATGTATGAATGAATAGTAAATAAAACCCTTAATTAAAAAAAATAATAAAATCTGAAATTTTTCACTTTTGCATTAGCTTTATGAATATTTTACTGTTAAATATTTTGCTGTAGTTGTTCTTTGGCTGCTCTCTCTGCCACACTGATTCCTGAGCAGACGGCTTTAAACTCCATCTCCAATTACAAAATATCATCTTCTAATACAACCACATATTTTGGCATGTTTGTCATTAGCAGAAATTTAAGAATTCTGAAGATTATCTATACCAAGAATGAACCAAATGGGACAATTAGCTGACCTTAGAAAATACTGCCTTATGTTCCTCTTGTGCAATCTGTCCACTAACAGATGCAAACGCATCCCATTAAGCTGTAAAGGAAGCTAAAGGGATGACAGCAAAAACCAGGAGGAGAAACAGTGAGGCTATTTAACAGAAGAGGAAGAAACTCAGAGTAGCCATGCTAAAGGGAAAACACAAACACTGTGGCATTTAAACTACTTGAAAGCAGCATTGTGCAGAAGGGATTTTACATACAAATCAGCATAATGCCTCTTAGCAAAATGCTGCCTGATGTTCTAAATGAACTCCAATTCTAGCACATAAACTATTACTGCTGATGGCTCTTACAAGTAGATATATGAGTAAAACATGGAGACAACTAAACATGTTTTTTTTGAAGTTAATAAATGTAAGCATAACAATTCACACTTTCATATTAATGCTTATTTTACTTAAAAATTGAAAACAATATTGGAAGATTAACAGAATTTCCAAGGTAAGGTTAAAAATGGCTATGACACACGTACATAGAAACATAATATATATACTTTAGAGTTATAGAAACATACACATACACAGAAATACACACAAACACAGTGGTTCATTTCAATACCAATTTCCTGTATTACAAGTGACTTTTCAAACAACCTTGTCTAACAAGGAGAAAAAATATTTGTAATGATGGAATAGCACTGAATAGTAATTAAGACCACTGTAAAACATGCACACCACTACTACTATGAAAATAAAAGCTAGTAGTTATATATATATATATATATATATATATATATATATAGAGAGAGAGAGAGAGAGAGAGAGAGAGGGGGGGGGGGGGGGGGGCTCTAAGGGGCTTTCTGTTGCACTCCTGCTTACAGAGTTTTCCCCTTCTGCTTGGAGTCAAGGCTAGGCCAAATTCCATTCTCCACCCACAGGAAAGTTTCAGGTAAAGTTCAAATGCTTGTCACTCTCACTAGCCAATAGATTTAAGGATCAATACTCTTAGCCAATACATTTGAACTGTAACTTGCTAATGTAACCTGTGCCCCTAAAAACTATAAAAAACTCTTTTTAATAACCATTTTGAGTCTCATTCTTTTTTTTTTTTTTTTTTTTTTTTTCAACGTAAATGGTCTTGAGGGTCTAATTGAAGGACTATCCCGACTTGATGTCGATCTGTGTCTTGGTGTCTCACTTGGAGGCATCTCAAAGAATGTACCACTGACCAAGGGTTTTTCAAGACAGGGTTTCTCTGTTTATTGCTGACTGTCCTGGAACTCACTCTGTAGAGCAAGTTGGCCTCAAATGATGCAGCATATACTGTCTACAAATTTTCAGCATCATTTTCCCGTTTATTTTATTATTGTAGGTTTATCTATTAGAGTCATTTGATTGGTTTTGGCAGGACTGAGAGTACTTATAGAGCTTCAAATTGCATAGTCATGCTCATCAACAACACTTAAGCAATAAAGTTCTGGGAGTAGAACTTGTATTTGATAAAATATGAACCCAACTATGAAGCTGTTTGGGGACTATGGTGTTACTGTGCCAGCCATTCCATGGAGATTATGATATAAGCAACTATTATCTGAACCTTGATCCAGTTCATGTTATTTTTGATCCAGTGTGTCTTCAATGTAGCATTCACAGCAACCTTCTAATTTATTTTATTTAAAAATGTCAAATAAGCATAGTACATATTTATCACATAATAACATTGTGTTTTAATGTATTTAGACAGTTTAACAGCCAAATTATATTAACAGAAATTTAAAATAATAACTGTCCTTTTAGGGTAAAAACAGTTTTTAGTTTACTTTCAGTTACTTTTTGAGTATAATTATATACTATCATGAACTATAATAGCTTCATTGTAATCTTTTGCATTTACTTCTTTTTTAAAAAATAAAATAAAATAAAATCTTGTAGCCATTGTGCTGATTCCCCGGTTTTCCAAATCCCTATCCGTAACAATCACCATTTACGCTCCATTTCGACCATTCCTAACAATCCTAACAATCCATTTTAACAATACTAAATTTCACATGGAAGCACAAGATGGCTTGAACAAAAAGATCAATGTTGGAGTTATCACAATATCTGATTTCAGGTTAGGCTGTAGAGTCAAAAACAAAAACAGCTATCAGGAAAAGAAACATGATTTTTATTTGATTTGAAGTTTTGTTTTAGTGTTTTGTGTGTATGCCTGAGTGGAGAGAGTGATGGGGGAAAGATAGATGATAGGCAGGCAGGCAGACAGACACAGACAGACAGACAGACAGACAGACAGACAGACAGAAAAACAGATTGTTAGATATATGATAGATAAAAGTGAAGGTGTTAAGAAACATGAAGAGGAAATAGAATTACCTATGGTTTCGGTGTCTACAATATACTGACTATATAATAAGTCTAACATACATTATATACTGAGTCCTAATTGGCAAAAATCCCTTGTAATTGCCTCTGTACAAACCATCATGCAGGTGTTTTAAATAAAGAGCTAGCATCCTCAGATCATAACCTTGTATCATCTTGGTGCACTGTGAATTATTGGAGGGGTTTTTAAAGCTGCTGAGAAGACATTGCATATATTGTTAATAAAAGTTATTTCTCTCAGTAAACTCTACAGATGCATGTTACACTTTTGCTCATATCTAAGGCTAGAAATAATCCATGGAAAACAGCTATGAAAATAAAAGCTATTTGTATTAATATTTATTGTTTAATTTCTCTGAATATAATTGTTTTGGCCAAAGTACAAAAGAATTGAATCAATTTCTTATAAAATGCAATCAATATTTCTTGATGAGTATGTAGGAAGTGCAGAAGGAAGAAATTCTATACTTATGACTTAACTGTTTTGCTTTTGGCAAGTAGTGTTAATCTAAAAACAGAATGAATTTCTACATATACCATGCACTGTAGTTAAACATTGTCTAACTGTTACACTATTATACTGTAGAGGAGACAGCATCAGCATATGCACCAGCCTCCATCTCCTTATAGAGGGGGTGGATAGATTAGAGTACACATTTACAAATGCATTTGATTTGGATTCTACATAGAAATGAAAGTATAGAGCTTATGCACTTACCTATTAATGATGACAGATTTGTATCATAAATAATGAAGGTAAAAGTAAAACAGTGACAGATAAAGCAGATGGTATTTTCCCTAACCAGTCTACAAACATATTCCAGGTGAAATATTTCAATAGTATGCTACATAGTCATAGTAATTTGAAGCCCCCCATGAGGCAATTAGTGTTGTGATAACTATGTGAGCAGAAAAAAGTAAATTTGTCCTTTTTAGTATCTGGCAGTACCACAGAAGGTTTTTCTCTTTCTCTCATTATTTCTTTATAGATTGCATCTCTAATAGAATCATTTGACATTCATATTGCTTGGAATTTTATCTTAATCAATTGTTTTCATTACCTAAATATGCTATCATTTGTACCCTGTCCCATTCGCTTCTGTAGCAATCTGTAAAATTGTATGATCTTTTTTTCACTTTCTGTTCTATGTGCAGGTGTTTATATCCAAACAGCTTCCAGGCATATTGACTTTACATTCCTATAGTTATTTTCTACTTCATATATTTCAAACTAAATTTTATCTCATAACCCACCTAATTCTGGAACTTTGTAACTGACAAAATTATGTTTTCTTTCCCTTGTTTCTTCTTAACTTTAGTCATTAAATCAATTATTAATTTCTTGCAATTTTATTTTATATACATTTCTTAAGTACATTCCCTTTTTTTCATGTTTGAATTTTGTATCTTGGAAAACTTGCTTAAGTCAACGAAGTAGCTTTGTAACTAGGTATCCTATACTGCACAATTTCTCAGTATGATTAACCTAAACACAGTTTTCATGTTAGTCTATTTTGAACAGTCCAAAAGGCAGACCAGACAAAATGACCATAATTCAAGCCATTTGTTTGGAAGAAGAGATATCTGAGCCAGGGAAATGGAAGTTAAACAATATTTAGTTGTCTGTGAAGCTAGAAAGCACTAGCAATTAATAGATTCCTGGGGAATCTAGAAAATTATGAAGAATACAACTTGGTTACATTTCACTTACAAATGTAAAGTATTGATTATAAAACATGATTTAGCTTAGTCTAACTCTGTAGCTATTCGCTGAGTTTTACAGATTTTGAATGGGCCTAATTTTGCTTTGAGATGCTTATACATAATTTGCACCTATTTTTCATTATTTGCGAACCCTTCTTGCTATAAATTATAGAATTTAGGCAAATGAACTTATTGTTGCTTTCTGTGTGCAATGATATAACATGAACCCATATCTTTGGTTGCTTTACCCATGTTTAAAGTGTCATTTTTCTATCACTAATGTGTATTTCTGGTTCTCTTTGTTTGATTTTTCATTTGAGATATGATCCCACGAAGCCCTTACCATGGGGTTTTTCTTTTAAACTCTAAAAATATGACCTCCAAGCCATTATTGATTGATTAACTGATCAGTTGATTGTCTCTTTAGAAATTATTTTAACAGGGAGACTAAAATCCCTGAAAGGATACCCTGTATTTCCTCAGTAACTTGTCGCTACTCAGGGGGAACATTTAACATTTCAGGTGTGGGTTCAACAATTTTCTAATAACAATTATAACCACAGATGGATCTAGATGAGTCTTGATGTAACTACTTTACCTGATTTATTTTTTTTTTCTTTTCATTTCTAAAATCAGGATGTAACTAACATCCCATCGAGAGAGTGGTCCCTTTCAGTAATGAATCATACTTTCTATTTTCTATACTAATAAAATATAAGACTATAAACATTACAAGATAAGAAAACTTGTTTTATTCAACCTCATGTATGTCATTTAAGGAAATTAATCTCAGAAAAGGTAAAAAGAAATCTGCATCATATGATTCATTGAATTTCAGATGTAAGAGTAAAAACTATTTTGTTTAGTCATATAAATCAAGTAATGCAAGTCTGATGACTTGTAAATCACTTACAGAAGGCTTTTGCTCTAGTTTGCTTTCTGTTGTGACCAGAAGCAACCTAGGTCTAAAAGGGTTTATTAGGCATAATAAAGTTAGTCACTGATAGAAGTGGAAGCAGGAACTCAAGCGAAACCAGAGACAGAAACTGAGGCAGACGCCATGGAGAAATGCTGATTACTGGCGTGCTCATATATCTTTCTTAAACAGACCCTAAACACCATCCCCAGCTAAGTGTGGCACTATTCACAGTGGGCTAAAACAATTATCAAGCAAGAAAATGACACATAGATATGTCTAGCTGGAAAGTCAAAATGACAAAAATCTGTAACAACTTCAGATAGGGGAATAAAGAAAGAGTAGATGAACAGGGCAGAGAAAGTGGATGGCATAGATTATCCCAATTATCTGCAAAGCAAATTCTTAACCTATAGTTAATTTCATAGCATGCTCTCTTGTGAGATATATCTAGATGCCCTGCTTGACACAGTAAAGACAATAGTGAGAATACTCATTGACATGGAAATGCTAACAGTTTGGGGGAGTGTTTGAATATAACCAATAGCCCAATTTAATCTCAAGCTGATATCTTCACCATGTGCAATGGGAGGAGAGGCCCTTGGTCTGGTGAAGATTATATACCCCAGTACAGAGGAATGCCAGGGCCAGGAAGGGGAAGTGGGTGGGTTAGGGAGCAGGGTGGAGGAGGGTATAGGGGACTTCTGCTATAGCATTTGAAATGTAAATGAAGAAAAATCTAATTAAAAAAAAAAAGAAAAAATCCTCCCATATATTTGCATAGCTGACATATTAAAAACTAGCTCCTAGCATTTCCCCCCACCTGCAACCTCTGGCAGCTGCATACTTCCATTCATTACCGTGGCCCTCTGGGTCTCTATCCTGTCTTTCCTTATACCTGATCACGCCCTCCCATGTCCCCTCCCCATACTCTCTTATACTTCTCTATGCCTCCCATGAATATTTTGTTTCAGCTTCTAAGTGGAATTGAAGCATCCTCATTTGGGCTTTTCTTCTTGTTAAATTTCATATTGTCTGTAAGTTGTATTATGGGTATTCTGTACTTTTTGGCTAATATCTACTTATCAGTGAGTACATACAATGCATGTTCCTTTAGGTCTGGTTACCTCCCTCAGAATGATATTTACTATTTCCATCAATCTTCCTGAAAAAGTCATGATTTACTTGTTTTTATTAGCTAAATAGTATTCCATTGTGTAAACAACATTTTCTGTATCGATTCTTTGGTTGAGCAACATCTAGATTGCTTCCAATTCCTGGCTAATAAGAATAAAGCTGCTATGAACACAGTGGAGCATGTATTTGTCCCTGTGATATTGTTGAGCATCTTTTGAGTATATGTCCAGGAGTGGTATAACTGGGTCTTCAGGTAGAACTATTTCCAATTATCTAAGAAACTGCCATATTAATTTCCAGAGTGGTTGTAAATGTTTGCAATTCCACCAGAAATGCAGGAGTGTTCCCCTTTTTCTATATCCTTGCCAGTATGTGCAGTAAGTTTTTGAACTTAACTGTTCTGAACCTGGGCACTTGGGAGCTCCAGAGACTATGCCACCAACCAAAGAGGCTGGTCCAAGGCCCTTGGCACATATGTAGCACAGGGTTGCCTAGACTGGCCTCAGTGGGAGAGGATGTGCCTAATCCTGTAAAGACTTGATGCACTAGGGTTGCGGGATACCCAAGTAGGAATCACTATCTCAGAGTTGAAGGAAAGGACGTTGGGTGAGGAAATTTTAAAGGGAAACCAAGAGGGGAGCAGCGTCTGGGATGTAAATAAATAAAATATATTAATTAATTAATACAAAGCAAGCAAACAAAAACAACTAGCATCTAGTAGGTAGTATGTTTACATTATTTCACTGACATAA
This sequence comes from Mus minutoides, assembly GCA_902729485.2. Lineage (NCBI taxonomy): Eukaryota > Metazoa > Chordata > Mammalia > Rodentia > Muridae > Mus > Mus minutoides. Next base: position 611,558 of record LR753306.1, read on the forward strand.
CTGTCAAACAATTAGCACACTAAGTTGATTTTATTTAATATAGATATTTTTATTAAGGTAAAATATTAAAAACTAGGGAAATTAGACCTCTTCCAAGTGACATAAATAAGTTATCTCCATGCTACCTTAATTTAAGTACATAATTCCATGGAGGGCTTAGAAAGACTTGTTTATTATTAATTTGTATTTATTCCAATAAGTTGCAATGCATATATTATATTTGGAAGCACTAGGCTCTAACTCTAGTTTTAAAAAAAATCAGTATTTAAAAATAAAAGGTACATTTGTATAGAAATTACCTATCTTGCAATTTATTTGGGAAGAAAGTCTGAAATATTATATTCACTCTGATATATGATTTAGAGCATTTAATTTTCACCCTTCTGCTACCTACTTTTGAATAAGGTTCATTTAATCAAGGAATATAAACTATTTTTTAAAAATTATTGGTTTTTAAACAAGTAACAGTTTTTTTTCAGGATTTTCTTTTTGACATTCATTTATGTTGGCAATATTATATCTTTAATTTTATACGATTCATTGATTTTTAAAGGCTCATCAGCTGCTCTGTTATACTACTTTTCTTGACTTGACATTAATATTTAATCAATTTCTCAGTTGAAACATGTCTTCAGGTAATTATATTTATAAAGGTCATATGAGTGATATATTCTCAAAGCCATTCATTTTGTTTTGTCTTTTCTCATCGTTTATTGTTACAAAAACTACATTCATCTGAGATTGCTTATTCTGTGTCTAAACTATTGGCTGTTTTTATTTCTTAGAGAATTATGAAATTTATCACCCAAATAAATATACTCCATAAAAATAAATCTATATGTATGGCTTATTTTATCAATCTCCCACCTCTAGCACAATGTAATAAACTAGCCCATTTAAAGTATTTCAAAATATACTGAGGTTAATGCTCATGGATCTTTGCAGAAGAGAGAGCTATAAATTATAGGTAAGATTAAAGGACAAAACAACAAATTCATATATGAACTCATAACAGTTGTGAAAACATGCACAAGACTTGATGCAAAAGCTTAATATAGACAGAACCCCAGTGTATAATGGTAAGGATGTACACGGAATACCACCACTATCTGAAGAGCTACTGGCATTTGATAGCTGAGGAGAGAGGAGGTGTCAGGTGTGTTTTAATAATGTGACCCTTGTGTGGTACATAGACCATATGCCTAGGCAGCCCCTAGTCCCAAGGGTAGTTATTTAAAAAAAAAAAAGAGGAAGGAAAGAAAACACATTCATGTGAGTTGAAAGAAGTAGTGAACATGTCCAAAATATTATTCATTAACATTACTAAAATATTGAAGAAAATCATAACCATAGTTAGCAAAAATCAAATGAAACTCTTTACCTTGATATAGGAAATATATTGAACTTACCATATAGCAACAGAGCTCATGTTGTAGTCGCTGGATCTCACAATTTCATGATTTGACTAGACATCAAGAGAGGTAAAAATCAGAAAGAACTTGTAAGAGGATTGTGATGTGACTGACTGACTACCAGTGGTACAGGAAATTCTAGGAATACTTCAACCACCTACGGACTCAGTGCTACTGCAAAATTTTATGGGCTATTATGATCTATCTTGAGGGTACAAAAAGGTAGCAACAAAACCACTTGGTTAATTTCTGCCTTTAGTTTGCCCAGCTTTGTGAAAGAAGGAGTCTATCCCCTATCCGAGCACAGTCCCGCGGGATGGATGAATATCACATATTGAATATGAGCAGATGCCTCCTTTACTTCTTATAAACAAGCATTGAACGTAGACTAACATGGATATAACAGAAGAAATAACGCCTATGAAGACAGAGAAGGTATTTAATTATTATTATTATTCAATTTTTAGGTGAAAATAAGAGTAACTTTTTTTTTCTTTCAGGGTTGCAGAAGGGATAGTGGAAGGATGAGAGATGCAGAGTACTGTAAAAGAATTTAAAAATATGTTTTTTCTGCCGAGTGTGGTGGCGCACGCCTTTAATCCCATCACTCATGAGACAGAGGCAGGCGGATTTCTGAATTCAAGGCCAGCCTGGTCTATAAAGTGAGTTCCAGGACAGCCAGGAATACACAGAGAAACCCTGTCTCGAACCCCACCCCACCCCCTAAAAATGTTTTTCTTTTTCTTTTTCTTTTTTTTTTTTTTTTTTTGGCTTTTTCGAGACAGGGTTTCTCTGTGTAGCCCTGGCTGTCCTGGAACTCACTCTGTAGACCAGGCTGGCCTTGAACTCAGAAATCCTCCTGCCTCTGCCTTCCGAGTGCTGGGATTAAAGGCGTGTGCCACCACGCCCAGCTAAAATGTTTTTCTTGAGACAGAAAGTAATGTCCTTCCTTCTAGCATCTGGATCAGGTTTCAACTGGACCAAGATAAGATAATCATTCTGTAGGACAAATGGGTAATTTTATTTTGTTCACATGTCTTTTGTCACCCAACAGTTTAACTTGCTCGGTACTTGTTAATGGTTCCTTCCTTCCTTCCTTCCTTCCTTCCTTCCTTCCTTCCTTCCTTCCTTCCTTCCTTCCTTCCTTCCTTCCTTTCTTTCTTTCTTTCTTTCTTTTTCTTTTGTTTATTTTTTTCCAATTTTTATTAGATATTTTCTTCATTTACATTTCAAATGCTATCCTGAAAGTCCCCTATACCCTCCCCCATCCCCGCCCTGTTCCCCTAACCACTCACTCCCACATGTTGGCCATGGCATTCCCCTGTACTGGGGCATATACAGTTTGCAAGACCAAGGGGCCTCTCTTTCCAATGATAGCCAACTAGGCCATCTTCTGCTACACATGCAGCTAGAGACACGAGCTCTGGGGATTCTGGTTAGTTCATATTGTTATTCCACCTATAGGGTTGGAGACCCCTTCAGCTCCTTGGGTACTTTCATTTTGATTCAAGGAGGCACAGTTAGATAGGATCCAAGAGGAAAGACTGGGGATGACAAAATCACCATCACTAATTAGAGAAGACGGTGACTAGGAGGGTAAATTAAGAACATTTCATCTTCTCAGGAATAAACTCTATGAAATCTACATGGGGCCAACTGTTAGTAATTGACATCTGAAATCTGTTGATTGCAATGCATGAGAACCATTTGAATGAATTCTTTTGCACTATAGTACATAGGCTTTAGAGTGAGCAGAGATGTTTAAGGGCACTTCCCTTGTTAGAAAGTAGACTAATGTGAAATTATCAACTTGGGATTTTCACCTTACTAATCTTGAGGGTTGGTTCCCCCACTCCAGGATGTGGGAAAGGGTCTAGCCATGCAACAGTTGCACCCTTCTATCCCTTTTTAATAGAGCAGTTAGAAAGGGAAATATTTGAAAGGAGACCCCCTCTGTCTCTGTCTGACTATCAGATGATCCAAACACAAAAGCAATTTTATTTTCAGCTGGCATGACCAGAAGTACACCTTTACTATTCTACTTCAAGGGCATATAAATGATTTATCCCTGTGTCACTGAGGGACGCTGAGAGCTTTTCCTAGCCCCACACCCTCCTTACAGCTTCCCCTTCCCACCTGGGGTCAAGGCTAGGCCAAGTTCCATTCTCCATCCACAAGAACTTTCTTGAGTAAAAATTCTCAGGGAAAAAACAAAGCAAAACACAGAATGTACTGACTGGAAGTTACCTGACCCTCTGGAAAGTGCCAGGTAGAGTGCCAAATGCGTGTTATGATCTGCCCATGCTTGCTAGCCAATAGATTTAAATGTCAGTATTCTTAGCCAATAAGTTTCAACTGTAACCTTGCTGATGAAACCTGTGCCCTAAAAAGTATAAAAACTGCTTGTAATAGTCATTCAGGGTCACCTTTTAGTCATTCACTTTGAGGGACTAATTGAAGGTCTACTCCAAGGCTCCAGAAAATAAACCTCATGCTTTTGCTTCATCTTTGTCTCTTGGTGTCTCCACTCAAGGACATTTCGAAGTAAGTACCACTGACTGTGGGTCAAGGGGGAGTGGGTATCTTACATGTGGGGGCTCGTCCAAGATTTAGGGAGACCCCTGAGACACCACCAAGTAGACTGATCAGAGCGAAAAAGACTGAGCTCTGCAACAGGTGCCTTTTGGAAACATCAAGACACAGTATTGGCAGGAGCCCACCTATTCTTGCTATAACCTGGTTTCTGTGTTTTCTGTTTTGATTATGTCATTTTGCTTTGTGTTTTTTCCACAGGGAAGAAAACACACACAGAATAAACATGACTGTTCCATTTAGAAGTTACAGAAGAAGAAGAAGAAGAAGAAGAAGAAGAAGAAGAAGAAGAAGAAGAAGAAGAAGAAGAAGAAGAAGAAGAAGAGGAGGAGGAGGAGGAGGAGGAGGAGGAGAAGGAGGAGGAGGAGGAGGAATAAAGTAGGGAGGCTGAGTAATAGAAGTCCAGGTGGCACTTCATGGTGATCATGATAAGGTAGTACTTCAACAGACTGATAATTCCCCAGAATCATCCATAATGTTATGGCATACAGGTTTAGAATTTTATACAAAAAAGAGAGAAAGAAAGAATTACAATTTCTGAGTTCAGAAATTAAACAGAGATGGCAACAGAAATAACTGTATTGAAAGGGGTACATATATACATTGAAACCTCAATGTCCACCCCACCAAGTAGCACAACTTCTATAATGCCAAGTTTCCTAATTCTTCCTAAAACAATCCAGCAACTGAGGACCAAACATTCAAATAGTGGTCTATTGAGGCTAGTCTCATTCAAATCTTCACAATATGTATCTAATTAAGAGCATAGGTTATCTTTCCATTTTTAAACTGTCATTAGGTGTATCATGTTTCCTCAAATTACAGGCTTTAAAGTAGTATGCTTTGCATACAGTGATAAGTAGGATGAGAATGACCACCCATAGGTTCATATATTTGATATGTGAACCCCCAAATAGGAATATTTGGGAAGATTGGAGGTGTGATCTTAGAAGGGGTATATATCACTGGTGGTGGGCTTGGAGATTTCAAAAGCTGTCATTATTCACATTTTCTCTCTGTCTCTGTCTCTGTCTCTGTCTCTGTCTCTCTCTGTGTCTCTGTCTCTGTCTCTGTCTTTGTCTCTGACTCTCTCTCTCTCTCTCTCTCTCTCTCTCTCTCTGCCTGCCTTGTGCTTTTGTATCAACACATAAGCTCTCATTTAGTGTTCCAGTGCCATGCATGTCTGCCAGATGCAAAGGTTGCCATGCTCCCTGGCTTATGTTCCTAGCCTAACCTTCAGAAATGAAAACAAGCCATCAATAGTATCTTTCTTTTCTATGTTGTCTTACTCAGGCTGTCTCTTTACAGCAATAGAAATGTGACTAAGACAGAAATGATTAATTTGGATTAATTCTTAAGAGAGGGAGCAGTTTTAGGCCTTTGCATTCTTTTGGCAGTGACAGGGATGGAGGCACAGTTCCACACTTCCACATTTTCATGGGTTCCATACCTCCACGTATTCAAGCCCAGGGAATTCTCTTTGGAGAAATCAGGCAAATATGGGATTCATGGATTCAATGCAGAAGTGAATTGGAGGGATAGGCACTATGAAGCTGATTTGAAGGTAATTTTAAAAGATTTAAACATATTTTCTAGTAATAAATTTTCTTCTTTGACAATTAGGTACATGTATATAATGCATTCTTATTACTTCTCTACCATTTTAATCTCTAGCTCCTGTGAGTCTTCCATCTTCCTTACAATATCCTTTCCATATTCATGACATTCTGTTTTGTGTCACACAGAGTTTAACTATGGCTATTGGTTTGATCACAGGTCTATGTAATTATCTGTGACTGCTTTCGGGTCTCAACAGAGGTTTTAGAAATGGGTACTAAATTTTTCCTTCTACCAGAGTCTATTATTTCCCAACAGTTCAGCTGTAAGTGTCAGGAAGTCATGAGATATATTCACTGATATAGTTGGGCCAGTCTTGGGTAGGCTCAGTGCCAGTATCTACAATTGCTGTGAGTTCCTATTGCTATGGACAAGAAGAGTTATGTCACTATTGTACAAGAGGATACTTCTCTATAGACAGGTTGTTACTATAGCTGATAGGCTGACTGAGGCCACATAAGGCAGCCAAGTTAGGGGAATGGAATCCATAGGCAGGCAACAAACTCAAGGACAGCTCCTGCTCCAGTTGTTGGGGGACCCACATGAAAACCAAGCTGCATATCTGCTGCATATGTGCAGGGAACCTGGGTCAAGACCATGTATGCTTTTTGGTTTATGGTTCAGTCTCTGCAAGCGCCCAAGAGTCCAGCTTAGTTGATTCTGTGGGTCTTTCTATGGAGTTCCTGTACCCTCCAGAGCCCTCTATCATTCCTCCAACTCTTCCATATAACCCCCCAATTTACATCCAATGTTTGACTGTGGGTCTCTGTATGTGTTTCAGTCAGCTGCTGGGTGGAGCCTCTCAGAGGACAGTTATGTTAGGCTTCAGTCTGCAAGCATGACAGAGTATCATTAATAGTGTCAGGAGTTGGTGCTTGCCATGGGAAGGGTCTTAATTTGGGCCAGTTATTGGTGGCCCATTCCCTCTGAGTCTATTCTACATTTGTCCCTGCACATCTTCTAAGCAGGACACATTCTGAGTTGAAGGTTTTATGGGTGGGTTGCTGTCTTTATATCCTTCCCCAGGGAGTCATGCTCAGCTTCCATATCCCCCATTGCTAGGATTCTTGCCCCTATAGGCATCCTAAGACCTCCTCCCAACCCAGGAGTCTGGCATGTCCTAGAGACAGTCTGCCACCTGTGCAGACTTCAGTTCTCTCTTCTGCTCTCCCTTCACCTGATTTACTCCTATCCTGCTCCCCTCTGCTTCCCATTACCTCTTCCATCCAGTTCCTCCCTCCACCCATCTTCAATATCTATTTTATTTTCCAAACTGAAAAAATATTCAAATATTCTCCCTTGAGATTTCCTTGTTATTTGGCTTGTGTGTGTGTGTGTGTGTGTGTGTATGTGTGTGGGGTTCATTGATTATAAAATGGTTACTAATATCCACTTATAAGTGAACACATACCATGCATATCCTTTGGGTTTCTGTTACCTCAATCACATGATATTCTCTAGTTCTATCCATTTGCTTGCAAAATTTATGTTGTACTTGTTTTTAATCGCTATTACTAGAAGTTAGCATTTTTCCTATCTAATCCTATGAAAGATGGCCACCAGGAAAGAACTTTCCAGCTTAATTCATGCATGATTTCTCTATATTTTGTTAAATAGTGAGTTAGTTATACTTTCAGCAGTAGGATCTTATCAAATAGCTCGGGTATGAAAACCAGAGGAATGAATAGAACTTGCATTGTTTGGGGGAGGGGGAACTTTTGTGGTTCCAGATAGTAGGCTTCCACGTGGGTTTTCCATATTCTGTTTGTTTGGGTAACTTCCCATCTAATCTCCTCATCTCTGACACTATCTCATCCTCCTCCATGATTAAATGGTCACATTGTCATTATTCTTTCTCTCTTGCCTCCTTTTTATGAATGTTATATGCTTTGTAATCCCTTAAAATAACCTCCCCGTCCACATTATCTTTTTCTATTCCCTGGTTTCAAGGTGTAAGTTAAACATACAAAAGTAAATAATCGAGGTTAGAATCAAAATATAACAGTATGCCACATTTGTTTCTTTGAATTATTTAACCTTACACAGTATACTCAGTATACTATCCAATACAATCTATTTACCTGTAATCCTAATAATTTTATTTTTGTGGCAGAATTATTCTATGTTAAAATATACCACATTGTTTTTTCATTCTCCATTCATCAGGTGTTTTAACAAGTAGGCTGTTTCCATTTTCTAGATACTGTGAATAGCCTATCAATTGACATGTCTGTGCCAGTATCTCTGAAGTAGATCACCCTTGGGTATCTTCCAAGGAGAAATAGAAGGTGCTCTCATGGCACTTTTAATTTTTTGCGAATCTTTCAGATTGATTTCCAAAGTAGCTGTAACCATCTTATGTTCTTACTAGGAGTGTGTTTAAATGTTCACCTTTCCCTAAAGGTATAGCATTGTTTGCTGTCATTTGTATCCTAGATGGTGGCCATATGAATGGGATGATGTAGAATCTTAAAGTACTTTTCCTGGCCGGGCGTGGTGGCGCACGCCTTTATTCCCAGCACTCAGGAGGCAGAGGCAGGCGGATTTCTGAGTTCGAGTCCAACCTGGTCTACAAAGTGAGTTCCAGGGCAGCCAGGGCTACACAGAGAAACCCTGTCTCAAAAAACCAAAAAAAAAAAAAAAAAAAAATTACTTTTCCTTCGAATTTTGATGGATAAGGATGTTGTATGCTTTTTACATGTTTCTAACTATAAAAAATGGAAAAACTAATGTAGATATTAATACAAATATTAAAGAAAAAAACAAACAAATCACTAGGAAAATAATAAGGAAGACCAAACTGGTAAGTACAGGCTTCTCAAGGGAGAGTCACAATTAAGTATCTTAGTATTAGCTATATATGCCATTTTATGTGATGCTCAAGTTATGACTCAAAAGATTTCCAAGAAACATCTTTTAATTTTCTTTTCTTTCATTTGGAAAAAAAAGAGATTTCAGAATCACTTTGGAGGTGCCTTGGGTGTGGAAAGACTATCTGACAAGGCAAATGTGGAACCTCAAGGTTGCACAAAGGATTTCTTTATGATTGGTCTTTTACTGTACAAGGAGTTTACACAGGAAATCCTAGAAAACTACTGGTTACAGCTGTAAACTTAGAAACACCTTAAGCAAATGTTGTTATTAAAGTTATATTGCAATTCTTGATTCTCAGCTGGTGGGAGTGGCTTCAACCAGACTTAGGTTACAGGTTCCTTTCCCTTCTGTCCTCATAGTTTTCCTCTCTAGCCTCAATATTATAAACTTTTGCAGTGTTCACAAAGTTATGCTTCCATGCCAGCAAAAAGGTACAATTCAAAAAACCAATCTTTTGACTATAAAGCATTTAACTGAGTAAATTAAAAAGAACCAAAAAAAAAAAAAAAAAAAAAAAAAAAAAAAAAAAAAAAAAAAAAAAAAAAAAAAAAAAAAAAAAAAAAAAAAAAAAAAAAAAAAAAAAAAAAAAAAAAAAAAAAAAAAAAAAAAAAAAAAAAAAAAAAAAAAAAAAAAAAAAAAAAAAAAAAAAAAAAAAGCAAAACAGAAACCTGTAAAATAGTTATGGGTTACCAAGGAGAAATGACATGCCTTAAATGGGCTTCAATAAATCCCTGCTACCTTAAACTTCCTCTCATTCAAATGTCATTTTAAATCATGAGGTGAAAATTGAAACAGAATCTGATTTCTTCCTTTAAATTAGCATGTCACCAAGGATTTGAGAACTGGGAGTTCACAGATAATTGTAAAGCACGGTTTATTCTCCGTGATCCCTAAGTCCAATAATGGGATCTAAGAATACCATTCCTGGCTATATATTAAATTTTTTCTTTGTAGTATTTTTTCAAAGATTGTTGATAGCATCAATGAGTTAAATTCAAACTGCGATTTATATTCAGGGCTTCTTGCCTTTCGATATGTACTTCAAGATCGGCTTTGCCAATTTTTTTAGAAAAACACAAGTTGAATCCCATGATTTCTGAAAGTTAAGATTAGTTACTCAACAATGGCAAGTCTTCCCATCTCCAAAGACTGGGTTTCTTTCTATTAATTTAGGCACTTAGGGGCCAGAACATAGTTTAGTGTCTTAATCCTTGGCTATCATACATGAAGCCTTAGATTCAATTTCTAGAATTGCAAATTAACAATCTAAAACAAAAAATAAGACCCTTAGGTCTTTTAAATTTTAACTCAACAGTACATTTTCTATTTCAGCATATTTCTGCATGTTATTATTTAAATTTGTATCCAAATATTTATTTCTTTTGCATGCTCTATAAAGAGAATTTATTACAAATTTTAAAATAATAATTTCTATATTGTGAAACACTAGTGAGTTTCAAGTACTGATTAAACCTTCCAAATGTGTTTAACTTATTAATTAACTCTGTTAGTATTTTATGGACTTTTTGTGGGTTTCTGAATATATAATCACATCACCTGAAAATAGAGAAACATTTATTACTTTCTGTGTAATTTGAATTTATGTATGTATATACATGTATGTATGTATGTATGTATGTATGTATGTATTTATGTAAATATTTAATCTATCAATTATGTCTAGAACATTCAGTATTGGAATACTAGTAGTATATGCAAGCATTCATATCTTATTGCTATAAGTAAGTGAATGTTGTATTTACTTCTTCCATCTAATAACACATGGACAGCTTTGGAGAGTGTCATATGTGTAGTTGAAAGGAATATATTCTGCATTTGTTCAGGGCAGTGATCTGTGTAGATTTGTTAGACTTAGTTGACTTATTGTATTGCTCATCATTCAATCCTCTTGACTTCTTCTGCCTTGTTGATATATGCATTTGACTGTTTTTTTCTGAGCCCACTCCAAAATTGCTTTTTAAAGTCTGTTCTACAGCACTTTCTTCATTGCAGACTTGTTTCTGACATTCATCAAGAAACTCTCCTAGCCTCTCACCACTACAAGTTTAAGAGACATATCCACATTTGTAGACATGTTCAAAAGTTGCACCATTTTCCTGGATTCAAATCCTCATTAATTTGACAAGTATCCTATGCAAGGTACTAGAGACAGAGTCCATTAAATACCAGAAATTTATTTTCTCTCATTCATGGACTATAGAAGTTAGAAGAAAAAGTATTTTCAGAATGTGTTTCTTCTGAGGCTTCTTCATTTGATTTGTAAGTGTCTTTTTCCTCTGTATGTCTTCAATCAAGCTTTGCTCAGAGATTTGTCCAAAATTGTTATTTAGAACAGTAACAGACTAAGAAGCAACCCCATGATTTTTTTTTTTACCTTAATTATCTGTTAGCATCCCTATATTCAAATCCAGCTGCAATATAAGATGCTCAGATTCTACTCTGTGCATCTAGAAAGGTAACAACAAATAATAACTATAAAACAGTTATTTTCTGGCTAAAAAATACCTTAATAAAAGTGTGATATGAAATTTCCCATGTATTACAAAACAGACTTCAATTATTCCAGTTTTACTATATCCTTTCAGAGATCTATTAATATGCATATAAGTATGTACAATTACTATATCTTCTTTTCTCTATTTATCAATAATTTAGCATACTTTGTTTCTAATATACAAAGTTAAACCAAAGGTTTAAAAATTTATTTGCATCTCAATATTGTTCTTTTGGTTACTATTTACTTTCTATTTTCTCTATTTTGTTTCTATCTTCGTATATAGAGTTAAACATGTATAGATAGCCAACAGATCAGTTACTCATTATGGCTATTAATGATATTGTTTCCAATGATATGTAAATTTAATTTATTTCCATTTAAATAATTATTCTGAAGGAAGTACCACCATGATTTTGTTATTTAGCTTAACAGTGTTTTTGCTTGTCTTTGATAGCATGAATAACCTTTTGTTCCTTAGTCCCTCTTTTATAAATTGTGTTCAGCTTTTTATTTAATTTTTATTTTCTCATGTGACCATTTCATAAATATTGTATGGCTAAAATTTACATTTCTTATACTATTCAAAAGTAATACATATTAATTTGAGTTTATGTCCATTTAACTTTTACAATATAAAACTATATTATTTACTTTTTCAAAATTATATGTATGTATACAATGTATTGTAACTGTTTATCTCCTAGCTTTGTCTTTTATCTGTCTCACATTCTTGTTGTTTCCCCTTTTCTCAAATAGTTCCCTTTCTGCTCCTATGTGCTTCATTCTACATGAATTGATCCTGCTAACCTAGATGGAGCAATGAGGGCACGAAGAAATGGCAGACAATGACAAAATGTAAGTATACAGAATAGTTGGGATCCGGTGGGTTGTGCTGGCTCTAATGGAGTTGTAATCAGAAAACTCAATGTGCTTTTCATAAGGAGGAGTTAGCTAGTCTCAGGGGGAGGTTTCTATAGGAGAATATTCTCAGATTAAAGTTATCCAGTAAGAGGAACCTGAAATTGATAGTTTTTATACTCCCTGGTCAATTGAAATACTCCTACTTGGATTAGAGGGTAGCTTCTGAATTTCACAGTTCTAAAATATTAAGGTATTTGGCATGGCTATGACTGTGTCACTAATACACATTCACTCAGGATTTCTTCTACTTCACACACCCCTGTCTTCTTTTTGTGTGGGTCATATGCAGGTGGCCATATCTGTTGTGTATTCATGATTGTAGCAACCATGGCATATCTAAAAGACAGTGTTCCATAACCCTCTTTTCCATCTCGGTACTCATATTATTTCTAGCTCCTCTTCTGGGATATTCCTTGGGATATAGAGGGAGTGATATGAATGTCTGATTAAGAGCTGAACACTCAACAAACAAGTAAACTATTTATTTTGTCCAGTTGTATCTCATAATTAACCTTCAGCTTCTGCAACAAGAAACTTCTCTGACTGTTTAAAGATTGTCTCTGGGAAGATCTCAGTAGAAATGTCAGAAAGACTGCAAGAATCGCAGGTCAGGGAGGATGAGTGTGTACTAGTGTTTTCTGGATTTAACAAGGACAATGCAAACATAAAATCACTGCATTTGTGACTGCCTGTAAAAGAACACCATGACCAAAGTAGTCAACATTCCAACAGGGTATGGCTGGGATGGATGAAACTAAGGTACTATTAAAAGTTAGAGATTACTAGAGAGGAGAGAGTTAGTTTTCTTTTTTTATTAGATATTTTCTTTACATTTCAAACCTTATCCCCTCTCTGAAAATCCCCTATCCCTTCCCTCCTCCCCCCTGTTCTGCAATCTACCCACTCCTGCTTCCTGGCCCTGTCTATACTGGGACATAGAAACTTCAGGGATATAGCCCCTAGACTCTAGTAGATGACCTCACACTTATGCATATATGAGCAGCACAAATTTGACTCAGTGTTTTATGTTATAAATGTAAAGGAAAAAAAAAAGACATGAAGTTAAGGGGTCTGATTGTGGAGGTGAATCTGCAAGGTTTTAAGGGGAGAAACAGTTGGTGAATATGGCTCAATACATTGTATGCACATATGGATTTCCCAAAGCATAAAACATTGCTATATTGAAAAGGCCTTTGCAAGCATTTTTTTTCCTCTTCGAAAAACAACATGAGAGTTAGAGAATATTATGTTCTCAAAAGCTCTGGCCATGATAAAGACAATTCCAAATGACCTTGAACTACATAGCACACATACAAAAAATGCTGAAAACAGAGGAAATTTACAAAGAGCCAAGCATCTTTTTTATGGGAACCCAGAAAATTTAGATTAGAATACAAAATGAATGTGTTCTTCTAAAAAACAGGCTGGGGAGATAGCAGATAGCTCGCTACTTTCCCTTGAGAAACAGTGTTGTAGAGAGAGAGATAGAGAGAAAGAGAGAGAGAGAGAGAGAGAGAGAGAGAGAGAGAGAGAGAGAGAGAGAAAGCCAGTGTTACAAACTGGACTGAACTGGATTTTGAGCCCAGTACATCATCCTTCTGGCCTCAAAAACCTCATCTTCTCTTTGTGTGTGTTGACTTCAAAGAAACTAGGACGACTTTAGGAGACTCTGCCTGTTTACCGATCCTTGACTGGTAAGTACACTGTGATTGATGTATGCAGGTTGTATGATGATTTCTATGATAAATGATACTTATACTGAAGATCCCCATGACACAGGCCTGTAGACTGTATTTAAACTTAATATCTGCATGTAAATACTTATGTTCAATACCCTGGACTTATAAATCATTGTGGTCTTACAGTGGCTCTGTTCCTCTTATTGAATGATTCTCTTTCCCAAACAGAAATAAGAAAAAAAAAAAAAAAAAAAAAACTACTAAGAGGCAACTTTGTCTTGAAGGTGCAGATTCTGAAATTTAAAAAAAAAAAATTGCTTAAGAGTCTCCATTTTATGGTAAGACTTGGGCTACACCTAATTTTGCTTCGCCATCAAATTTCAAATCAATGTCAAGTACATAAGTGGCAAAGTAGTCTTATTCACAGGAATAACTTGTCTGAATAAGCATTCCTAGACACGATTTAGACTTTGTCTACAACCACAATAAACAGAGGGGAGGCAATTAGTATATTGTGACCTAATGAAATAAACCATCACCAGATGTCTTACACCCACCACAACAGGAGAAGAACTGGAAAGTAAGTATAGGAAATGTAAGAAGAATGAAGACGTAACAGGGATACCGTAGCAAGGGTAGAAGCAAGAGTCTGGATCTAGAACCAAGAGTTCTTTCCTGGTGAGGTAGATTTGAGAACATTTGTGAACTTGTTTTTATAGAGTTTTCATTTTATGACTTTTGTCTTATGGTTACTGGTAAAACCTAAGGTCTTGAAACTAGTATGTGACTTGACCCACTTTCCCTATTAACAGGGTTTTACAAAGGACAAGACCCCTTGTGGACTTTACAGCAAATTGCATCTTAAAAAAAAAATGGAGAATCGCTTACCCTACAACAGAGGAAGGCACTTCCAGAGGAATAGAGTCAATCCAGTCTTCTCACAGGTACAAAATATTTAAGACCCTTATGCTCTTGATTGGTAACTCAAAAAGGTATCTATCTCCACTGGTTGGTATTATTAATTTATATGTATTATTTTATTGATAATTTCTAGTGAATGCTATAAGATAATGATGAGTGTTTTTTTCTTTTTTCTTATTTTCTTCATTTACATTTCAAATGCTATCCCCAAAGCCCCCTATACCTTCCGCCTGCCCTGCTCCCCAATCTACCCACTCCCACTTCCTGGCCCTGGTATTCCCCTGTACTGGGGCATATGATCTTCGAAGTACCAAGGGCCTCTCCTCCCATTGGTGGCCAACTAGGCCATCCTCTTCTACATATGCAACTAGAGACACAGCTCTAGAGGTACTGGAGTGTTACATTTTTAAAAAGTGATTTTATACATTTATATTCCAGATGTTGCCTCCTCCCACTCCTACCTCCTACAGTTCCTCATCCCATTCCCCTTCCCCCTTTGCCTCTGAGGGAATGCTCCGCCCCACACACAAACCATCCTTCCCTGGGGCTTTAAGTCTCTCAAGGAGGATGACACAGATCTTCTCCCACTGAGGCCAGATCAGACATTCCTCTGCTATATATGTTCCAGGGGCCTTGGACCAGCACATATATGTTGCCTGGTTGGTGGCTCAGTCTCTGGGAGCTTCCAGGGATCTGAGAATGCTGGTCTTCCTATGGGGTCACCCTCCCCTTCTGCTTCTTCAATCTTTATCCCAATTCCTCCATAGGGGACCCCAACTTCAGTCCAATGATTGGGTGTACATATTTGCATATGTCTCAGTCAGTTGCTGGTAAGGCCTCTCAGAGGATGCCATGCTAGGCTTGTCTATAAGCACATCATAGCATCAGTAATAGTGTCAGGCCTTGGTGCCCCCCTCATGAGATGGATCCAAAGTTGGGCCAGTCACTGGGCTGTCTTTCCCTCAGTCTCATCTCCATTTTTGTCCCTGTAGATCTTTTAGACAGGAACAAATCTGGGCCTGAAATTTTGACTGTGGGTTGCTATTCCTGTCCCTCTACTTGAGACCTTGTCTACCTACTGGAGGTGGACTCTTCTAGATCTCTCTCCCTACTCTTGGGCATTTTGGCTAAGGTCATCCCCATAGAATCCTAAGAGTCTCTCACTTCCAAGGTTTCTTGGACTTTCTAGAGGGTTCCCCACTCTTAACACATGAAAGGTCACATATTTCCATTCATTCTCTTGGCTCTCTGAGATTCTCTCCTGTCTCCACCCCCCCATACCTGATCCTGTACCCCATTTCCCCTCCCCTTCCCCTCTCCCACTCAGGTCTTTCTCTCCCTCTGCCTCCTGTGATTAATGTGTTCCCCTTTCTAAATGGGATTTAAAAATGCTCACTTGGGACATCCTGCTTGTTAAACTTCTGATGGTCTGAGGATTGTATCCTGGGTCTTCTATAATTCTTATCTACTTATCAGTAAGTACATACCATGCATGTCCTTGTGGGTCTGGGTTACTTCACTCAGGATGATATTTTCTAGTTCCATCTATTTGCCTACAAAATTCATGATGCCCTAGTTTTTAATAGCTGAATAGTATTCCATTGTGTAAACGAACCACACTTTTTGTATCCATTATTAATTTGAGGGATTTCTGGGTTGTTTCCAGCTTTTTACTATTGTAAGGCTGCTATGAACATAGTGGAACATGTTTCCTCTTGATATGGTGGAGCATAATTTGGGTATATGGTACTATATACCCAAATGGTTAATGGTATATGGTAAGTGGTATAGCTGGGTCTTCAGATAGAACTATTTCTAATTTTCTGAGGAACTGTCAGATTAATTTCCAGATTAATTTTCAGCCTACAATATTTAATGTCTATATTTTATTGTTTTTATCTCATGAATGTTTGCTTTTTATTGGGCAATAGTTAATTGAAATGTGTTAAAAATGACTTCTTGTTTGTATAGTAAATATAAAATATCCTTTACTGCAGTATGTAATATTTATCTATAATACTTTTAGTATCTTTAATACATGTTTGAATAATCATTGAGTATTCTATATATTAGCTAGTAAGAGCTTGAAAGGTTTCAGACCTTATACATGATTTTACTTGGATTATGTCCTGAATCTCCTTCTGTAACACTGGTTTCACTACAGAGACTCCACTGATTGACGAATGTTTTTTCCTGAAGAAGATTATCCTCATGGTAAAAGCAGAGATGGAATA
>LR753306.1:628425-641835 GCA_902729485.2 Mus minutoides
AGGCTGAGCAAGCCAAGGGAAGCAAGCCAGTAAAGAACATCCCTCCATGGCTTCTGCATCAGCTCCTGCTTGAGTTCCAGTCCTGACTTCCTTTGATGAACAGCAGTATGGAAATGTAAGCCGAATAAACCCTTTCCTCCCCAATTTGCTTCTTGGTCATGATGTTTGTGCAGGAATAGAAACCCTGACTAAGACAATAAGGAAAAGAGAACCACAGGGGATTTATCAGACTCTTACAGATACTTGAATACTAACAATTTTCTACCCTCATTACACTGTCTAAAGAAGTCAAATGCCATCACCAAGAGCAAACAAGAACAAAGGTCTGGAGAAGTAACAAACTTGCACTGGAAATTATGTAGCTGCTTCTAGGAACAAAGGACCAAGTAATATGTTAAAGCATTGGTAATCAGGAATATAAAGTTTTGAGGAATATAAACTCATTTGAATAAAAATTAATAAAACATGACAAGTATTCATCTGTCCTCAAAATACATCTTTCAAGTTCTATAAACCTATAAAACATTTTTTATGTTTTTAAAAAGAAAATCCATTAATAAGCGTTCTTTCAATATGTAGATGCAATTATTTTTACATTTTTATATTTTCCCATTTTTACTAAAGGACTTGTTTTAACAATGGAAGAAAATGTGGGGAGGAAAAATACCATCTCTGCTTCTTTTAATATGAAAATGAAAACAACAAAAATAATGTTATCATTTATTTATTGCCACAAAGCAATTACAACCAGATTGTAGCTTCATAAAAAGTGTTATAATAAGCACATAACTTTAAGCATAGTGATGCAGAGTTGATTGTCTATGAAGAATAAATGACATTGTGTATCTTAAGTAAATAAGCACCAGAAAATTTACCACTTAGCCTGAACCCAAACTGACTACTTAAAGAAAAGAAAAGACATGTTTTGAGCATCTGTGTGTGGTCCTTATCTTTAGAACTTTCTCAAATGAGGCTTTCATTGCTAATAGTTAAGTAGCTAAAGCAAATATATCTACTAGTGCTTTATTTATTTTTGTATTTCAAGCACATTGGTTGTAGTTTATCACAATGACAGCAGAATCTATCATCCTCTACCTGAAGCTATAATAAGAGCTTGTTCAAATCAACAAGTCTTTTCTTCAGAGCAAGTAAACTGTAAATTGTCCTTGACCAGCCAAAGAAACACAATGCAACCTCCTTGTTAATCTCGTAAAGGTAAACAGTTTCTGCCCTTCATCTTCAGCAATAGCATGTCAGTAGTGATGATGCTTTAAATACTGCATTTTCTATTTACTGATGTCCAGGAGAAAGATATTCAAAAATACTATGCCTGCCTCTGCTTATTCTCTATTAATTTGGTATGTGGAATTTTTCATTAAAGATACTTTGTGACTTAAATAGAAAATATATAGTGTACAGAAAATTCAGATCATGTTATCAGAAAAGCAAAGAAAGTATCAACAAACCAATGGGAGGAAATTCTTGTATGATTACACTTCATTAGTTCAAATTTAATTTTCTATATCAACATCACACACATACATACACATACACAGAGGAGAGAGAGAGACCAATATTACTGAATTTTAATCATTTGAAATAATCTCACCATCATTTTTAAAGTAATTACAACTTTGCAGGATTCACATTATATATTGAAAAGTATTTATCATTGACATGACATTACAAAGTAGCTCCAGAAATTTATTGAGTATAGGATTTGAAATATGTTTCTATAATAGGATCATGGCAATAAACATATGCTCTTTTTCTTATCAATTAGTACAAATATCCTTGGTGCCAATAGACTACAGCTTCTTTAGTAAACACTCCAGCATTAGATTTGAAAATGAACTATGGATGTGCAGATTTTAGGGAAAAAAATTGTCAAGAATCAATCCTGATATGTTTATAAAACACAGTGTGGAGGAGGGTGCCTTAGAGGGCCCATGTTGAGCCATCTTTCCCCCCACGCAGGTACCAGTATGAGACAGGACTAGTATAGAATAGAGTTTATTTGCCGGGGTGGGAAGGGTAGTTGAGAAAGGAGTAGAGGCAGAGAGAGGAGAAGGACAGAGGAAGGACAGAAAGAGAGAAGAGAGAAAAAGAAGAGAAAAGGCCAGACTGGAGCAAGTGGAGAGGGGATAGGGGAGGAGAAAGAGTGATAAAGGGGTCAGAGGAGAGAGAAAAGGGTCAGAGAGAGGGAGAGAGGCCAAAATAGTTATTTTTATAGCAAGCTGGGCCTACCTGGCTCTTGTTAGGTGACTGTTGGCCAGAGCATAGAAGGAATGCTAACATGGTAACAAACCCTATCTAGCTAATATGTCTGTTATATAAGGGTTGCTGTGTTAGTAAGCTACAACAAAATGCCTCAAGGAGAACAATTTGAATGTGATAGGATTTGGATTTCAGAGGATTTAGTTCATTTTTCCCTTGGCTTTATTGTTTCTGTGCCTGCCATAGCAATGAAATATGGCAACGTATGTTAGAACTGATAGCTCTTCTTGTGGCACACAAGAAACCAAGACAGAAAGTCAAAAAGATGATCCAGATTTCCCCTTGGAAACATACTTGAATTGTTCCTAATTCCTACAAACAGGCAGTTCTTCTTCCTCTTCCTCCTCTTCTTCCTCTCCTTTTAAAAAATATTACTTTCATTTTAAAATTTTATGCATATGGATATATAGCTTTCATGTATATCTGTGTATCCTGTGTAAACCTCATGCCTGCAGAGTCTAGAAGAGTATTAGATACCTTGGAACTGAATTTTCAGATGGTTATAAACTCTCAAATGCATCCTGGAAATTGAACCCAGGTCCTCTAAAACAGCAACAATTGCTATTAACCCCAGAGCCATGTCTCCATCCCCAGACTCTATTTCTTACTAAATCATAATTCATTTAAATTGATTAAATAACTCATTGAGGAAGTTTGTCCCCTGATGCCTTAATCATCTTTTACTCTTTACACTAGCTAGGGATCAAACTTTCGCTGTGCCCCCTTAAATTACAAATCTTCCCTGTATGGATAATAGCTGAATTATTGAATGGATGATAGAGATGGAAGAAAAATAATTCATTTTGTGAGAGTCCCAAATTTGGATGGTTACAGTTAATATTTAGAATTACTTAGGAAGAATGTTCACTAAGTCATGTGTTCTATTTTTAAATATTTTTATTAGTTATTTTATTTATTTACATTTCAAATATTATCTTCCTGATTTTTCTCTCCACAAACCCCTATCCCATTCCCCCTGTTTCTATGAGGGTGCTCCCCACCCACCTACCCACTTCCTCCTCACCACCCTAGCATTCCTCTACTCTGGGGCATTGAGCCTTCACAGGACCAAGGGCCTCTCAGGCCATCGATGCCAGATAAGTAAGTACATTCTATGTTACATATGCAGTTGAAGCCATGGGTCCCTCTATGTGTATTCTTTGATTGGTAGTTTAGTCCCTGGGAGCTTTCGGGGGGTGGTGGGTTGATATTGCTTTTCTTCCTATGGGGTTGTAATCCCCTTCAGCTCCTTCAGTCCTTTCCCTAACTTCTCCACTGGGGTCCCCATGCTCAGTCTGATGGTTAGCTGTGAGCATCCACATCTGTATCAGTCAGGATTTGGCAAAGCCTGTCAGGAAACAGTTATATGTGCTCTCTTTTAAACAGAAAGTGTGTTATAATTTAATATTCAGAAGAAAAAAAAGCCAGAACCCTTCAGCATGTTAACCTTTGGACCATATTATAGCCAAATCATAAAATTTCATGACTGATACCTAAAGACTCAAGATTATTGTCTCAGTCACAGTTCCAATGCTGTGACAAGATACCACACTCTCAGCAGTTCTTAAATACAAAACAAAACAAAACAAACAAACAAACAAAACATTTAATTGGGGATTGCTTCCAGTTTCAGAGGTTTAGTCTATTATCAGCATGGTGGTGAGTATGGATGTATGTAGGCACACATGGTGCTGGAGAAGCTGAGAGCCAGGACTGAGCCCCTGCACCTGGCTTGGGTCTTTAAAAACCTCAGAACCCAACCAGACTGACACACTTCATCCAATAACATCAAACCTCCTCAACCTTTAAACTAGCACCACTCCTTAAAGTATTTGAATATGTGAGCCTATGTGGAGTCATTCTTATTAAAGCCAACACAAGTCTCTAACTTAGGTGTCAAATGTTCTCCACAGGCTCATATGTTTGAAAACTTTGTCCTATCTGATGACACTGTTTGAAGAAATTTTAGAACTAGGGCCTAGTTACCGAAAGCAAAGCATTGTTATCAGGCTTCATCTGCTCTTGGTGCAGACTTACCTCTCTTTGCTTCCAATCTGTTAAATGTGGACTAACTACCCCGCAGACCAAGCTAACTCAGCTACCATGACTTCATTTTCAGGATAGACTCTTCCCTCTGAAATCATAAGCCAAATAAATCCTTTCTTTCTTAAATTGTTGCTGTTGGCTGTTTTGTCACAGTAGCAAGGAAAGTGACTAACTCAAGAATCACAATGCTAAATGTAGTTAATGTTCAAAAGTCTCAATAGTCTTACAAAGTCCAACACTGTTTTAAAATACGAGACTAAAGTCTCTTTTGAGACTCATGGTGACTTTCAGTTGTGAGATCCTGCAAATTAAAAACATTACATGCTTCAAATATATAATAGTGGAACAGAAATAGGAAACATTCATAAAGCAAGTCCCAAACCAGTAGAGAAAACACGGACTCCTAGGGCTCTATGCCTATCTTTGGGACATATATAAGTAAGAGGTGAGCTCTGATTTGAGATATTAGAAAACGTATTTCCTAAATGGGTTATTTCGTTTTCACTCCAAGTGAGTGGGCTAGTAAGAAATGGAGCCTGAGTGGAGCCATTAATTAGGTCACATGAAGTGTGGCTTTGAAGGGACACTGGATCCTGAATTGTTCTCTTTCTATAGCATTATCATATAGAGTTCACAGGATCTGTATTCTGATTCTTCCCCATTGGTTTTCTGTTACTTATTTTCAGTTGAATCTCCTCTATATTACTCATATTTCTAACATCTTGGGTTTCTATGACACCCTCAATTTCGTTATTATACCTTCTCTAAAAGCCAGTAACATGTGAATGAAGTTGGTATCTGTAATCTGTTGGAATAGTAAGCAGTACTACAATAGACTAATTCTCCAGTAGAAAATATTTTATTATCCAATTAACAAAATTCAAGGGGCTGGAGAGATGGCTCTGCAGTTAAGAGCACTGACTGCTCTTTCGAAGGTCCTGAGTTCAAATCCCAGTAACCACATGGTGGCTCACGACCATCCATAACAAGATCTGTTGCATCTGAAGACAGCTAGAGTATACTTACATTTAATAATAAATAAATCTTAAAAACATCCAAAATTTACTTCAAATGATTTATTTGAATAATCGTTACATTCTTATACTTTTCCTATGACTATTACTAAAACACTTTGCAGTTTTTGAATATTAGCTGTTAAATAGTGTAGCTTTTTAGACTCTTAGATCTTAATGTTTAGCACACAGTCTAGGCAAAGAAAGCAAAATAGAGGGAGAATTTCAAGGCTATGGAGTTTTTGGTAAGTAATGCATATAAATGGGCTGAGATAGTTAATTCAAAAGGTGTTAGTGCCTAAGTAAATAAGGCATTGCCTTTTCTTATGCAAATTCACTATATTATACATGATATTTTTTCTCTTAGCATCCTTATGAAGTATGTATTTCTTGAAAGTGACCAATAAAAATGCTGACACATCTCATTATAGGGTATTACTCTGTCTTGAATATCACCCATCACTTTTCATTACTGTGATATAGCATGGGCATTTTGATGTATTTGGATGTGACAAGTCACCTAGGAATGTCATGTGTAAAAATTCTGCGTAAAACACATTTATTTTAAACATAATTTTATATAAGATGGCATACATACACACACACACACACACACACACACACACACACACACACACACATTGTGTGAGTGCATGTGTGAAATTCCATAGTCTCTTTCTGAAATATTTAAAAGTGCAGAGAACAGCTTCTGTGATTCAGAATGGTAGCCTGAGAGACATATTTATGTGTTGCTATACAAAGAAAGTCTTAGTATATTATTTTACAGTTACTGCATCACTAGAATATTCAAAGATTCTTGGATCAGCAGCTTCCTATTTATTCAAATTTATATTGACTAGTTTCAGAAAACAGATCTGACAAAATGATTAATTAGCTTTTATAGCTCATTGGCAGGCTGTAGTTTAATAAAATTAGCACAGCTCAAGTTCATCTTTAAATATCATCATGGTATTCATATTAAAAATGTCAAATTGCATTTTTCAGTTGTTACAAAATTCAACAAGACTTATTCTAAATTCATAATGATAACAACGATAAACACAACAGGACATTTTATGTCCACATCAATAAAATATTTTTAGAATGTTTATTCATTATAGCAATGTGTATAGATTTGCATTTCGAATACAAAATGGTGCCAAAAATTTAACAAAATACAATTGTTTATGTATTGAATTTATCTTTAGTAAACTAACAAAACAATTATGTTATGTTCTTACATTTAAATTTGTATGTTTTGATTATTTTTGTGACTTAGATAAGTTCCTGTGAGTTTTGGCTAAAATAAATTATATATCAAATCATATTAATATCAAAAAGAATTATTGTTGTTATGTATTTCCAGCAATGAAGTCATTTCATTAAATACATAAATATATAATGACTTGGTTTTACTCCATGCAGAATACATATGTCAAGTAGAAAATTTCCCAAACTAACACCTTACCTTTTATACTTTATACCCTGCCCTTTTGAAATCTTACATGTCTCATTTTATGGTGGCTCTCCATTTTCCACTACTCCTACTGTATATTTAAGATGGTTTGAATACATTTTCTGTGTGAATGCATGTATAGCTTTGTGTGTTAAACATGCATATACAATCTAATAGAAAATCAATTAGTTGTATTTTTAAAATTATATCTTCAAACTATGTCATCAATTTTATTTCACTCTGGTCTGAATTGTTATATTATATATAGACCTATTAATAGACTGCTTTGACATATATTCCTGTATAATACATTTACAGAGTAATTAAAATGATCCTGTCAAATCCATTTAGACAAGAATAAATTCAAACACTTTGCAATGCATGCAAATTGCCTCAAGATCTTCTCACGCTAATCTACATCATTTCTCTTTACTGCTATTTTTTACAAGTTTCTTCTTCACTTTGTCTTAGCCATCTTATCCCATGTAACATGCAGATATCACTCTGACCTCCAGGCATGCATATTAGCTTGCTATTTTCCCTGAAATGCTTTTCTGACAATATTTTCTTATGCTGTGCCTATCATTTCTTACATTCATTATTTAATAATTTTTACCTTGCTAAAATACACAGCTTATGAGGTGAAGGATCATTACTTGCATTTTTCCCTGAAACATGTCATTTTTGATTTTTGGTGATAAGTGTCAAGAAATAGAGGACAATCTTACCGAATTACAATTTCAACTTTGAACCTGAACTACATACTTCTGTATACTCAGAACATTCCAAGAGTCGGGTGTTTTAGTTTGATATTTGAACTTATCTTTTGATGTTTCAGTGATACTACAAAATATCCTCTTAAGATGAAAGTTATCTAATTCACCCATTGTCTTACTTTTCCTATCTTAAACATCCTTTAGTTATTTTCTAGGTTTCAGTGTAAAATACTAGGTTTGGAATGGAATGTAAGTGTTAATCTTTCTAGTTAAATATTCTGACCTATGCATTATTTTGCACTCAGTTTCAGCAACAGAGTTTACAAAAATATAACAGTAATTAATCATAAATGTGTATTTTACTTAACTGGAAAAGTAGGAAGTTTGTCTTAGTCATAATGTGCCCATCAAAGCCAAAAGCCTGCTGCACTCAGGTCACCATCACTAAAAAGGAAATCACAAAAGAGAAAAAAAATAGGGACTTAGCTGTAGCATATGAGCTTGTAAATGTCTCCCAAGCTTACTGGACATGAGAAAATGAGGCAGTTTTTAATTTAGAAGGAATACACAGATATTTTCTCTTTGAAGTACAGGATATCTATAAGAACAAAAGAAATGATAGGGAACTTTGGGCTTGAAAAATATGCATCTTCATGTTTTAGTACTTAACTAAGGGAAAATCTATGACTTTTTTCTGGATGAATATTTGAACAGGTAATTAATTTTTAAAGAGTTATTTATTTTATGTATGTGAGTACACTGTCACTGTCTTCAGACACAGCAGAAGAGGGCATTGGATCCCATTACAGATGGTTGTGAGCAACTATGTGGTTGTTGGGATTGGAACTCAGGACCTGTGGAAGAGCAGTCACTGCTCTTAAATACTGAGACATCTCTCCAGCCTAGGCAATTAATTTTTATGTTGTTATTGTTATTGTTGTTGTTGTTGCTGTTGTTGTTGTTGTTGTTGTTGTTGCTATTTTGCCTTTTAAAGACAAAGGTTTTTTTCACTGGTTTGGCACTACTGGCCTGGTCTGGAACATGTTTTGTTGAAAAGGTTAGCCTTGTACTCATAATGTTCTATCTGTATTTGCCTCATGAGTGGGCAG
Source organism: Mus minutoides (assembly GCA_902729485.2). Classification (NCBI taxonomy): domain Eukaryota; kingdom Metazoa; phylum Chordata; class Mammalia; order Rodentia; family Muridae; genus Mus; species Mus minutoides. Next base: position 637,043 of record LR753306.1, read on the forward strand.
GGATGAAAGGTGTGTGTTACTATCTCTGCCCAAAACTGGTCATTTTAATTGCCTGCATTATATATTCTTACACAGGTGGATACTCTTTATGAGTATAATAGTGTAACAATTTTTAAAACTTGAATGTAAACCTGAGGTTGTAAGCTCAAACTCTTCTGATAGAAGCCTCAGTTTATCTTGTAGGCTAGAATTTACTAAATACAAAGAAAAACATGTGCTTTTAAGTATCTTCTGTAAATCCATTCTCAAAAGTTTTCATAGTAAGAATTCATACTAAGAAAGGAGTTTTGGTCTTCTCTATTTTAACCTAAAAGAAATTTAATATAAAAGAGTCTAAAGTATAGTAATATTAATTCTAATGCTTTTCCCCCTTAGAATTAATTCATTTAATTCTGAGCAGGTTGAGGATATAGTATGTAAGCAGAATGAGTACATAGTTATAAATAATCTCAAAACACAATATTAATGTGGTTACAGGTTGGGCAAAAGTTTAACTTGTTAAGGCATACTTTAAACATACTTTCTCAGAAAACTACTCCTACATATATAGACTTAGTGATTCTATGAAAAAAAATGAACATACACTAAGTTGTTAATATTACTTCAAACAATAGAACAAAGTGGGATTTGGAATTTTTCTTTATATCTTTCTATTGAAGAGTATTTTTTTTTCTATAGTGACAATACTGTTTAAATCTCTCCATATATATGTTTTTAAAGTTGCCTGAATTGCATGTTTTTTTTTAATTAATAAGGGGGTATCATCACACAATAAATTCTGATCATAGTTTGGCCTCCCTCATCTCTTCCTAGATCCTCCTCACCCTTGTAACTCCATGCCTTCCTTCTTTCTCAACAAAACAAAAAGACTAATAAAAAAAGACAAACAATAATAAAACAAAACAAACTAGCAAATTAGAAAATAAACTAAGAAAGAGTAGAGAAGCACATACACATATAGACACAGACACAAACAAAACCCATGAAATCTCAAAATTGAAAACTACAATATACAAAGAACCAAACACAACAATATGAAAAAAAGTCTCTCAAAATACCTATGAGTGTGTTTTGTGTTGACTGCGTACTGATGATGGACATGTGGTGGGTCCCTAAGTGTGTGTTATATACCCAAGACGATTCCCTTAAAAAAACACATTTTTCCATTGTGAATGATTGTTAATTAAGGATATCTCCATAACTAAGAATAGGAACTCATGTCTACTTCTGCATCTCAGTGCTAGGATTCTATCAAGTTTGGATCTGTAAAGGCTCTATGAAGGGTACTATGGTCTGTGTCTTCCTCATATGTGCTTCAGTCCTATAGTGTATGGAAGCTATGGTTAACTGGTAATATCCATCTTCTCTGACTCTTACAATCTTTTCCCCTCTTCTACATTACTACCTGAGCCCTAAGAATAGGGATTTTATGAAGATATTCCATTTAGGACTGGGTATTCCAAAGGATCTCACTCTGAACATTTTCCAGCTGTGGGTCCTTATGTCTGTTCCCATCTACTACAGAAGGAAGCTTTTCTGATGATGGGTGAGTGAGACACTGATCTATAAATATAGTAGAATGTTCCTAGGAGTCATATTATTGCTATGTACTTGTAGCAGAAACAATAACATTTGGTTTTCCTGTAAGTCCAAGGCCAATCTAGTCTCATATTCTTGGCCCTCTGAGCAGGGCCATGCATGAGTTTTATACTATAGATTGGGCCTTAAATGTAATCAAATAAGTGAATATTACTTTTATTACCTTTGTTTCACAATTGGGCCATTGTGTATCATGCAGGCAAGCTAACACTGTATATAGAAGAAGAGTTTGTAGAAGATTTGTTGTTTATCTCTATACTCTGTCAGTGGGAAAAGTACCAACATGAACACTAGTTACTAGGGGTGAAGTCTATAATTGAGCACCAGCACCAGGGGTGAGTCTATAATTGATTTCTCCATGTTCAATGAATTGTGTAGGTGTTGTTTTCAGCAATAGGAACTCATCATCAGTTTGTGAAGAGAAACCAGTGGGGTTTTCATGAGACCTTTTTGCCAAGTACTGAATTAGATGTAACCTATATGTCTTACTGGAGATTTCACTTGGTGGGAAGAGATGACTAGTTGGGGTTTTGTCTCCCCTGATATGTGGTGATTCCATTAGAATTCTTTCGTATGTGTATATATTTTAAGAAATTTCTACTGTTGTAGGATTCTGTTTGGCTCATCAAATGCCTCTTAGTGCTATCTGCCCCCCCCCCCATTTCATCTCTATCTCTCTCTTCTCTCCCCCTTCTTCTTTGACCCTCCAGTTCCAGTTTCTTTTTAACTATCTATTTTATTTCTTTTTTAAAAAAAGATTTATTTTATTTATTATATGTAACTACACTGTAGCTGTCTTCAGACACTACAGAAGAGGGTACCAGATCTTGTTAAGGATGGTTGTGAGTCACCATGTGGTTGCTGGGATTTGACCTCAGAACATTTGGAAAAGCAGTCAATGCTCTTAACCGCTGAGCCATCTCTCCAGACCCTATATTCTATTTCTATATATTCTATTCTTATGAAAAAAAAATCTCCTCCTCTAGCTCCTTCTTTTATACCCAAGACTTGTGGTTATTCAAATTGTAGCATGTCTATCATATGCTTAAATGATAACATAAATATCAGAGAATGCACACCATATTTGTCTTTTGGGGTAGGCGTTACCTTATTCTGAGGGGATAATTATTTTAGTTTTGGTTATCTTACTCAATCTGGCTACTATGAATGGAGCAACAATGAACAGGATTGAGCACATATCTCTATAACCGGATGTAGATTACTTTATGTATAGAGGCTCTATAGAGGCTCACACTGGGTAGCGCCTGTTCCAGGGCCAGGAACCATGTCACTCTGTCCCCACCAAGGATAACCCAGGCTAGGCACATGAAGGTGTACAACACATTGAGGAACTATTTGGAATTAATGTGTACAGAGAGAGGGTGTTTCTTTTTGTTCAGTAGTTTAACACTGAAAAATTACTTGTGTTCCAGTGAATAGACCTCCACTCATATTCATGAAATATATATATATATATATATATATATATATATATATATATATATATATATATATATATATATATATAGATTTATTCATTTATTTTATTATTTGAATATACTGACCAGCAATTCCTCTCCTGGGCATATATACCCAGAAGATGTTCCAACTTGTAATAAGGACACATGCTCCACTCCAGGTACACCAGAAGAGGGCATCTGATCCCATTACAGATGGTTGTAAGCCATGACATGATTGCTGGGAGTTGAACTCAGGATCTCTGGAAGAACAGTCAGTGCTCTTAACCTCTAAGCCAACTCTCCAGCCCTGCAAGATATATTTAATCACACACACAAACAAATTAAAGTAGAAAGAAACTTGCTAGAAGTGACTCAGCAGGGGAGGGACATGAGAGAGTACCGGTAATGGCATTGCAACTTACCAAAACTCTGTATGTATGTATGTATGTATATATATATATATATATATATATATATATATATATATATATATATGAGGCTATACAACACATTGAAGAACTATTTGGGATTAATGTGTACAGGGGGAGGGTGTATCATATTGTTCAGAAGTTTAACATTGAAATATTACTTGCATTCCAGTGAATAGCCCTCCACTCATATTCATGAAATATATATATATATATATATATATATATATATATATATATATATATATATACACACACACACGTGTGTGTGTGTGTGTGTGTGTGTGTAAGAAGTTGTTAAAGAATAAAAAAATCGAGAATATTTATAATTAGATGAATCATTCTCATAGCACGTAGGGAAAATTTGCTGTGTTAATTAAATTTAGAAGAGCCAATTTAATTTGAATTTAAGAAAACACAACCTTAAAAAAAACTATGAGTGATTTATTTTGCCTTTGTTATTGTTTGACTCTGGTTTTCTTTTTTAATTATTATTTATTTATTTATTTATTTATTTAGATATTTTCTTAATTTACATTTCAAATGCTATCCTGAAAGTTCCCTCTACCCTCCCCCTGCCCTGCTCCCTTACCCACCCGCTCCCACCCCTTGTCCCCGGCATTCCCCTGTATTGGGGCATATAAAGTCTGCATAACCAAGGGGCCTCACTTTCCACTGATGGCCAACTAGGCCATCTGCTTCTATATATGCAGCTAGAGACACGAGCCCAGGGGGTACTAGTTAGTTCATGGTTATTCTTCCACCTATAGGGTTGAAGACCCCTTCAGCTCCTTGGGTACTTTCTCTAGCTCCTTCTTCCTTGGGAACCCTGTGTTCCATCTAAAAGCTGATCGTGAGCTTCCACCTCCATGTTTGCCAGGCATTGGTATATTTTCCCCCAAGACCGCTATATCTGGGCCCTTTCAGCACCATCTTGCTGGCATATGATATAGTGTCTATGTTTGGTGACTGATTGTGGGATGGATCCCTGGCAGCCGCAGTCGTTGGGTCCATCCTTTGGATTGAGGTGCACAAATGCTCCCTTTAACTCTTTCAATGTGTGCTTTGTTCTTAATTCTAGGAGGGGGTGATGCATCCACATTTTGCTCTTCCTTCTTCTTGAGTATCATGTGTTTAGTAAATTGTATCTTGGGTAGTCTAGGTTTCTGGGCTAATATCCACATATCAGTGAGTACATGTTATGTGAGTTCTTTTGTGAATGGGTTACTTCACTCAGGATGATGGCCTCCATATCCATCCATTTGCCTAGGAATTTCATATATTTATTGTTTTTAATAGCTGAGTA
>LR753306.1:643702-646202 GCA_902729485.2 Mus minutoides
CCTCTTTAAATGCTTTTAGTTGTTTATCTGTGTTTTCCTGTAACTCTCTAAGTTTTTCTTCTTTATATGCTTCTAGTTGTTTATCTTTGTTTTCCTGTATTTCCTTCTTATAGTCCTCCATCATCATCATGACCAGTGATTTTATATCCATGTCCTGTTTGGTATTCTTTTCCTGTAACTCTCTCAGTATTTCCTCTTTTAATGCTTTTAGTTGTTTATCTGTGTTTTCCTGTAACTCTCTAAGTTTTTCTTCTTTATATGCTTCTAGTTGTTTATCTTTGTTTTCCTGTATTTCCTTCTTATAGTCCTCCACCATCGTCATGACCAGTGATTTTATATCCATGTCCTGCTTTTCTGGTGTGCTGTTGTATCTAGGACTTGATGTGGTGGGTGAGTTTGGGTCTGGTGATGCCAAGTACCTTTGGATTCTGTTGCTTCTGTTCTTGCGCTTTCCTCCTGCCATCTCTGCCCGCGGAGTCCTGGCGTTGGTGCAGACCAGAAAGGACCTGCTGTACTGCCCTTGGCCTTTATCAACCTCCTGGCTGATGTCTCAAGTTCCCCGAGATTGGGCCGGAACAGAGGCTGTGTTCCCCTGCTCACCTCACTTCCAGAGATATCTTGGAGAGTCCCGAAAGAGCCTAAGAGAGTGCACAGAGCCTTAGGCCCGGGCCCTGAGCTCCAGATGTGGTCTTAAAGTCTTGGAGTTGCTAGGCTCAGAGGAAAGATGGTGGGGTGGCGAGTGTTCTGGCTGGGAGAGGCCCAGCCTCCGGTGGGGCGGAGTTCTCAGTTCCTGCCCCTAGGGGCAACTGCTGACCCGCTGCTCCCAAAACCACCTCTGCACTGCACTCACGCGTAACCCCGATGCGATCTTAAAGTCCTGGGGTGTCCCTAGCTGTGTCCGCTGGGCTCAGAGGAAAGATGGCGGGGTGGCTGGTGCTCTGGCTGGGAGAGGCCCCGATGCGATCTTAAAGTCCTGGGATGTCCCTAGCTGTGTCCTCTGGGCTCAGAGGAAAGATGGAGGGGTAGCGGGTGCTCTGGCTGGGAGAGGCCCAGCCTCCGGTGGGGCGGAGTTCTCGGATCCTGCCTCTGGGGGCAACTGCTGACCCGATGCTCCCAAAACCACCTCTGCACTGCACTCACGCGTAATCCCGATGCGATCTTAAAGTCCTGGGATGTCCCTAGCTGTGTCCGCTGGGCTCAGAGGAAAGATGGCGGTGTGGCAGGTGCTCTGGCTGGGAGAGGTCCAGCCTCCGGTGGGGCGGAGTTCTCGGATCCTGCCTCTGGGGGCAACCGCTGACCAGATGCTCCCAAAACCACCTCTGCACTGCACTCACGCGTAACCCCGATGCGATCTTAAAGTCCTGGGATGTCCGTAGCTGTGTCCGCTGGGCTCAGAGTAAAGATGGCGGGGTGGCGGGTACTCTGGCTGGGAGAGGTTCCTGCACAACTTTTTAAATTATTTATGCAATGATTGCAAAAATTTGAAAAATATAAACTGATTATTTCATTCTCGTGTCAGATATCAAAGTTCGAAAACAATTGAAGCTAAATATTGTGTCATCATACTTATGAAAGCCTAACTTTTAGGTAGAAAACGTTATAATGTAATACTTTGTACAGCCTAAAATCTTACATTGGAAACTAATTCCCAATGCAATACTGTTAAAATATAGAAACCATTAAGAAGTGAATATGTCATGAGATTCTGCCCTTATAAAGGAGCATCAAGGAGAAGTCAGGGGCTGGACCTAGGAAATCCCAGACATTTGTATCAGCTATGCAACTTTGTATATGCTCAGCCCAGGGATTGGCACTATTAGAAGGTGTGGCCCTGTTGGAATAGATGTGGCCTTGTTGGAGTATGTGTGCCAATGTGGACACTTGCTTTTTATTTATTTATTTTTTTTTTACTTTTATCGTGATCTTTTTTTTTTTCCAATTTTTATTAGATATTTTCTTCATTTACATTTCAAGTGTTATCCAGTAAGTTCCCTAGACCCTCACCCATCCCCGCCCTGCTCTCCTACCCACCCACTCCTACATCTTGGCCCTGGCATTCCCCTGTATTGGGGCATATAAAGTCTGCATGACCAAGGGGCCTCTCTTTCCAATGATGGCCAACTAGGCCATCTTCTTCAGACCCTCATCCTAGATGCCTGGAAGTCAGTGTTCTGCTAGTGGCCTTCAGATGAAGATGTAGAGCTCTCAGCTTCTCATGCACCATTCCTGCTATAGTGTCTATTCCTGGTTGTCAACTTGACTATATTTGGAGTGAACTACAATCCAGAATTGGAAGGCTCACCAGTGACCCTAATCTGGAGGCTGGGAGATAGAAGTTTCTGATCTGGATCTTGGTGTGGAGATCTTGAGGTATAGTGGCTATGGATTCCAGAAGATTAAGACAGGGAGATCTCTGAGTTCAAGGTCATCTGGGATTAAATGTGTTATGGCACACACCTTCTGCTGGAGACCATATAAGGACTTTGGACGAAGGGAGTCT
>LR753306.1:651202-669291 GCA_902729485.2 Mus minutoides
TATATATATATATATATATATATATATATATATCTTTAGTTCTGTTATAATAATCTGTTCTTTAAGTAAACTATACTTCCCTTAGAGCTTTAATGGCTATTCATAAAATTCTTAATGTCTGTTATAAAACACCTTTATGGAAAGCAATCATTAATTACTTGTATAAGATATTTGTAAAACTGGGCTTTATAGTTAAAGTTGAATAATTGCCGATAAAGCTGCATGTCATCCTTATTTTATCTTTAAAAAGATTTATTTGTTTGTTTGTTTGTTTATTTATTTATTTATTTATTTATTTATTTATTTATTGTAAGTGCGCTGTCACTGTTTTCAGACATACCAGAAAAGGGCATCAGATCCCATTACAGAAGGTTGTGAGCCACCATGTGGTTGCTTGGAATTGAACTCAGGACCTCTGGAAGAGCAGTCAGTGCTTTTAACTGCCAAGCCATCTCTCAAGCACCTTTATTTATCTTGGGGTTTCTTCCTTTTGTATTAACGAAAAAAAACTTTCAAACTCTAATCATATAATGTGTATATATTTTCTTCCACAGAAACTATAACTCTTGAATCTCTTCAGAATTTGTTTTAATGAGCAAGGTGTTACAAATAATTAGTTTACCCCCAAGGCCTCACTACCACCCTTACACTGGCAATTCGCAAATTTAGCCAACTTTTCATATCAATTTTAAATGTGATTGTCATTGGATTTTAAGTCCTTAGTCTGTTCCTGAGCTTCCATCTCTGAATACACAATATAGTAGCTCAAAGGCAGCTTCTGTTGCTACACAGATTATTGTATAGAAGCTCGGTATTCCTTTAGACTTAATTAATGGTCATGGTGCTTTGGATCACAATCTCCTCCTTAGAAAAGTAGGATATTCATTATATATAATTCACAGTTTTATAAAAAGGATTAAATAAGATAAAACATGAAAATGAGACAAAAGAAAGTACTAAGAATTAAAGAAATATAGGATCCTCAAAAAATGCTTAAAAACCCTGTATTTATCAAATCCTATCTCAAAATGTACAGCTTTACATGGAACTATTAAAACATTTTAATAAAGTGGGTGCTAGTCTCCCATTACTCTTTACTTTTAGTTTACCATGTTTTCACATTTATTCTTCATTATTAACTTAAAATTTGATCATCTAAAAAACAAGGCATCATTGTCCATTGGCATGGAATATTTATTCCACATTCCTTCAAATTTAAAGTACAAAGGGTTGTTCAGTGAAATTTAAGTTTTCTTCAGAAAATGCCTTTATATTTAAAGATTATATTCTAACACTGTTTTCCTTATTAAATTGATATATAGGATATTATCTATTTAAAATATATTTTCTATCTATTTAAACTAAATAAAAATTAAGTTCTGTCCTTCCTTTCTAGATGTTTACATTGAAGCAAATTACTCAATCACTTATGCTTTATGTCTTCACATATAAAGGTAGATTTATCAGATTCTATGCCATACAACTTTTATTAGGACAATTATATAAAATTTTCTAATTCTTTATTTTCCAGCTGTTTCACTTTAAATTTTCTTCAGCAATTACATTGCTTACCACAAATATATATATATATATATATATATATTTATATATACTTTTCCCCATATTTATTCATTTTATTTCCTATACATATTTTACACAAGTTCCAAAACATTCAAAACTGTTATTATAGCCATCTATGTTCACATACATAGTCATTTTTCTTGAAGTAGTATTCTAATAAAGCATGAGTATCACTGAGACAAACATTTTGTTGTATGGAATAGTTATGCTCTATTCCCAATTCTCTCTGGTTCTTTTGCCATAAATTGGACATTTACTTTGACAAATAATATTGAAACATTGAGAAAATTTATTTTTCTGCATATGTCTGTTATTTCACTTGATTTATTACAGAAATCTATTATCATAATAGATCCACTGATTGTGTTTTAGATACATATTTTTGGAACAAATTGTGCTTTTTCTTTTATATAATTATTTTAATAACTAATAAATTTCATTAATTCATATTTATACTGTTGTATGTACTTAAGTTAGTCAGTTTGGCTTTCAGATTTCTTAGGCAGCTTTGTCAAGCTTGTTATTAAGGATAGCTATGGAAAGAAATCAATTTTTGATTCTTTATGATCTAAACTGAATTAAGTGACATCATGAGATGCATACAATTTTTAGTTAATTTTGTTATAAGGTCTTCCGAATCTGGCATATTTTAGGGAAGAATAATTTTAAAGCTATAATTTCTTCTTCTGTTTCTTTTACCTATTTTAATGCAGTTTTGATTAGGTGAAAGGAATCTAAGCTTCCTCTAAAATCCTTATGCTAAAAAAGTAAAACTTACAATGGTGTTACTTGATTCTCTTTTACAAAACTTTATATCTTTAGTTATACTACCACTATCATTTTTATTGTTGTAGATCAATAATCTCCACAGGGTTGTGAATTCTTAGGCCAAATCACAATTTGAGGTCCAGGTTGTTACTTAGACAGCCAGTTAAAATTTTGGAGGAAGGTATTATTGTCATTGTGTCAGAGCTTGCTAGGAAAGATACGGTTTTCTCCTTCTTCACTTCGAAAAAAGCACAGGCTCACATTTTCCCTTGAGTGTATTTGAACTTTTATAAGCCACGAGAAAGATTTGTAACTGAGTATTAGAATATTACCTTTTTCCTGAATCTTGTGGGACATTTGGTAGCCATAGAGATTGATAAGAAAATAAAATAAATTTCCTGGGTTTCTCTTTGGAATTTTATTTGCATTTTGCAATTTCTAATAGGATTTAGTTTCTTAGGTTATGTGATTTTTGTAAAGAACTTTGTCCACAAAAAGTATATTTTTCTTGTATTTTTTTACTATTCCCCCAAAATTCCTTTATTCTTTATGTGCATTTATCTAATCAATATAATTATGCTTCTGTGTCCTGATGTTCTGAATGAAGCCAAAATAATAGAAACTTAAATACTATTCCAAAATTGCCTAGTTTCTCCCAAATTTCACATTGATATCTTTCCTTACACTGAAATGAATTGACAAGTATTTTTTGCCTAAGTATTCCTTTTCCTTGATATTATAGTGCGCCACCAATTCCCCATGTGGCCTTTTTCAGCGCAATAGGCAATGTGAAATCAACTACTTTATTTCTTGCCGTACTTAGTGAGAGTTATGACAATTGGCATTTTAAATTATTTTAGACCATATAGATATTGGAGAGTTCTCTAAAAAATCTAAGATGCTAAAAAAGAAAGAAAACACACAATTATGATAATATTCACAAATGTAGTTTACAATATTCATCCATCAATAGAAGGAAATTTTGGTCAGAGAAACTTAAAACAATGTGATTTCCAGAAATAAATTTATAATCTAACAAAATGTTTTAGCACACTCTAGTGGCACAATTTGTAATTTAGCCTAAAATATAATCTTTCTGCTTAGAAAACCTAAATGTGTAACACATATAATTCATCTTAGAATAATACTGTATAATACTAATATACAAAATAAAAAATATATAATAATATAAAATAAAATATAATGTGCTGCAATTATTTCTAATTCATAACATTCTATTATTTTCTATATATTTCTATGGGATTTTACTAGCATGTGATAATCTCCTGAAACATATTTAATATTTTTATTGTCTAAAATAATATGACATGGATTGCATTGGTGGTTTTATTATAACAAAATGGAAATAAATACTAAATGCTGATATTTGTGATTTGAATGGAATCTCTAAACATACTGTTATTTTTTCTTAAGTCAGAAACATTGCAGTTAAGCTACCTAAGTTCCCAAAGTTGACCAAATAGTGAAATTTAATATATTGTCTGCTCCATGGCATTGCTTCTAAAAATAGCTGTGAGTTATTCGGGTTTAAGCTATATTAACATAGTTTTTTTGAAAAAAAATGATGCATTTGCCATAAAAAAACAGTACAGGTTTAGGTAATTATCCTGAGTTATCACAGTCACCTGCATAAATGACAGACTATATCATATTATTATTGTCATAGTTTGATTTCTGTTACTTTAATAACACAGTTTGACTAACAGCAACTTAGAAGAGGAAACAAAATATTTGGCTTATACTTCTATCTTACAGTCTATCTTTGGACAAATGTAAGGGCTAGAACTGAAGTAGAAGCTCAAAGACAGAAAAGAAACCTTATAGGAATAGCACTGACTGACCTACTCATAGGCTCATGCTTAGCTAGTGTTCTTACATTGCCCCAAACCACCTACCAAGGGAATGATGTACATGGCATTTACTTGTACATTGCAAGATATACCATTTTACATATTATCTTGAAATAGCCAGTTTCTGGACAGATGGAAAACACAATTTACAATATGAATTAGGTACTTACTTCAGGTAAATGGAATATATACAAATGCTTGTTTTCTTGTAGAGTTAGTATTTTACCTAAAGATGTGTGATTTGAAGATGATTTCTGTTTGAATTTTATTCTCTTAGAATTTCTTTTAAATTGAAAACATAGGTTTTGTGGTTGTTTGTTTATTTGTTATTGTTTACTGCCCACTGCAACTAAGGCCAGCCCTCATTTACAAGATTCTGGTTTGAAATATCAAGTAGCTTCAAGGTGGAATGATTTGTTTTCTCAAAAAAGATATATGATTTTAATCTTCACAGAATTTAAGGTATCTAGATTCTGGTTTTATGGCAATAATCTTTCTCCTATGATTTCTCTATTTGATCCATTTGTCCTAGTGAAAATGACAGCTTCTTTCTGTTCTCTTCAGCAAAGATAAAAATGCTTCTCCAAGCTTAAAGCGCTTATCTTCTTCTTAAGATAAACTTTTCACTGATTATAGATTATTTCAAGCTCTGTTCTTTGTTTACAATAAATTACTTGCTAAATCTAAACGTCAATAGAGAGCTCCTGTGAGTTAGAACTAAAATCTCATTAATTTATTTCCTGGAGCTGTATTCTTATGATCTTTTAAATGGAGGGCAAGATAATAATCTGTGGTGATTAGGGAGTACCCTTTGAATACAGGAAAACATAACAAGATTAAATAATAGAAAATTGAATATCATTCAGAAAACCACTTTGACAGCCTAAGACCTTACTATGATGCTGAAAGGTGAAAGAAATAAGGAGAAAAAACATACTGTATTTATCCTTAGTGTGCTTCGGATTGATGAGCAAAAGCCAAATAAACATTTAGTCTATTGAATTTCCTGAAACAAGAATGTATGCCCTGAGGCACATTGAATAATATTTAGTAGCTACATAAGGTCAGCACAGCTGAAATTAATGTGGATTCAATAACATTTAAAAGTTTCAGGCAAAGTGTGATGACAGATACCAAAAGGATTTTTTTCTACTTTATTATTTTACCGTTTTTTTATACTGATAAGTATGGAAGATGAGGTTCTTGGGGTATGGTGATTGAAAATAAATAAGCCTGTAGTTTTATTTTTGAAAACTAATCCCCCTAAATGGTCTTATAGTTTTTGCTTTCCAAAAATGTGGTGTAAAGATCAATTTAGAAAAAAAAATTAAAACCCCTCATCTACTACTGTACTCCCTTGTCTACAACTAACATTGAATGACGAGTCAGTAGTCCTTGCTGAAATGTGAGTGTATTGATGAGGTAAAAAAGTAAGATCTTAAAGGATTTTAAAAGGCTTGTTTTAGGTTTGTTTGGCTTATAGAAAGAAGAAAACAATGAATCCAATACATTTACCAATGTTGGAAAATTCATATTCAATCTTACTTCAGCTTTCATTTTATGTAAACAATAACTTAATCAGTCACCAATGAAATAGTCTCATTTATCTAAAAGACTTTTGTTACTTCAGCTTAAGGTGTCTAAAAATTAAAGTTCATTTTCTCGTCTCAAAATGATTCACTTGTTTATTACTATATTCAAAAAAATATAGTGCTATATCCTTTAAAACTTGAGTTTGGATATTGTGAACTGCCCAACATGAATACTATGGGGAAACAGACCTTCACCACTGAACCATCACCTCAGCCCCATTGCTGTCAGGTTTTATCAGTCTTTTCTTAGTTTAAGAAACCAGGTACCAGAGAATCCTCCCTCCCTTCAACCCTTCAATTCTTTTTTTGTCTGTCTGTTTGTTTGTTTGTTTGCTTGTTTGTTTTGTTTTTCGAGACAGGGTTTCTCTGTGTAGCCCTGGATGTCCTGGAACTCCCTCTGTAGACCAGGCTGGCCTCAAACTCAGAAATCTGCCTACCTCTGCCTCCCAAGTGCTGGGATTAAAGTCGAGTGCCACCACTGCCTGGCAAGACATTTTCTTTTTTCTTTTTCTTTCTTTTTTTTTTTTTTTAATTTTGACTGGATATTTTCTTCATTTACATTTCAAATGCTATCCCAAAAGTCCCCTATACCCTCCCCCGGCTCTGCTCCCCTACCCACTCACTCCCACTTCTTGGCCCTGGTGTTCCCCTGTACTGGGGCATATAAAGTTTGCTAGACCAAGGAGCCTCTCTTCCCATATCAAGTTAACAAAAACTAACCATCACACTAGTATTACATTTTCATTTACATGGAAGAAAAATGTGAAGGTGTTCCACGGGTCTGCACACCCTAGTAATTTATAAATACAACTACTACAATTTAAAATTACTGTTTTGATTTAATATCTCTTTCTTGGGGGATTTATTGACAGGGTAATTGGGCCTTAGCCAGGAGCTACCCTTACAGAAAATCCAACAGCTGTATTTATGTGTTGTGACTATTTTGTTGCAAATCCTAATACATATAACTGACTGGTCATATTTAAAAAAAGAAAACTTAACAACAGAAGTTATAACCACTTTGGAAATGAACAAAATTCAGTGCGTATAAAAATGTAGCTTATTTTTATAACAAAGTTCCTTGATTTTCATTACAAGAATTGCTTTGTTGTTTTCTTTTAATCAATTGTTTTGTTACTCAGGAATCTTTGTTTTGTTGTTGTTTGTTATTTTAATTTGTTTATTTACTACTATATGCAATAATGGATTTTGTTTGTTTTGAGACAGAATTTCTCTCTGTAGAGCAGGCTAGCCTAGAATTTAGGGATCTGATTGCCTCTGCCACCTGAGTTCTGTGATTAAAGGTGTGCATCATCACTTAGCAGCAAAATGAGGGTTGTGAAATGATATTTCCATACATGTGTATCATGTACGTGGCTCATGTTCAGTTCTCTTACTCTTTCTTAGTATCTTCTAGTTAGTTACCTTTTTTTAACATCATAATGACGTCAGAAAAGAAAAATACATCTGAATTGTTCTTATAAATATATATATATATATATATATATATATATATATATTAAGTAGTCACAAATAGAAGAAATGTAGATAATTGTTATATTTATAATTCTTGAGTAATAATGGTTAACATAGAACACCAGAAAGGAAAACTCTTAGGAAAGTATAGACATATTTATATGGAATTACAATCTAAGTACAAATAAAAAGCCAGTAATACATAATACTGAAAATGTAGAAATAAAACTAAAAACAAACAAAACACCTTCAAGAAGATTCTAATAGTGTTGCACCAAATTTCACAGGGAAGAAAAGTCATTTTCTTTACAGATGTAGCTTCAGTAGCGGGTCCAACATCTATGTACCTTATTTAAGCAACACTAAGTGGGCTCAGTGGGTTCAAACACAGTACACAGATGATAAGAACCTTCTTCTGGACTCTGCATGAACAATGTATGCATGTTGTGTACATACATGCATGCGGGGCTGAGAGCACCACGGAGATAAAGGGAGTGGGAGAAAACCCGAATCCTGACAGAGTTCCAATGCTCTGGGCAGGTGGACGCAGAAGGACCGCCACAGGCTTTCCATGCGGCCCTGGGTGGGTGTCTGGCTGTGGGAAGCCACGGAATCTTAGCTTGGCAGGTGGTGGACAAGGGGCAGTTCTAGGTACCAGGTTCTCAGCCTTGCCTTGGGCATCCCAGACACCCCTGGACAACTTGGAAGAGCTGAGAAGAATGGGGGCCCTGGGGACAGCTC
Organism: Mus minutoides; assembly: GCA_902729485.2. Lineage (NCBI taxonomy): Eukaryota > Metazoa > Chordata > Mammalia > Rodentia > Muridae > Mus > Mus minutoides. Next base: position 659,232 of record LR753306.1, read on the forward strand.
GGTCAGTCCTGGGGCCTAAGGAAGGAGAGGGCAAGGGAAGAGGGAGGTGCTGTGTGGCACCCACATGTGCAAGAATCCTTGGTCCTGTCTGTGGCTGGAGCACAGGATAGCCTTCTGGCAGGTGGTTAGTCTTGGCTCTTTAGGAGAAAGCCTAGCTCATCCTTCAAGCATGGTGGGCCTTGATGAGCAGATACAGTCTATGGTTTTAGAGCTTTACTGTAGAAAGGCAAAAGGAAAGAGGGAAGGTAGAAAGAGGCAGACTGGCTATGGCCATGCCAAGAGAGGAGGGAAATAGAGAGAGAAAAAAGGAGGGCTAGAGATGATAGCAAGAAAAGAGAGAACTTAAAGAGAGCAAAGGGGCAAGCAGCCCCTTTTATAGTGGTCTGGGCTATCAGGTAACTGTGGGGAGGAGCATACCTGGCTATAATCAGGTAACTGTGGGGGTCGAGTCTAGCCAGAATGCCAGAAGCTTGGGACATTGTGTGACCATTGTTCCAGGATGCCAGGTGTTTGTGTTTTTTACCTTTCTATAGCCCAATGCCAGGTGTTTGAGGTTTTTGTTTCTTTATAAACCCCTTACCCCTTGAGCTCCTGGTTGACTCCTCTACCCCTGTGTGGGATATGAGTCATCCCCAGTGCACTGGTCTTTCCTGAATAAACCTCTTCGTTTATCCTATGTGATTTGGGGTGTCACCTCTCCTGAGTCTGAACGTGGAGGAGTCCTCATGCTGTTGTCCTCATTCAGCCCAAATAGGCTACCTTTCATGACCCCACACATACATGCAGACAAATATTCATACTAATAGAAATAAAATAAATATTCTAAAATATAATTAAAACGGAGTTCATGAGGTTGGGATGGAAAAGTGATGGGACATATAGGGGAGAAAATGGAATGGATTGGGTCAGAACATATGTGTACATATGAAATTCTAAATATAAAACTGGAAAATAATACAATCGTAGCTGAATTATGTAGCAAGTACTTGTAATCCCAGCACTCAAGAGACTGAGGTAATATGTCTATAACTTCTCTCAGTTGTGGGAATCAAACAAGGAGGAGGGTGGGAGAAGAGGAGGAGAAGGAGGAGGAGGAAGAAGAGGAGGAGGAGGAGGCAATATTAAAATGAGCAGAGAAATTTACAGAAAAATATATGAATTTTAACTTTAGAACTTGGTCAGCTTTGTAGAGATATGAACAAAATAATATGTTTAATGAGCTAGAGAATGGGGTATTTATAATCATTGTTTAATGCATATAAATTTGCTTTGGGAAAAAATCGGAAAACTGAAGATTAATATAGGTAGTTTTAGAAGAATTTGAATATTCTTAATTTCCTTTTTGAGTGTAAAATTGTTAAAATGACAAATTATATTTTATATGTGTATTTAACCACAAAAATGGTAAAATAATGATAATATGGAAAGGTTAGAAGGAAATGGCAAAAAACAAATTGATTAACTGTAATATTTGTTTGTTTGTTTTATTTTGAGATAGGATCTTTCTATGTAACTCCTGGAACTCACTATGTAAGCTAGGCTGACCTATATCTTGATCCATCTGCCTCTGTCTCCCAAGTGTTGGGATTAAAGGCATGTGCCACCAAGTGCAGCTCAAGAGAAATGGCTTTTGACTGAAGTGTATAGAAGAGAAAATAAGAAGTTTGGCAAAATGAAAAAAGGATAAATATTTATGAGAGTAGAATTATGTTGGGGAGTTTCTTCAATCAGTTTCTTTCTTCCTTGCTTTTCTTTCTTTCTTTCTTTCTTTCTTTCTTTCTTTCTTTCTTCTTTCTTTCTTTCTTCCTTTCTTTCTTTCTTTCTTTCTTTCTTTCTTTCTCTAATTATTATTATTACTATTATTATTATCGTTTTCTGTATATGGGTAAGTTTCATGTATGTATGCCTATGTGCCAAGCACATGCCTGGTGCTAGTGTAGAGTAGAAGTGGTTTCAGATTCCCCCAGAACTGGAATTACAGATGGTTTCAAGTCTCCATGTGAGTACTGGGATATGAACATGGGTCTTCTGCTAGAGCAACCAGTGCTCCTAACAATTGAGAAATAGCCTCAGCCCATGAAATTTTATCTTAAAGAAAAGTTATTTCTTGAAAGAGAGAATGACATAGATGCACTTTGGGATTGCACTAAGAAAGCTGATTGATGTTGAGCATAGTTAAAAAGATTATTTTCAATATAGATGTCAATATGTGTATTTATGAATTTTTTCATTAGAAAAATTCATCAGAATCATAGCATGGTTGTAGTAGAGCATTTCAGATAATTTCTTTCAGAAATCTGAAGCATGCCCTGTACAAGATATAGCATATATTTTAAAAATCCAAAGCTCCAGCAGAGGGACATCTTGAGTTAGAAATTAACAGTGCTGGAAGAAGGAAAGAGGAATCATTTTCTTCTCAGGGAGCAGTCAGTATTATCACACAAGGAAAACAATGTATTTTATAAAACATTTTGCTATATTCACTGTGGACATTTGTCGTTAATAATTAACTTTTTAAAATAGAAATAGAAATAATACTTGGGGTTACAAATTTAGTAAGATAATTGGCATTTGGATATAAAATTTGTTGTTTTATTTTTATTTTTAAATTTAATTTTATAAAATTCATTTTTACACTCCATATTCCATTCTCTGCCCTCTTATTCACCCTCTGACTGCTCCACATCCCACACCTCCTCCCCACCCCACCCCCTGTCGCCACATGGATGCCCTCACCCCCCCCAACCCACCAGACCTCTAAACTCCCAGGGGCCTCCAGTCACTTGAGGGTTAGGTGCATCTTCTCTGAATGAACACAGACCAGGCAGTCCTTTGCTGTATGTGTGTTGGGGGCCTCATGTCATCTGGTGTATGCTGTCTGTTTGGTGGTTCAGTGTTTGAGAGATCTCAGGGGTCCAGATTAATTGAGACTGCTGGTCCTCCTACTGGATAGTACACATAAAATACATTTGCTGTCTTTGTTGGTTTTTTTCTCATTATTTTCTCTGATTTACAAGTTTACTTCTTTAAATGAGCAATCTCAAACATCACCATTTAACAGTAAGACATACTTTTAAATAGTAGCATTTGCTTGAATTGAATATAACCCTACTACATAAAAATAGGAGGAGGGTGACCCTGTAGAAGGACCAGCAATCTCAATTAACCTGGACCCCCGAGATCTCTCAAACACTGAAGCACCAACCAGGCAGAATACACCAGCTGATATGAGGCCCCCAACACATATACAGCAGAGAACTGCAGGATCTGGGTTTAGTCAAGAAGATTCACCTAATGCTCAAGAAACTACAGGCCCCAGGGAGTTTATAGGTTTGGTGGGGTTGGGGTGGGAGGTGGGGACATCCTTTTGTGGAGACAGAAGGGTGGGGAGGAGGTATGGTATGTGAAATAGTCAGAGTGTGGACTGTAAGGGGAATAAAATCTGGAGATTAAAATGAATGAATGAATGAAATAGCAATTAAGATTAAACAATTTTACAATTTGTGACTGCAGTTTTGCATTACTTTGTTGTGTCATTTGTGTGTGTTTCTCTGTGTGTGTGTGTGTATGTGTGTGCATTTGTGTATGTGTGTGTGTCCATGGCATGTGTGAAAAAAGTAGCTCCTCTTTGTATGATTATATATAAATAGATATGAAGAGTTGAGTCTCAGAACCATACTGTAACAGAATTGTGTACCCTTCAGCAAAATGTTTTATAAGATACTCAATTTACAATAAATACTGTAAAATCAAATGATCTCTTCTTGCAGTTTCTGAAACATATGAAAAAAAAAAACATTTTCACTTTTAATCATATAAATATGCTCCCTCACATTTTTACTCTTTTCTCCCTTTTTCCTCCCTCCCTTTCTTCCTTTCTTTTTTGATTACAAACAAAAACAAAAAATTACTTAATTATCTTATTTTTCAATGCTTTGCCTTCATGTATATCTGTGCATTATGTTCATGACTGTTACCTATAGAAGGCGGAAGAAAGTGCAAATTTTCCTCCAACTGTAATTATAGATGACTGTGAGCTGCCATGTTCGTGGCTCAGAATTGTGCAGGGCTTCTTGGAAATAGCACCTGATGCTAATAATTGTTAAGCAATCTCTATATCCTCCTTTTGTTATTTTTGAGATATTACTATGTAGTCCAAACTAGCACTTATCTTGTAGTCAACTCGTCTCTACTTCCAGAGTTCAGGAATCTGGGATTATATGTGTGTGCATCCGTACCCAGTGCTAGCATTAATTTTAATTAAGCAAATAACTATTAAGTGGATAAATGATGCCTTGGGTAGGTATATCATAGGTTTTGACTAAAACAGGTTGAAATAAAGCACAACAAAGTCCTTTTTTCTTGAGGAGTTTGGACTGTCCTTGTAATAATTCTTCAGAGATGTTAGTTCCATGTACTTTGAAATATATGTATAAATATCAGAAGGTTAAGGTTTGTACTTCAAAAATTAGAGCAGATTCCTCTGCAATTCTTCACAGAAATCCATTTTTATCCATTCAAATAGGAGACTAGAGGTTTATCTTTAGGGAGGGTAAATAAGCTGATATTAGGTGAGGATAATACACAAGAAAAAGTTGAAGTTGGGTATAGCATATTACAAATAGTAAAATTATTTGAAAGATCCACTCACTTTCACCATACTGTCTTCTAAGCAGAAGTCGGAAGAAAACAGAATTATATTAAAATAAAAGAGAAAAGGACACTGATATCAAAGAACACCTCAGTCAATTGACCCTGCAGACCTTTGAATGTCATCATGTAATAAAGCTGAGTAAATCACCCCCTAGACTGGAGTAAATGACAGTGAGGTAGAACTTAGAAAAGATGAGAAAACTACAAGTCCATTTATAGTAGAGGCATGAGTTCTCTACTGTGCAGTGGGCCTCAAGTACATTCAGAGTTGAGTTAATAAAGGCCTATATCAGGAAGCCTTTTTAAAGATATGCAAACTCCAAATATAGAAAAACAAATATATTTAAAATTCATAGATACTAGGATTTATGCAAGAAGTAGAAGAATGATCTGTCTTCTGTGACAGAGCATCAGAGAGAAAATCATGCATTTTGGGAGAAGAGCAATTTAGACCACAGAATGACAATTATTGAGAAATTATGTATGATTTTCAATGACATTTTATAGAGATTAACATGTTTTACTTAACATAATACTTACAAGATCACTTTGTGTAGATACTACTGCTATCCTTACTCCATAAATGTATCAGGAAGAGCATGAGCTCATCCTGCTGTGCCTAGAAGATAATGTTTCACACCAGTCCTCTTCAACTTCTGGCTTTTATAATATTATTGCTTTTATAATTTTCTGCAATGATCCATGAGCTTTGTGGGTGTAGTGGCTATCCCTGGTTGTCAACTTGACTGTATTTGGAATGAACTACAATCCAGAATCAGAAGGCTCACCAGTGACCCTAACCTGGAGGCTGGAAGATAGAAGTTTCTGATCTGGATCTTGGTATGGAGATCTTGAAGCATAGTGGCTATGGATTCCAGAAGATTAAGACAGGGAGATCTCTGAGTTCAAGGTGTTCTGGGATTAAATGTGTGATGGCACACACCTTTAACCTGGGCTACACCTTCTGCCGTAAATCATATAAGGACACTGGAAGCAGGGAGACTAGCTCTCACTCCTTTGCCTGCTTGCCGTGTAGGACTGAGTAACTGCTAGATCCTTGGACTTCCATTCACAGCTACTACTGAACCATTGTTGGGAATAGGACTGCAGACTGTAAGTCATCAATAAATTCCTTTACTATACAGAGACTGTCCGTAAGTTCTGTGACTCTAGAGAACCCTGAATAATACAGTGGGTAAACAGTATGATATAGATGTTCCATCGGTGGCCAAGCACTCAAAAGACACATATTCTCTGCATATCAGCTAGTTGTGAGCTCCTTTGTCAACTACTGTTCTCCGAACAACAACAACAAAAATCTTGTCTGATGAGGTCCAAGAGCTGCTCTAATTTATGGGTGTAGAAATGTAAGTGTAGAGGGCAAAATACCAAAATTCCCACTTACTAAATTAATACTAGTAAGTTTATAACTTGGGCCTATGACATACTCAGCCATGTGTTCTTGGCTAAATTTATACTACTAAGCAGAGATTTTATTGTGTGGCATATTCCTTAATTACACATATGTGTATATCTTGCCATCTTGCCATGCTGGTCATTGTTGCTCTCAGGGCTCACAGCCAAGAGCCAAGTAAGTCTTGCAATGATGTAATTTTTCTCCAGCAGCCTGCACAGCACATTTTGGAACTAAGAATGCTAAGTAAGAGAGAGTCATCCTGATGAATAGCCATTTTATTTTTCCCATATGCTGTGACCAATATATTTGCTGTGTTCTGCAAATAGATCTTACTATCAAGTGCTATTGGGAAACAGAGAACACCTGTGCTGTTCAGTTGGTCTCTATGACATACTTTACCAACAGATCAATGGAAGCTATCCCACAATTGACACTGTGGGTTTGTTTGTAACTGATTAATTCTGAGAGGAACATTATCCACTGTTATGGTACCTCCAAATAAACTGTTTTATATTCATATATAAATAGATATGCATATATAAACCTATGTCTATATGAAACTCTTATAATAGTAGTCTTCCATGTGGTTCCCTTAAACATGCTCAGCATTGGTTACTTCACCCATTGTGGGGCTTTGGCTGTGTGGGAAAGAGGGGAATGGGAGAGAAACTGTGTCCCAACAGAGTTCCAGTGCTCTGGGCAGGTGGACACAGAAGGATTGCCAGATGCTTTCCATGCAGCCCTGGGTGGGCATCTGGCTGTGTTAAGCCACTGACCCCACTTGAGGACGGATGGTGGACAAGGGGCAGCCCCAGGTACCAGATTCTCAGCCTCCGGCATCCCACACTGGATACAGTGGAGGAGCTGAGAACAGAATAGGGAACCCAGGGCTGCACTCAGCCCCTGAGATAAGGGAAGAGGGCAGAGGGAAAGTGGGGTTGCTGGGTGGTTCCCATGCAGGTGAGAGTCCTTAGTCCAGTCCATGGATGTAGCGTAGGAAGGCCTTCTGTCGGGAGATTAGACATGGCTTGTTAAGAGAAAGCCTATCCCATCATTCAAGCATGGTGGGCCTTGATGAACAGAGACAGTCTATGGTTTTAGAGCTTTATTGTAGAAAGGCAGGGGGAAAGAGAAAAAGTAGAAAGATAAAGACAGGCCACAGCCAGGAGGAGAGAGGTGGAAGAGAGAGAGAGAAAAGAACAGCTAGAGAGTAAGAGAGGTAAACGCTTAGAGAAGTGGAAAGGGAAAGAGAGAAGGAGAGCTAGAAAGTAAAAAAATAAATAAATAAAAGCTTAAAGAGAGCAAGGAAGGGCCAAACATCCCCTCTTATAGTGAGCTTTGTTACCTTGCTGTTGCTAGGTAACTGTGGGCAGAATTCTAGCCAGAATTCCAGAAGCTTGGGACATTGTCTATGTGACTGCTAGCCATATGCCTCTCCTGTGGGGGCTGTGGGAGTGGTAATTTTGACAGGAGCCAGAGGTCCAGGAGACATGATCGAACGCCTTCCATTCTATGTAGGTGTAAATTACTACCCACCGGATCCCATGGGGTTCAAGACCTCAGCTCAACTGGAGACCAGGCTGTCTATGCATAGCCCATTGCCCATGGGCTATGACCCCTCTTCTTTCTATTACCATCCCTCTCTCTGATTGTAATTTCCTCTTCATTATTCCTCTTTCCCCCTCATATCACCTACATTATACTATGTCCCATACATTAATGTCTTTCCTTCCCATTCTACTTACCTTGATTTTTAAAAATACTCTAGATTATACACAAAAAATATAAAGATTTGGTAATAGAATCCAAACATAAGGGGAACACATAACGTTTGTCCTTTAAACTCTGTTACTTCACTGAGTATGTTTTCCAGATTTATTCATGTACCTGGAAACGTCACAATTTCATTTCTCTTTATAGACAACTAAACTCTAATTGTATATATTTATCATATTTTTGTTATACATTCATCAGCTATTGGATATGTAGGTTTTTGGCATGTCCTAGCTATTGTGAATAGAGTATCCATGTACATGAAGGAACATGTATACCCGTGGTGGTTTGAATGTGCTTGACCCATAGGGAATGGCACTGTTAGGAGGTGTGTCCTTGATAGAGGAAATATGTCACTGTGGAAGTGGCCTTTGCAGATCTCCTATGTTCATGCTACATTGAGTGCAGAAGAGAGCTTCCTCCTAGATGCCTATGAATGCCAGTCTTCTCCTGGTTGCCTTTGGATCAAGATACATAATTCTAAGCTCCTTCTCCAGCACCATGTAGAACTCTCAGCTCTGCCTCACCGTGCCTGCCTGGATGCTGCCAGGCTTCCTGCCATGATGAAAATGCATTGAGCCTGTAAAACTGTAAGCCTGCCCTAATTAAATGTTGTCCATTTATAAAAATTGCCTTGTTCATGGTGTCTCTTCAAAGCAATAAAACCCAAACTGAGATAACCTCCATAGTGGGAAATAGATAATTTTCTGTATATGCACAGTAGTTCTCATATGGTGGATCGAGTTCTAGTTTTTTGTTTTGTTCCTGTTGTGTTTTTGTTTTTATGGAACTACCACCCTAATTTCCATGATGATTGAGTTAGTTCATACTCATATCAACAGTGCATAAAGGCTTATTAGCCTTTGTTTACCTTTGTTTCCATATACTTACCTAACCAGACTGATGAGGGACAGAATATTTCTGAAGTTTTAATCTTTATAATCTTTATTTTCTTTATGGTTAAGAATGCTGAATAGTTTTTTATAGTGTTTACCATTCATTTGCATTACTACTTTTGAGAACGTTCTGTTCAGCATAATATCCACCTTATAGATTTTATATATTTTGTGCTTTGTGTGTGTGTGTGTGTGTGTGTGTGTTGTCTTTTTATGTTATAGACACTAATCTAGTCGATATACATAGAGGACAAATGTGGTTTTCCCCCATTCTCTATGTTTCCTTTTCAATAGATTAACAATCTTTTGTTAAGTCTCTCTTGTTGATTATTAGTCATATTTAACTCAGAATACCCAAGATACAATTTGCAAAACACATGAAACTCAAGAAGGAGGAAGACCAAAGTGTGGATACTTCATTCTTTCTTAGAATGGGGGACAAAATACCCATGGAAGGAGTTACAGTGAAAAAGTTCAGAGCTAAAATGGAAGGAAAGACTGTCCAGAGACTGCCCCACCCACGAATACATTCCATAAACAACAATCAAACCCAGACACTACTGCATAAGCCAGCAAGATTTTGCTGACAGGACCCTGATATAGCTATCTCTTGTGAAGCTATGCCAGTGCCTGGCAAATGCAGAAGTAGATGCTCACAGTCATCTATTGGATTGAACACAGGGCCCCAAGGAAGGAGTTAGAGAAAATACCCAAGGAGCTAAAGGGCCTGCTACCATATAGGAGGAAAGGATCTTTGCCAATCCTAAATCTCATAGGGACTGATATCCAATATATATAAAGAACTCAAGAAGGTGGACACCAGAAAATCAAATATCCCCATTAAAAAGTGGGGCACAGAGTTAAACAAAGAATTCTTAACTGAGGAATACCAAATGGCTGAGAAGCACCTGAAAAAATGGTCAACATCCTTAATCATCAGGGAAATGCAAATCAAAACAACCCTGAGATTCCACCTCACACCAGTAAGAATGGCTAAGATCAAAAAATCAGGTGACAGAAGATGCTGGCGTGGATGTGGAGAAAGGGGAACACTCCTCCACTGTTGGTGGGACTGCAAGCTTGTTCAACCACTCTGGAAATCAGTCTGGCGGTTCCTCAGATAATTGGACATAGTACTACCGGAAGATCCTGCAATACCTCTACTGGGCATATATCCAGAAGAGGTTCCATCTGGTAATAAGGACACATGTTCCACTATGTTCATAGCAGCCTTATTCATAATAGCCAGAAGCTGGAAAGAACCCAGATGTCCCTCAACAGAGGAATGGATACAAAAAATTTGGTACATTTACACAATGGA
>LR753306.1:669391-722397 GCA_902729485.2 Mus minutoides
GAGTGAGGTAACCCAATCACAAAAGAACTCACATAACATGTACTCACTGATATGTGGATATTAGCCCAGAAGCCTAGACTACCCAAGATACAATTTACTAAACACATGAAACTCCAGAAGAATGAAGTTCAAAATGTAGTCTCTTCGCCCCTTCCTAGAATTAAGAACAAAGCACACATTGAAGGAGTTACACAGATCATGTGTGAAGCTTAATCAAAAGGATGGACCAACCAGTGACTGTGGCTGCCAGGGATCCTTCCCATAATCAGCCACCAAAAATAAACACTATTGCATATGCCAGCAAGATAATGCTGAAATGGACCTGATATAGCTGTCTCGTGGGAGGCTATACCAGTGCCTGGCAAACACGGAAGTGGGTGCTCAAGTCAGCTATAAGTTTGAACACAGGACTCCCAAGGAAGGAGCTAGAGAAAGTACCCAAGGAGCTGAAGGGGTCTTCAACCCTATAGGTGGAAGAATAACATGAACTAACTAGTTCCCCCTGTGCTCATGTCTCTAGCTGCATATATGGAAGAAGATGGCCTAGTTGGCCATCATTGGGAAGAGAGGCCCCTTGGTCATGCAGACTTTATATTCCCCAGTACAGGGGAATGCCAGGGCCATATGTGGGAGGGGGTGGGTAGGGGAGCAGGGCAGGGATGGGGGAGGGTATGGGGAACTTTCTGGATAACACTTGAAATGTAAATGAAGAAAATATCTAATAAAGAAAAAATAATTTAAAAAAAGTTTTAGTGATTTTTATGAGGTCCCATTTGTCATTTTTTTTTTAAAGACAGGGTTTCTCTGTATAATTCTGGCTATCCTGGAACTCACTCTGTAGACTAGGCTGGCCTCAAACTCAGAAATCCACCTGCCTCTGCCTCCCAAGTTCTTGGATTAAAGGCATGCACCACCACCACCTGGTTTCATTTCTCAATTCTGGATCTTAGAGCATAAGATATTGGTGTTCTGTTCAGGAAATTTTTCCCTGTGCCCATGTGCTCAAGGCTCTTCCCCACTTTCCTTTCTATTAGTTTCAGTGTATCTGGTTTTATGTGGAGATCTTTGATCCACTTGGGCTTGAGCTATGTACCAGGAGATAAGAATGGCTCGATTTGAGTTTTTGATCTTAGCCATTCTGACTGGAGTGAGGTGGAATCACAAGGTTGTTTTCATTTGCATTTCACTGGTGATTAAGAATGTTGAACATGCCAGGGCCAAGAAGTGAGAGTGGGCAGGTAGGGGAGCAGGGCGGGTGGGGGGGCATAGGAAACTTTCAGGATAGCATTTGAAATGTAAATAAAGAAAATATCTAATAAAAAAAGGTTCAATTTGCATTCTTCTAAATGCTTACAGCCAGTTGAACCAGCACCATTTCTTGAAAATCCTTTTTTTTTTTTTTTTTTTTTTTTCCCATTGAATGTTTTTAGATCCTTTGTCAAATATCAAATGACCATAGGTGTGTGGGTTCATTTCTGGGTCTTCAATTCTATTCCAATCATTTACCTGCCTGCCACTGTACCAATACCATGCAGTTTTTACCACAACTTCTGTGTAATACAGCTTGAGGTCAGAGATGGTGATTCCACCAGTAGTTCTTTTATTGTTGAGAATAGATTTTGCTATCCTGTGTTTTTGTTATTCCAGATGACTTTGCAAATTGATCTTTCTAATGCTATGAAGGATTGAGCTGGAATTTTGAACGGCATTGCATTGAATCTGTAGATTTTTTTTGGCAATATTGACATTTTTACGATATTAATCCTGTCAATCCATGAGCATGGGAGATCTTTTCATCTTCTGAGGTCATCTTTGATTTCTTTCTTCAGAGACTTGAAATTCTTGTCATACAGATCTTTCACTTGCTTAGTTAGAATTAATCCAAGGTATATTGTATTATTTGTGACTATTGTGAAGGGTTATGTTTCCCTAATTTCTTTCTCAGCCTGTTTGTCCTTTGAGTAGAGAAAGGACAATGATTTGTTTGAGTTAATTTTATAACCAGCCACTTTTCTGAAGTTTTTTTTTTTTTTTTTTCCTTTTAAATCAGGTTTATGAGTTCTCTGGTGGAATTTTTGTAGTTACTTAAGTATACTTGCTCTCAGCCAACTGTTGGACTGAGCACAGGGTCCCCAGTGGAGGAACTAAAGAAAAAACCCAAGGAGCTGAAGAGGTTTGCAACCCCATAGGAGGCATAACAATATGAACCAACCAGAAGCCCCAGAGCTCCCAGGGACTAAACCACCAACCAAAGAGTACACATGGAGGGACCCATGGCTCCAGCTGCATATATAGCAGAGGGTGGACTTGTTAGTCATTAGTGGGAGGAGAAGCCCTTGGTCTTGTGAAGGCTTGATGCTCCAGTGTAGGGGAATGACAGGACAGGGAAATGGGAGTGGTGAGCAGGGGGAGAGAGGATGAGATAGTGGGTTTTCCGAGGGGAAATCAGGAAAAGGAATAACATTTAAATTTGTAAATAAATAAAATATTTAACAAAAAAATACAAAAAAAAAGTTTTAGTGAAAATATATTTCTTATCATGAAAGGCTTTAAAGTATTCAAAGTATGCCCATTTATTAAATGAAAATTATTAATAAAGACTAAGAGATCCAATATAAGTTCATACTTACTAAGTAAGTACTTCTCAAAGTAAGAGAGAATAAAAATTTAAAGTAGGTGACTCAAAGAAGTACTAATTGATGATATAACAGTAAAAGAACAAATTCCTAATTTTCTCTCATGGTAAAATGATGCATTGTTATTTCATAAAATAAATATTAAAAATGTTAATTTACAAAAGGCATAAGGTTATTGTAAAGAAAAATAATCTCCAACTGTAATGTATCTGATATTGAACAAGATAGCAGTGTGCTTGACAATTATATAAAATTATCCCTAAGATTTCAAAATAGGTATACATCTATAAAATATGGTAATGACTACTTCTATTTCTCATTCTTTTAATTTCCATGAAATCTAACAGCAATCAAAAGTCAAAAAGAAAGTCTGTATGAGAGAATATAGGATAAATAATTTACCTCATTCTCATTCCCCTGGTATCTAAATTTCTGCTTTTTACAGATTATGAAGGTACTGTTTTTAGCTGAGATATAAGACATGTTAAATTTATTGCTCCCCAAAATACACGTGCAATAAAAAATGTAGGTAGTTTAGGGAAAATAGCATATAGTTAATAAACATCATTATAGCAGGGCTTGTTTACATTGAGTTTAACAAAGTAACATCACTATAGAAAGTTAAAAGATAATCTTGTTTTTACCTTACCGAACCTTGTTTCCCTTTGTTATTGAAATATGCTAAATATTATTTAATGACTTGAAATTTTATATAAGATGCTAGAAAACTTACATAATACAGTTGTCAGTCATGAATTTGAAAGGTGGCAGTATTGGTGTTCCAAGTGTGATTGTATTTTCCCCATGATTAACTTATAAATTTTCTGTATAACTGATTTTTCAAACATATGGTTTTTTTTTTACAAACCAAGTTCTGAAAGCTTATATTGTTCAGATAAACCTCCAATTGTTTTCTGTAACTTCATTTATGATATCTAATGAATTCAAAGTTAGTAAATGAAATAACACAACTTTTTAAAACCATAAAAAATCAGCACTTTTTGATATCTTTATGAATAAAATTCCCTAGTGAAAATTCATTGAAAGCATTAATAATTGGCAAATTTACTGAAAGTGTTTTTGAGGGGATAGTTTGGAATTCTTGAATGACAGTTTAGACAAAGATTTACTACATAGGATATATGTTTGGGAACTAGCCTTTGATTGCCTGTTCCCTGAAATAACAAAGCTGGTTACTGAAGAACAATGGGAGCACAGAATATTGTTGACACTGGAAACAAAACAGTATCATGAGATTTTCCACCGTATGGTGGAATGTTATCTAATGATAGAATTTCACACCATTCTTTCCTTGAACAAACACATCTGTGAGAAAGCTTAGAGTAGTAAATGCATATGCTAGAATTATAAGGGTAAGTTTTATTTGGCCATTATCACTTTTAAGTGAGAAAACTTTTAAAAGCTTCTTAGATTAATTGTATATTTTTAGACCTAATGCAAATATATATAACTATTGAGTAATTATATTTATTCATCCATGTATTCAGTAACTATATATTCAGTAACTACAAACTAGTTTATTGTTTATTTACTACATATATGAGACTCTGCAGTGCAAATGTGTACACACACAAAAAAGAGTGAAAACAGTTTATATTTTAAACAGGTATATATTTTTATTTAGACCCAGTAGAGCATACTTGACTGCAGTCTGGTTTATTCTTCAATCTATCAAAATGGAATGACTGCTTCTGTTAATAATTACACTGTCATTTCAAAACATGTATGTGTGAGAGACAGAGGCAGAGATACAGAAAGACAGAAAGACAGAAAGACAGAGAGACTGAGACAGAAAGAGACAGAGAGACTATCTGACTAGCTCTGGCTATTCAGAAAACATATTGTACTGAGGAGACTACTTTCAATCTTGTGGCTATCCTTTCACGTAAGCAACTCTATACTGGGATAATAGGCATGCACCCCTGTGTCTAGTTATCTTTCTTAAAAATATATTGTTTTTACACACAACTCATGAAATATGATTTCATATGGAGTATGTGAAAAATTGCTATGTTCAGAATCAGCTTTCTTATGCTCTGTTGGTGTATATGTTTGTGTATATGTATGAATGTATATATGTATGTATGTATGTATGTATGTATGTATGAACCCGTGTGTGTGTGTTGCTTCCCTGGACATACAATGATACAAATATGGAGATCAGAGAACTGGCCAAAATTGGTTCTCTCTTTCTACCATGTAAGTCCTGGGGACCAAACATAGGTCATTAGACATGTTAGCAAGTGCCTTTAGCCTCTGAGCTTTCATACAAGTCTTTCATACACTTTTAAATGAAACTACTTTTTTGTTTGTATTTACCTCTTTCTTCCTGTTTTCCAGACTTTTAAATATATTAAAATATTTTAAAATATTTAAAAATATTTTACTAACAAAATATTTTTTAATTCTTCTGTCATATGTAACATCCCGACAGCAGTTTCCTGTCCCTCTGCTCATGTCCTCTCTCCCCCAGATTCACTTCCTTCCACCTTCCATCAGAAAAGAATGGCTTCCCAGAGGCATTATCCAAACACACCATTAAAACAACCAACAATAACACCAGGCACATACCATCATATCAAGACTGAACAGGCCACCCAGTAGGAGGAAAAGGGCCCTACAAGTAGCCAAAAGAGTGAGGAACAGCCCCTGCTCCCTGATGTGTTTTATAAAAAGATAAGACAGGTAGGGGTATATTTCGTGGAGGCTTGGTATCATATGGGGGAAGGGGGTGCCTCTTCAGGTCCATGCTTAGGAATCTTTTCCCCATCTGAGGTACCAACTGTATGATGATATAGTTTAAATATATTTAGTGCATGGGGAACGGGGTGGGAGAAAGGCAGAGAGAGAAAGTGTGTGTGTGTGTGTGTGTGTGTGTGTGTGTGTGTGTGTGTGTGTGTATCTGAGAGACAGAAAGAGAGAGAGAGAGAGAGAGAGAGAGAGAGAGAGAGAGAGAATGAAAGAAAGAAGGAAAGAAAGAAAGAAAGAAAGAAAGAAAGAAAGAAAGAAAGAAAGAAAGAAAGAAAGAAGAAAGGAGGAGGAGCAGGAGGAAAGTAGAGGCTGGCCATGAGCATGGGGAGAGAGAGGGTAAGGAGACAAAGCAAAAGTAAGAGCTCAAGAAAGTGAGGAAGGGGCAAGCAGCCCCTTTTATAGTAACTTGGCTGTTGCCAGGTAACTGCTAGGCAGAGCCTAGACTAAATGCCAATACTCCCAATGTTAGGATTTTCACAAGAACACCAAGCTACTCAGCCATATCATATATGTAGAGAACATCAATAGCACATGCACTAATGTCAACAATTAATAAACAGGACCTCATGAAAGTGAAAAGCTTTTATACAGCAAAAGACACCAAAAAAATGGGACAAAAAAGCAGACCACAGAAGGGGAAAGATCTTTACCAACTCCACATTTGACAGAGGACTAATATGAAAATACAAAAAGAACTCAAGAAACTAAACATTCAAATAATCTAATTCAAATATGGAGTATAGATCTAAACAGAAAAATCTCAGCAGAGGAATTTCAAATGACTGGGAAAAACTTAAAGAAAGGTTTAACATCCTTAGCCATGAGGGAAATGCAAATCAAAATGACCGGGATTCTTTCACCTGTCAGCATGGCTATGATAAAGAATGCCATTTGTACTGGGATACAAGCATGCAGAGCAAGAAGATCACTCCTCTATTGCTGGTGGGACTGCAAAAGTGGACAACTACTTGGAAGGCAATATGGTGTGTGTGTGTGTGTGTGTGTGTGTGTGTGTGTGTGTGTGTGTGTGTGTGTATGTGTGTGTGTGTTTTCAGAAAATTGGAAATCAATATACATCAAGATCCTCTTATACCACTCCTAGGCATATACCCAAAGGCTGCTGCACTTGGTATCAGATATAATTTTTGTGATATTTTCAAATTAACTGATAATACTTACACAAATTTATGGAATATGATGTAACATGTCTGTAGAGGGATTTTAGTCCATCAACATGATTACTCTGGAAAGGGATCATATTTAAAGACCTAGGTTTTTTATCTGTCTGGAATACAGACATGACCTTAGTACACAGCTTTAATTCTTCTGGCTAGAATACAGACACACCTTTAGAAACACCTTAAATGTCAAACAATGGCATCTAATTAATGGGCAGATCAATCAGAGAAAGATTTGACAGAATTAGTCAGAAATAGGATGCTCATAACTCACAGACAGCAAAGATTGCTGCTTAAGAGTAGTGCAGGGAAGAGAGTTCAGTGCAGTTCTGTTGAATGCAGTTGAGTTCAGTTGAGTTTGTACAATTC
Organism: Mus minutoides; assembly: GCA_902729485.2. Taxonomy (NCBI): domain Eukaryota; kingdom Metazoa; phylum Chordata; class Mammalia; order Rodentia; family Muridae; genus Mus; species Mus minutoides. Next base: position 676,347 of record LR753306.1, read on the forward strand.
TGTTCAGTTCCATTTTGTTTGTTGAGTTCAGAGGCAGTTTTTTCCATGCAGAGTAATTCAGTCAGAAACTGAGAGAATCCAATTTAGATCAATCATTTTGGAGAGGAGTTTGAGCCAGCAGATGAGTAGAAACAGCCAGAATTCAGAAAGAATGAAAAATGGTGAGTTTATTCAGCAGTAAGTTTGGAGGCTGAAACATTCTAGGCCAGGTCAGCAGATAGAGGCTGGAATCTGAAGCCTACAAGGTCTAGGCTTGCAAAATATTAGAGTGTATGGAGGGTAAAAGCTTCCAGGCCTAGGCCTAGAGATAGTTACAAACACTCTGGGCTCAGTCCAAGTCATGTCTTCACACAGCTTGGATACTGCTCTTATCTTAACCCATCATTAAGGAAATAAAAGAGACATTTACAGTTTCAAGAGAAGTATACAGTGTGTACTGATTAGATAAATACAATTGGCTCATCTGTCACCTCATATGTTGTTTGTATTGTAAATATGTAAAATTTTCCACATTCACATTACTGAAATTAATTGTTGTTGATAGTACTTACCCTCTATCTTAGAATATCAGAAAATTTCTGTCTAATTCAACTGATTTCTTTGTACATGATATCAGTTTTCTCACTGCACATTTGTATGTTTGGAAGGATCCAGTAAATGCTGTTCTACTTTCTAATTGCATAAGGTGAACTTCAGCTTCCAACAAAAATGTGAACATGTAGTATTTAGCTTTCTACACCTGTCTTATCTCACTTAACATCTATGTAACAAGTAACAGAACATCTTTTATGACTAAATAATACTTAACTTTTATCTATATCTATATGTGTGTATATATATATATATATATATATATATATATATATATATGTTAATACTTAACTTTTATCTCTATCTCTATCTATAACTGTAAGAATATCTCATATATTCTTTTTCTTCCCATCCATTGAGACATTGTAAAATGTTATATCATGAACTCTTCCAATATTCTAAATAAATCACTGATATACTTTTTAACTTTAAATGGAGACAGCTTTATTTATTTGTTGGTAGTACACATATATTTATGTTTAATATCTTTATTTGGTCCTTGGTCCATGTCATGTGAGTTGTAATGATGATTAAAAACTTTATTCCATTCTTTACTGAGCTTCAGTCAGCTAGGTTTCCTTTAATCCTATATAACTGTAAGTTTATTAAGTTGTCAATACAAATTTTACCACTCTTGTTATCAAATAAAGAGTTTAAGGGAGACCTCGTCTTCCCTTTTCAACCTGAAAAGTCCTGAAAGTTGAAAAGTTTGTTGTTGTTCTTACAGTTTTCTTTTGTTTTCTCATTATCACTGTAAGTTGTTACTTTCCTCTGATATATCGAATCAGGCCTTTTAGTGATATCAACAGAAATCCTCATTTTAAAATGGAATAAAACTAGTCACAAAACCTCATATCAGGGATGGACAAGGTAACCCAGTAGGAGAAAAAGGTCCCAAGAACAGGCGAAAGAGTCAAATGTACCCCAACTCCCACTGTTAGGAATGCAACAAACGCCCTTACACTAAAGAACCATAGCATGCATGCATGCATAGGGCCTGGTGTAGAACCATAGCATGCATGCATGCATAGGGCCTGGTGTAGAACCATAGCATGCATGCATGCATAGGGCCTGGTGTAGAACCATAGCATGCATGCATGCATAGGGCCTGGTGTAGAACCATAGCATGCATGCATGCATAGGGCCTGGTGTAGACCCATGCAGGTTCTATGGTTGCTGCTTCAGTATCTGTGAACCCCTATGAGCACTGTTTTGGGCTGTGTACTCTTGCTGTTTTTGACCCCTCTGGCTCTTAAAATATTTTCTGCATCCCATCTTCTGCAGAGTTCTGAGCTATACCTAATGTTTGGCTGTGAGTCTCTGAATCTGCTCCTATCAGCGGCTGAAGGAAGTCTCTCTGATGAAAAGTGGGCTAGGCACTGATCCTATGAGTGTGGCAGAATATCATTAGGAATCATTTCATTGAATTTTTTGTCATCCATGATTGATCCATACTTTTTAAGAGCAATCCTCTGTATTCAATATCCTATTACCCTTTCTAGTATGATTTTTGCAAACATTTTCTCTTACTGAGTGTCTTTCTTCCACCAGCATTACCCCATGGACATTAGCCATGTGTAGTTTTTGTTTGTTTGTTTGTTTGTTTGAGAGATAGTCTTAAAATTTGCCTAAGGTAGATTAGAACTCATATTTTATCACACATTGGTTTCAAAATCCAATCAATCCTCCTGTCTTGGCTTTTCATATGTTTACATTATGTGGATGACACAACAGGCATAGATTGTCATGAACAGTTCTGATTTTTTGGGGGGGAACTTATACATTAGGTACTGCATCTACCTCACTCCTACCCCCTCCCATTTCTTTTATGTCCAGTCTCCTCCATCCCAAATTCATGACCTCTTTTCCCTTAGTTATTAATGTTTTATACACATAAGTGCACACATGCACACACACACACACACACACACACACACACACACACACACACACACACAATATGTATATTTAACTTAATGAGTCCATTTAGTGTTGCTCATTTATGTACATATCAAGGGCTGACCATTTGGAATGGGTACTCCCTGTGGTAGCTTGTCCCTGGAGCAGACAAATTTTGTCTCTCTAAACAGGGATTAGCTACCTGTAGCTCTTCATCTAGTTATGATAAACTTAGTTATATTTCCTTTATCCATGATGGTATATCTGTTGGTGTCATTATGCCAGTATTTTTCAACTATTCACATTGTTGTGATATGATGGGTTCATTACATGTTCATTACTCTTTCATATCTATTCAGTAGGCTTTCTGGTTATCTGGCTCTTATAATCATTTCATCCTTGGTCCTTGGTTTACCTAAGTCTTAGTTATAAAGGTTGCATTACAAATGTATCAAAGTTGGGCATTCCATAGTCATTTATTTTATACATGTTGGCCAGCTGTGTATCTCTATAATGTTTTCATCTGTTGCATGAAGAAACTTCTTGATAAAAAGTGAAAACTCAATGTATCTGTGAGTATAAAGATAAGTATTTAGAATACATTAGAAAATGTATTAATTTAAAATAATGCCAATAATAGGATCTTCTCAGAGGCCTATAACCTCTCTAGTTCTGAGTAGTTGTCCTATTACAGAAGTGTACTAATACAATGGTGATTTCTACAGGTGTATAGACTGCTGTGAAATAGAAACTGGGTTGATTTTAAAGGTTCTATATTGTTCCTGGACATAAACTTATTTCTTTGTGCTCCTTGCAGCCCATGAAGTAAACAGCTCTCCTTTATGATGCTCTTTTGATCAGCATATATCACTGTTTTCATTTATTTGGTGCTTCAAAAATGTGTTTGATTCTTTGTCTCTCATTAAACTTTTTGTTCGTGGGTTGGTATATTACAATTTTTTTTCTTATTATTATTGTTTCACTTATCTCTTAAAGTGGCATTTTTACTTCTACAAGCTACCATAAGGGTCCTTATCTTTAATCTACTTCTAATCGTAAGATTTCCTTAAGCATCTTTTGTAAGGCTAATTTGATAACCATGGATTCACATAATTTTTGACTGTCTGGAAAGTTCTTTAATTTCAAATTAAATTATGTAAAATAGGCTTGCTGTTTGTAGTAATTTGGGTTGTCATCCAAAGGACACCCCAAGCACTCTTAATGAATAGACCCACTAACTTGCTCCAAGATGATAGATAGTCTTGGCTCAGCTCAAGCTGGGCTGTAGAAAAGACTGCTGGGGGAAGAGATAAATAAATCCTCAAGGGCAGCATTCCTCAGGAACCTGTGAAACAGGTTTTCAGAACACCAAAAGAAGTAATTTCTGTTATATTTCCTTGACTTTGGTGAAAGGAACATATGTCCCTCTAGTGATATGTAGCTGAGGTTACTTATCAAAATTCAAAGCTAACCTCCAGACTCTATAGGTTCCTAATCAAATGAATCTGTTATGCAAATCAAAGCTTGCACAGGACCCTCCTGCCTTGTTATCTCTCTCCTCCCCTACCCTAAACTCCCAGGCTGTTTTACTTACCATGCTTATATCCAATCAGTTACTCATTCTTAAAACCCAAGGTAGGAGCTAGAGAAAGTACCCAAGGAGCGGAAGGGGTCTTCAACCCTCTAGGTGGAAGAATAACATGAACTAACTAGTTCCCCCTGCGCTCATGTCTCTAGCTGCATATATGGAAGAAAATGGCCTAGTTGGTCATCATTGGGAGGAGAGGCCCCTTGGTCATACAGACACTATATGCCCCAGTACAGGGGAATGCCAGGGCCATTACGTGGGAGGGGGTGGGTAGGGGAGCAGGGCGGGGACGCGGGAGGGTAAGGGAAAATTTCTGGATAACATGTGAAATGTAAATGAAGAAAATAATAAAGAGGAAAAAAAATTAAGAAAAAAAAAAAAAAGGAAAAAAAAAAAAAAACCAGCATCATTTTTCCACACTCCTCTAGCCATGGCATGGCCAGTCTACTTCTTTTGCTCTGGACTCATATTGATGCCTCTAACTGTGCTTTTTCTCTTTTCTAGAATAAAAACTTTCTCATATCATGAGATGGCTATTTCTGTGGTTCCTTTACTGTGCCTGGTTTACAATCAACGACTTATTTTCTGTTGAGATTTGACATACACCGTTCTATCTTTGTGGCTTACAGAGTGTATACCCAGACATGTTTATTTAGACGAATGAATTTCCTTCAAATGCAGATTTAAAATTAATTGTGTTCTATACTTCAAAGTCTTTGAGTATAGCACCTTGTGATTGAGGAAAATTTAGTTATATCTTGTTGTTCTTTTATAGAGCCTCTTCTTTCTGGATATAGATGTTTCTGCAGTCAATGAAAAAAAATCTGTTATTATTGCATCAAATAGTTTTCCTGTGCTCTTAATTTTCATCTCTCTATATATTTTTTAGGACTTTGATCTTATTATATATATATATATATATATATATATATATATATATATATATATATATTTACACTCCAGATTTTGTTCCCCTCCTGGTCTACCCTCCAACTCTTCCACATCCCATACCCCCTCTGTACCCCCTTGTCTTCACATGGATGTGCCTAACTCACACCCACACCCAACCAGACCTCTAAAAACTCTGGGGCCTCCAGTCTCCTAAGAGTTAGGTGCATCTTCTCTGACTGAACCCAGACCCAGAAGTCATCTGCTGTATATATGTTGGTGTAAAAAACAATAAAAAACATATCCCCCACTTCCCCCGCCTGCCCGCAGGAGAGGAATAAGTGGGCTCCAGAGTTCTTCTGCGAGTATCACTTTATTAAATCCATGCGGAGAAAGAGAGCATGAGGGGGGCAGCCCGCTTCTAGATATACCTCGTTCAAGCACACCTCAGCGTGACGCATGTTCGCTTGGATTGGTTGGCGGCTCTTACTTCAAGGTACGCCCGGGATTGGGCGGTGACAGACGTACGCGTACTAACCGGCGCGGGCGCGTGGACTTCTGCGGTGGGCGGTAACTTACGTGATTGTGTCACGCCTACGCACTGAGTTTGTTTACAATCGTCACTAGGTAGCCGCTCCCGCTCGGGATGCGCAGCGGCTTGGCTTGGGGAGGGAGCCCACGGCTCCTAACATGTTGGGGCCACATATCTGTTGGTGTATGCTGCCTGGTTGGTGGTCCAGTGTTTGAGAGGTCTTGGGGATCCAGGTTAATTTAAACTGCTGGTCCTCTTACAGGGTTGTCCTTCTCCTCGGCTTCTTCCTGCTTTTCCCTAATTCAACCAGAGTGGTCAACAGCTTCTGTCCATTGGCTGGGTGCAAATATCTGCATCTGACTCTTTCAGCTGCTTGTTGGATCTCCTGGAGGTCAGTCATGATAGGTCCACTTTTGTGAGTACTCCATACCTTTGTAAAAGTGCTAGGACTTGGGACTTCCCCTTGAGCTGGATCCTACTTTGGGCCTGTTGTAGGATCTTTTCTCCCTTGGGCTCCTCTCCATTTACTTCTCTGCAGTTCTTTCAGATAGCAACAATTATCGGTCAGAGTTTTGACTGTGGGATCACAACCCCATCTCTCAGTTGATGCCCTGTCTTCCTGCTGGAGGTGGGCTCTATAAATTTCCTCTCCCCATTGCAGGGCATTTAATTCAACATCCCTCCCTTTGAGTCCTGAGATTCTCTTACCGCCAAGGTCTCTGGTACATTCTGGAGGGTCCACTTCCCCAACCTCCTACTTTCCAAGGTGGCCTGTTCCATTTTTTCTGCTGGCCCTTGAGGTTTCAGTTCTCTTCCCCCACCCAATACAAGATCATGTTTCCCTCCCACCCCAGCCCCTGTCCACTTTCCCACTCAGGTACCCTCATGTGGTTGCTTTCTTCTCCCTCCCAAGTGGTACTGAGGAATTCTCAATTGGACCCTTCAGTTTGTTGAGTTCTATGAACTGCATATCTTGAGTATCCTGTACTTTTTTTTTTTTTTGGCTAATATCCACTTATTAGAGTGTACATACCATGCATGTCTTTTTGGGTCTGAGTTATCTCACTCAGGATGATATTTACTAGTTCCATACATTTGCCTGCAAAACACAGGATGTCCTCATTCTTCATAACTGAGTAGAATCCCATTGTGTAAATGAACCACATTTTCTGTATTTATTCTTCTGTCGTGGGAAATCTGGGTTGTTTCCAGGTTCTGGCAATCATAAACAAGGACACTATGAACAAGGTAGAACATGTACCTCTGTGGCATGGTGGGGCATCTTTTGGGTGTATTCCCAAGAGTGGTATTGCTGGGTCTTCAGGTAGATTTATTTCCAGTTTTCAGATTGATTTCCAGACTGGTTGATCCAGTTTGCAATCCCACCAGCAATGAAGGAGTGTTCTTTCTCCACACCCTCGACAATATATGTTGTCGCCTGAGTTTTCGATCTTAGCCATTCTGATTGGTGTAAGGTAGAATCTCAGGGTTATTTTGATTTGCATTTCTCTGATCACTAAGGACTTTGAACATTTCTTTAGGTGCTTCTGAGCCATTCGATACTCTTTCCTGGATAATTCTCAGTTTAGTTCTATACCCCATTTTTTGATTGGTTTTTTTTTTTTTTTTTTTTTTTTTTTTTTTTTTTTTTTTTTTTTTTTTTTTTTTTTTTTTTTTTTTTTTTTTTTTTGTCATTCATTTCTTGAGTTCTTTATATATTATGGATATTAGCCTTCTATTGGATTTGGGGTTAGTGAAGAATTTTTTTCCCAAACTGTAGGTTGCCAGGTTGTCTTATTAATTATGTCTTTTGCCTTACAGAAGCTTTCCAGTTTCATGAGGTCCCATTTAACAATTCTTGATCTTAGAGCATGAGCCATTGGGTTTCAGTTTAGGAAATTTCCCCCTGTGCCAATGAGTTTAAAGCTCTTTCCCACTTTCTTTTTTATTAGATTCAGTTTAGCTGGCTTTATGTTGAGGTCCTCGATCCACTTGGATTTGAGCTTTGAGCAGAGTGACAAATATGGGTCTATTTTCATTTTTCTACATACAGAAGTCCAGTTAGGCAAGCAGCATTTATTGAAGATGCTTTCTTTTTTCCAATGTATATTTTTGGCATCTTTGTCAAAGATCAAGTTTCCATAAGTGTGTGGCTTTATTTCTGGGTCCTCAATTCTATTTCATTGATCAATGTGTCTGTCTCTGTCCCAATACCATGCATTATTTTTGTCACTATTTTTCTGCAGTAATGCTTGAGGTCAGAAATGGTGATTCCCACAGTTGTTCTTTTATTGTTAAGAATTCTTTTGCCTATTCTTTTTTCTTTTTTTTTTTTTTTTGCCTTTCCAGATGAATTTGCTAATTGTTCTTTCCATATCTTTGAAGATTAGTGTTGGAATTTTGAAGGGGACTGCATTCAATCTGTAGATTGCATTTGGTAGGATGACCATTTTTTTTCTATATTAATTCTGCCAATCCATGAGCATGGGAGATCTCTCCATTTTCTGAGATCTTTGATTTATGTCTTGAGAGACTTGAAGTTGTTATCATACAGATCTTTCACTTGTTTGGTTAGATTTACCCCATGATATTTTATATTATTTGTGGCTATTGTGAAGGGAGTTGTTTCCCTAACTTCTTTCTCAGCCTGTTTATCACTTGTATAAAGGAAAACTACTAATTTATTAGAGTTAATTTTATATCTAGCCACTTTGCTGAAGTTAGTTATCAGCTGGAGAAGTTCTCTGGTAGAATATTTGGGGTCGCTTATGTATACTATTATATCATCTGCCAGTAATGATATCTTTATTTCTTCTTTGTAAATTCATATCCCTTTGATCTCTTTTTGTTGTTTTATTGTTCTAGCTAGCACTTCCAGTGCTATATTGAAGAGATATGGGAAGAGTGGACATCCTTGTCTTGTCCCACATTTTAGTGCGATTGCTTCAAGTGTGTCTCTATTTAATTTGACATTGGCTGTTGGTTTGCTGTATATTGATTTGAGTATGTTTAGTTATGGGCATTGAATTTTGGATCTCTACAATACTTTTAACATGAAAGGGTGTTTTAAATGACTTCTATTTTCTTGTGTAATATGGGCCTGTTTATATAGTTAACCTGCTCTTGATTTAACTTTGGTGTGTGTTATTTGTCCAGAAAACCATCCACTTGTTTTCCAGTGTTGTTGAGTAGAGGATTTTGTAGTAGGATCTGATGATTTTTTTTTTTAATTTCCTCTGTTTCTGTTGTTATGTCTCACTTTTCATTTCTGGTGTAGTTACTTTGGATACTGCCTCTTGGCCTTTGTTAGTTTGGCTAGGAGTTTATCTATCTTGTTGATTCTCTCAAAGAACCAGCTTTTTGTTTTGTTGATTCTTTGTGTTGTTATCTTTATTTCTGTTTGGTTGATTTCAGCCCCGAGTTTAACTCTTTCCTGCTGTCTACTCCTCTTGGGTGAGTTCGCTTCTTTTTGTTCTAGGCTCTCAGGTGTGGTGTTAAGTTGCTAGAATAAGATTTCTTCAGTTTCTTTACCAGGGAACCTAGTACTATGAATTTTCCTCTTATCACTGCTTTCATTGTGTCCCATAAGTTTGGGTATGATGTGACAGTATTTTCATTAAGTTCTGGAAAGTCTTTATTTCCTTTTTTTCTTCCCTGACCAAGTTATCATTGAGTAGAGGGTTGTTCATTTTCTACATGTATGTGGGCTTTCTGTTGTTTTTGCTGTTATTGAAGGCCAGCCTTAGGTCTCATTGATCTGATAGGATTCATGGGATTATTTCACTTATATTGTATTTGTTAAAGGTTGTTTTGTGACCAAATATATGGTCAATTTTGGAGAAGGTACTATGAGGTGCTGAGAAGAAGGTATATTATTTTGCTTTAGGGTCAAATGTTCTGTAGATAACTGTTAAATCAATCTAATTCATAACCTCTATTAGTTTCACAGTATCTCTCTTTAGTTTTTGTTTCAGTGAGTTGCCCATTGGTGAGAATGGGGTGGTGAAGTCTCCCACTATTTTTGTGTGGGGTTCAATGTGTGTTTTGAGCTTTAGTAAAGTTTCTGTTATAAATTTGGATGCTCTTGCATTTGGGTCATAGATTTTAAAATTGAGACTTTTTCTTGGTGGATTTTCCCCTTGTTGATTATGAATTGTCCTTCCTCATCATACTTGATAACTTTTGGTTGAAAGTCTATTTTACTCAAAATTAGGATGGTAATTCCAGCTTGTTTCCTGGGTCCATTTTCTTGGAAGACCTTTTTCCATCCTTTTATTCTGAGATAGTGCCCATCTTTGTTACTGAGGTGTGTTTCTTGTATGTAGCAAAATTCTGTGTCTTGTTTGTGTATCCAGTCTGTTAGCTTCTGTCTTTTTACAGGTGAGTTGAGTCCATTAATACTGAGAGATACTAAAGAAAGATGATTCTGATATATTTGGTTTTATAGGTAGCTTTATGTGCTTGTGTTTGTCTCCTTTTGTCTTTGTTGTGAGATGCTTAATATCTTGTCCTTTCTTTGGTACAGGTATCTTCCTTGTGTTAGAGTTTTCCTTCTAGGATCCTCTGTAGGGCTGGATTGATGGATAGATACTGTTTGAATTTGGTTTTGTCCTGGAATATCTTGGTTTCTCCATCTATGTTGATTGAGACTTTTACTGGGTATAGTAGCCTAGGCTGGCATTTGTGTTCTCTTAGAGTCTGCATGACTTCTGACCCATGCTCTTCTGACTTCCATAGTCTCTGTTGAGAAGTCTGGTGTAATTCTTAAAGGTCTACTTTTGTAAGTTACTTGGACCTTTTTCCTTGCAGCTTTTAATATTATTTCTTTGTTCTGTGCATTTAGTGTTTTGATTACTATGTGGCAAGAGGATTTTCTTTTCTGGTCTCATATATTTGGTGTTCTATAGGCTTCTTGTACCTTTATTGCCATCTCTTTCTTTTGTTTGGAGAAATTTACTTCTGTGATTTTTGTTGAAGACATTTTCAGTTCCTTTGAGCTAGGAATCTTCATTCTCTTATATTTTGATTATTTTTAGATTTGGCCTTTTCATTGTGTCCTGAATTTCCTGGGTTCGTTGAGTTAGAAGTTTTTTATGTTTTGAATTTTCTTTGACAAATGTGTCAATCTCTTCTACTGTACCTCTGTACCTGAGATTCTCTTTTCTATCTCTTCTATTCTGTTGGTGATACCTACGCCTGTAATTCCCAACCTCTTTCCTAGGTTTTCCATTTCCCAATCCATTTGTTTTCTTTTTATTTTTAATTTTTTATTTTCTTTTTAATGTTTCTATTTCTACTTTTAGGTATTGAACCACTTTATGCAATTCCTTCACCTCTTTGGTTGTGTTTTCCTGTATTTCTTTAAGGGATTTATTTGTTTTCTCTTAAAGGGCTTCTACATGTTTACCTGTATTTTCCTGCATTTCTTTAATGAGTTATTTATACCCTCCTTAAATGACTCTATTATCTTCATGAGATAGGATTTTAGTCAGCTTTCTGATTTTTAGATGTGTTAGGACTTGCTATGTTGGGAGAACTGGGTTCTGACGGTGCCCACATACATTGGTTTTTGTTGCTCATGGTCTTATGCTTGCCTCTTGCCCTCTCTCTCTCTCTCTCTCTCTCTCTCTCTCTCTCTCTCTCTCTCTTCATTGTTAGCTAGAAATTCTCTTTCTTTTTTATTATTTTATTAGATATTTTCTTATTTTACATTTCAAATGCTATCCCAAAAGTTCCCTATATCCTTTCCCCCTGCCCTTCTCCCCTAGCCACCCACTCCCACTTCTTGGCCCAAGAATTCCCCTGCATTGGGGCATATAAAGTTTGCAATACCAAGGGGCCTCTTTTCCCAACGATGGCCGAGTAGGCCATCTGCTATGTTTGCAGCTGGAGACACAATCTCTGGGGGTTCTGGTTCGTTCATATTGTTGGTGTTTGCTGGTCTGGGTGACTCTGAAGTCTAAGGGAATAAACACTTCTCATCTATTTTGAATTTAAAATTGTGTGTGTGTGTGTTTTAAACATTTCATGCTGTAATATATTTCAGTGGAATTTTTATATCACTTAAGAGAAATAAGTTCATTTGGAAATTAGATCATACTATGGGAAACTAACACATTTAAGAAGAAACAAGAAAGCCTAGTGTCTCAGCAGGCATTTTGGGGACTCTATCTTAGGCTATTAGGTTATTATAACAAAGTACTATAAGCTCAGTGTTTAAAAAACAATGCAAATTTATTTCTCACAGGTTTAAGGACAGATGCATCATGATTACATTAGCCTCCTGTTAGGTGTAAACTAGCATATTGCTTTCTCATTTATTGAAAGCATGTGCTTGTGTCTTCATATGGCAGAATGAATGGTAGTCTCTTTGTGGCCTCCTGTAGTAGGGCATTAACTGTTAATGAAACATCTGTCTACCTAATCATCCAAGAAAGACTCTAAATTCTATCACTGTCATTTTGGTGATTAGAATTTTCTGTATACTCTTTGGGTTTATATCAGCATTCAAAACATTGCACCACAGCAGACAACAATTCTTTGACTGAACTGAGAGAGTAGTAAGTCCTATGCTTGTCCTCATAGGCCACATTATGATGGTCCTTAATTAATTAGGAGAGTATGACCAATTCATCCCACCAGATCCTAGTTATTTCATATAGTGTTCCATATTACACTAGCAATTGAGAACTAATATACCTATATTCACTCTTAGAAATGCTATTTTTGAACACCATTGATTGCATTAAGAATGTATTTTTCTAGAATAAACTTGTAATAAAATGGTATAAGAGACCAATCTTATGCAATTATGGTTAAATTATCAAAGAAGATTATTAATACAAAGCTGCTCTTAAAAACAATGTATTAGGAGCTGGAGAGATGTTTCAGTGACCAAGAAGACATATTATTTTTGTGGAGGACCTTATTTTGGGTTTGAGTATGATATAAAGCAACTAGAAATTGCCTATAACGTTAACCTCAGTTGTATCTGAAGGCTGCTCTTTCTCTCTCTCTCTCTCTCTCTCTCACTCTCTCTCTCTCTTTCTCTCTCTCTCTCTCACACACATACACAAACACACCACACACACACACACACAACACACACACATACACACCACACACACACACACACACACACACACACACACACAGAAAAGCCATTAAAATGAAGTAAGAAGAGAAAGATTATTTAAAAAATATTCATGAAATTATTATTTGTACTAGAATTTGTGAGTCTAATATTTCTTTATAAGACTTGAACATTTTGTAGTCCGGTGAAAGCTGAAAACAATGTCTGTGAAGTGATTTTTCAAATATTCTACTTTGACTTAGTACTTTCAGCCGGATATGTAGTAGGAGTGACTGCAGGTTAAATACATCTTAAGGTATTAATTTATATTGTCACATTCAAGAATACATACATGAAAATGTCATAATAAAAACTGTTATTTTGTACATGAATTTAGAAGTGCAAAAACACATTCTCAGGAGGAAAATTCAGCAATATTAACTTCACTTTCTCCAATTTTACTTATTGAAAAATCAATTTCAGTATATTCCTTAAATTTTCTGAGTTGTGATTGTTTTATATATAATAAACAAACGTAGACCTAATATATGTAATTACATGTTTGCAGCTCAAAATGAAACAAGACTTATATCTAGTCACTATACAGCATCAATATTTTTTTTCTTTCACATTTGTGATATCATTTTTCCCAAACTGCCATCAGGAGTTTCCAAAGCTTGTTTTTCCTTCAAGGCAGATCAATACTTTATAATATAACATGTTCTACAACCATACAATATTTTGTTTTCTTTCCTAATTTTAAAGCCTAGGGTAAAAATGTGTCATTAAATTTATTTTAAAACAAATCAAGAAAAGGAATTTTAGCTTTCTTATCATTGAAATTAGGTTTTTTATTGCTCCTAAAAGCAGTTATAGTAATGTTTCAAACATAGCCATGAGCAGTTTTCAAAAGGCAAACATAGATTTCTGAGAAAACATTAATTTTAAAATAACTTATAAATGTGCATGAGTATGCACTCATATCTAGATGGTGTATTGACAACATTTGTATGTTCAGTTGAGTTATATTTTTGCATAACATTTCAGTGTACATGATAAGTTAAGAGTTACTTTTATGTAAAACTTGTTATATAAGCCACTGGAAGCTCATGAGCAGGGTGTAAAACAATTATTTTCTAAAATAGACTTTAAAACAAGGAAAGATGAAGGACATTAAATATATGGCCAAAGTAAAAGTTGTTTTTGTCTCTACCTCTTGTGACCTAAGCCTCATTTTATTACTAAATGACAAAGTGGACAAGGGGAATTAATCTTTTTATATAGTTATTTAAAACTTTGCAAAATTTTACAACTTTGTGGTTTGTATTAGCTAAACTATGTAGGTTCATTGCCAATGGCTTAAGGTAAGAAAGAAGCAAAAGGCATGGAAATTTCCCTTTGATATTGTAAGCTATTTGCATAAGAGTTTGTCTAACCTTTTGATTAGAATAAGGATTGTTTGAGTGACATACACTTGAAATTGCAGCACTCAGTACGTTTGGATTAGTAGGATTACCAGTTCAAGTACACTAGAGATTTTCACATCAAACATTCCTCATACCTCATAGTGAATAAGAAATAAACTATTCTGAGCCAAATATGTGTGGGGCACTGGCTGTGGGCAAATAAAGGGGGGGGGATGACACCCATCCCACCAGAGCTGGGGGGGGGCACTGAGTGGGCAGACATGGCAGTTGGACTTTGTGCACTCTCCATGCTTCCAGGTGGGCATCTGACTGTGGGAAGTCACAGAACTCCAGTCAGCTGTGGTGAGAATGGAGCAGTTCAGAGTCCCTGGCCTCTGTGTGACAACAAGTTCTAGCTCCTGGGCATCACAGGAGGTTGCTGTACAGCATGGAAAAGCTGAGAACAGATGGGGGCCCTGGGGAGTGGCTCAGTCATCCCCATAGCCAAAGGTAGAAGGGGTAGAAGGAGAGAGTGCTCGGTGGTTTCTATCCTTGGTATGGTCTCTTGGCTGGAAATGCTGGGAGGCCTCCTGGCTGGAGGTTAGACTTGTGGATCATTAGAGGGAAGCCTGCTCCAATGCTTCAGCATGCTGGATCCTGATGAGCAGAGATGGTACATGGTTTTAAGGCATTTATTTTAGAAAGGCAGAGAGAGGGAGAAGAGTAATGAAGCAGAGGGTGGCCATGGCCACAGTGGAGAGAGGGGGGAAGGTAGGGGGAAATAGGTGGGAGAGAGGTGAGAGTAAGAGACCAGAAAGAGAGGCAAGAGCTTAAGAGAAAGAGGAGGGGCCAAGCAGCCCTTTTTATAGTGGATTGGGCTACCTTGCTGTTGCCAGGTAACTGTGGAACAGGGCATACCTGGCTGTAACCAGATAACTGTGGGGTTGGAGTCCATCCAGAATACCAGGAACTTGGGGACACTGCCTACGTGACTGATGGCCACAGGATTATAGTGTTGAGGGCTTGTGCTATGAGAACCCTGGAAGTGAAGCTTAAGGTTCTGTCCCTTGTAGTATTTTCTACTAGGTCTTTGGAGTAAGCCTTGCTCAATCAGAACACAGACTGCCTTTCCTGGTCCAACAAATATGAATCCTTTATAACACAATGGTGACTACTCTAAAACCAAACTTCAATATGAAAATGATTCCATGAATTTTATAGACACAAAACATATATTTCATTTTATCCATACATGGAATTATCAAAGGATTAAAAAACAAGAAAATAAAATATACAATTATTTTTATGTATAACTTGCATGGGAAAGTTTTTTAAAGATCCACATGATATAGTTTTTGAACTAAAGATGACACTATATTAAAATCTTGTATGTACTCCAATGGAAAACTTTGATCCCATATTGAAAAATGAATACAAATTTATGTTTTAAAATCAAGTAAGATTTTAAGCCCATGACACTTGTGTGATAAAAATTATATAAATTTATTGTACAATTTTATTTCTTGGCATATAAGTATCAAAGTCAAATCAATTAAATTATCCATTTACATAGTAGAGACCTGGAACTTGTTTATCATATAAATTCAAAGTTTTTAATCCACTAGTTTTCAGATATTCTTAAATTATCAGATTTCAACAACTGATGTATTAGTTACTTCTTCGTTTATGTGATAAAATGCCATGGCCAAAAGCAACTTCAGGAAGACATATAATTCCAGAGTAATAAGGTCTATCATGCTGAGGAACTCATAGATTCAGTATCTATCTGATCACATTTTGTCTGTATCATACAGGAAGGAGAAAGAGAGAGAGAGAGAGACAGACAGACACAGAGACAGAGACAGAGAGACATAGAGACAGACAAAGGCAGAGAAAGACAGAGACAGACACACAGAGAGAGACAGAGAGAGGAGAGGGATAGAGAAAGAAGCAGGAAACATTGTGAGAAGGAGAGAGAGAGAGAGAGAGAGAGAGAGAGAGAGAGAGAGAGAGAGAGAGAAAAGCAGTGTGAAGCTATAAAGTCTCACAACCTGCCACAATGACGTATTTCTTGTAGCAAGGCTCCAACTCCTAAAAAATTCCATGACCTTCCCAAATAGTGCCACAAACTGGGGACCAAGTGTTTAAATACATGAACATATAGGGGACATTTCTCATTTAAACCACTGTACTTGCTTATTCTATATAAGTTGAGTTTTTTCACCTGTAAGTGAAATCACACAGTATTTGCTTTTCTCTTTCCAGCTTTTTGCACTTGGTAGTGTTCTTCAGTTCATCCACATTTTCTCAAATGACAGGATTTTCTTATTTCTTTGACTAAATAATGTTCTATTTAGTGTATACACATATATGACACATCTTATTTTTCCTGGAAATCAAAATCATATACTATTGGAAGAAACATGAATACATAGACCAAGGAAAAAGAATAAAAATCTTCAGAGAAACTCATTACATATGGAATAAAATAAACTTTTTAAAATAATAATAAAAATGCACATAAGGACAAGGAAACGTTTTATTAATAAGTGGTAATGGGCACTTGGACCCAAATATGCATAATAATAAGATCTAACCCTTGTCTTATGTAATAAATTAATAACATCTCAAAATGCATTACTGTGTCAAGCATTTGATTTCCAAATGGTAAATCTCTTAGAAGAAATGTAGAAGAGTGGGACAGTTTGTATATGCTAGGCCCAGGGATTGGCACTATTAGAATGTGTGGCCCTGTTGGAGTAGGTGTGGCCTTGTTGGAGTAGGCATGACACTGTGGATGTGGGCCTGAAGTAATTATTCTGCTAACAGCCTTCAGATAAAGATGTAGAACTCTCACCTTTTCCTGCAACCTGCCTGCCTGGATTTTGCCATGTCCCTGCCTTGATGATAATGGACTAAACCTCTGAACTTGTAAGCCAGCCCCAATTAAATGTTGTCCTTTATAAGACTAGCCTTGGTTATGGTGTCTGTTCACAGCAGTAAAGCCCTAAATAAGACAGAGAGTAAATGCTCACTGATACTAATCTTAATTTTTTTAATATAATAATTGTTAGCATAAGCTCAAATAAATGCAAAATCACAGCTGGTGCCACAGTACATTAAGCCTTTTCTCCACAGCATAAGAAATGATCAGAAAAATTATATAGCAACCTACCAATGAGAAAAATATTTTCCAAAACATATTAGAAAAATAAATTAATATTCAAAATCCATGAGTAACTCACACAAATCAATAGAAAATTTAAAACTTGAATAAATTTAAGATAAATTTACTGAAATAGACACTGTGAAGAACACATAAAAATGGCTATCTATGATCAAATCACTAGACATGAAAATTGAGATCATGAGATTTAATGTTACACTTCTGAGAATGGCTATCATAAAAATGAAAAACATTATGTGATAAATAATGACTATGGAAATGCATTGCACATTGTGATTATTTGTTATAGGTATCAACTGCAAAATAAGTATCAAAACTAAATTAATTAAAATTCTGATTACCATATATGCTGTGAAATAGGACACCAAGACTTACTTCTTCAGAAATGTTGAAAGGGACCACCTGCCGGTAGTAGTATAAATTCATCAACAATTATGGAAATAGTATGTAAATTTCTCAAAGGGCTAAAAATAAAACTATGTTATGATTCATCAGTCTTCTAAGATATACTTCTAAAAATATAAAGTCACTATTCCAAAGAGATACCTGATTCAGCAGTGAATCACTTCTTTCAGATATTATTTACACTAAACTCTGGGCTTGCCGATATCAAAGAAATAAAAATGTGCACCTCAAGAAAATATCTCCTCTCAGAATAAAGATAATAAAAAATATGAAAGATAAAATATAGTGATGAGGATATATATATATATATATATATATATATATATATATATATATATATATATATATATATATGGCTCCAGACTGCTTCCATTTTTTACTGAATAATCAGGGAATTGTAAGCTGACATAAGAGAATCTTCCTCTTGCAATAGATGAAAACATGTATACAGAGACCCACAATGGTAATGTATGCCTGAAATAAAATGTCTCCATCAAATTTTTACCCTTAAGACTCAAGGAACTCTAGAAGAGGAGGAGAGAGTAAGTGTAAGAGTCAGAGGGGAAGGAGAATACCAAGGAAACAAAGATTCCTAGGTACAACAGAGCTGACATACATATGAACTCACTAAGACTGTGGTAGCATGTACAGGCCCTGCATGGATCTGTACCAGACAGGGTCCTAGGGTTGAGAGCAGACACTGGCCCCCATCCCTATCCCAGAAGCTTAATTGTATTTGATAACCACTTGCAAATGAAAATTTAGTTTTCTTCAAGAGAGTCTCACTGGGGAAACGAACGACTCTTAAGTGTAAGCCCCATGCTCAGCAGTAAATGGGCAAAAGAATTCAAACTCAATTGCATCTTT
Source organism: Mus minutoides (assembly GCA_902729485.2). NCBI lineage: Eukaryota > Metazoa > Chordata > Mammalia > Rodentia > Muridae > Mus > Mus minutoides. The sequence continues at coordinate 694,782 of LR753306.1, forward strand.
GGAGGTTCTTTGTCTCATAATACTGTGTCCAGGAAAAATTTAAACACACACACACACACACACACACACACACACACACACACACACACGTTTCCTGGTTCGTGCTTTGGGGAGGATTCCTATTTGTGTAAAGAAATAACTGACCTCAATCATGTATTCAGTGAAACTTTATCCACCTTAACTAAGACATTAAAATAATCCAGGTGTTCTGTGATTGATGAATTAGTCAACTGCAATATTGTTTTATGATGATACCAATACCTGTTACTCTAAAAATTTCCCTATGATTGAGCTATTTTGTAGAAAAGACAATTATCTAGCTTATCTAGTTTTGAACATGCAAGTGAAGATCAGTGGCCTCATACCCTTGGCTTCTGCTTACGGTCATCTTAGCTTTATCACAACTTGGTAGAGTAAGGAGGAAAAATGGCTATGGGTACTGAATATATGAGTTGGTCATAATTTCCAGCAAACCTCTTCTTTGAAAAGGGCACTACCTCTAACACCTACATTTTTGTGGACATAGTTTGATTAAGCTTCTTATAACTCAAAACTGCAAAATGGAAAAAAAAATGTTAACACTGAAATCTTGTGGGGCACAGCCAAATTATTGCACATTATTTAACTTACATCTAAGTAATCTGGCCAAAGGGAAGTTCCATACTCTATAAGTAATATCTTATTAATTTAAGCTAACTCATGGTTTTATTTCAGAACTACCAAGTACTCCAGTTATTTTCTTTCATAGCTAATGAAGCAGAGCCTTGGGATATATTTAATTCATCAAGAATAAGGATTAATGTTATAATGTGGGTGATAAAGAAGAAATTCAGTGAAAATGGTTGCTCAAGACCATTTGGAAAACAATTCTACTGACAGAATTTTCACATTTTCAAGTGTTAACTTTGGTAGTAGAGTTATTAATACTACACTGAGAAAAAGCAGCTGACTGCTTAGCAACAATCCAAATCTGTTTTATCACATGAAGCAAAGATTAAATATGCTATTCCAGTTTTTATACATGATATTTTATATATCAAGAAGTCTTTTTTTTTAGTAAATATTTTCATTATTTACATTTCAAATGCTATCCCAACAGTTCCCTATATCCTCCTTCTACCCTGCTCCCCTACTGGCCCACTCCCATTTCTTGGCCCTCGCATTCCCCTGTACTGGGGCATATAAAGTTGGTAAGAACAAGGGACCTCTCTTCCCAATGATGGGCGACTAGGCCATCTTCTGCTACATATGCATCTAGAGACAAAAGCTCTGGGATCAAGAAGTCTTAACGCAATCAGTTGGAAGCTCTGACATATTCTAAATGTACCTTTAGCTCAAAAACTCACCAAACAGAATATGGATGACACTAACATGCTAGACCACTCTCTTCTCTTACCTAAAATAAACCTTATAAAATGGATTTTATTAACTTTAATTTTTATATAGGAAGCTGGTTGCATTTTAAATGTACTATAATTGGACTGGAGAAATGATTCAGTTGCTGAAGTGCGTGCATGAGGATTTCAGTTTGCATCTCTGCTGGCACTAAAAAGATATGTTTAATGGTGTCTTTCTGTAACCCTTGTGCTGGGGTGCAAACACCTAGGATCTCTTGAGCTTTTTGGCTGGCCGATGTAACATAATGGATGAGCTCCAGATTCAATGAGAAATCTTTCCTTAAAAACTCTCATGGAAAATTGAGAAAGACATGTAGCATTTATTTATGGCCTTCACTCACATACATGTGCACACGTGCGCACACACACACACACACACACACACACACACACACACACACACAGAGGCACACAAACATGTGAGCACTCGCATGCACAAAATTGGCTTTAATTGCATACAAACTATAATCTATATTAATACATTCTTGTGAAATTAGAACCCATACTATAGAAAATGAACTAAAGTTACATATAGTTTCATATGTAGTTCCCCCCACCCATGGCAAGAGGAGGGCAATGGCTGTACTGTAAGAAAATAAAAGTAATTTAAAAAAGAAAGTTAGCAGTGCCATTGTAGGCTTGATAGTAAATTATCCATTTAACGATTGCTGAAATTACAAGGTAACTTTTAGATATGCATGTTTGTTTATAAATGAACATGTGTAAATATTAATATAGTTGTAAAATAATATGCTACTTTAGAAATACTCCCACTATACTCCTTGATTATAATGGAATCTCAACTTCCCTAACATTTTTGGTACCTTGCTCGATCTGAAATATGGACGTTGTCACTGCAAACAGTATTTACATGCCATAGCAAAGTTTCCTTTATTGACATTTGCAGAAAATATCTGGACTATACTATGTAAGCTATAAGTCAAGCTTACCTTCTCACTAGGGCTTTTGGCCACCTGGTGATTGTAAGATTGCATAAAATCCTTGAATGTCAAATTTCCTACTTTCCAAACCAAGTAAATAATTATCTATTATATAATCCATACAATGCTGGGCTTGATCGCTTCTAGATCCGTTGAACTGGGAAACAAAATTACTTTTTTCCTCCTGACTATGCTGTAGTTTTCTTATGTCATTTTATTTCAGTTTCAAAATAACCCAGATATTCTAAAAATATATTTTCAAAGTATATTCTCTCTGTTTTTATCTAATAAAATGATATCTACTGCCAAAAAATATCTTTACCCTGTATTAATTTAAGAGAATATATTTGTACAGTAGGTTCAACTATATTCTGAAATGACTTTTCTAATAATCAATAGATAGACCTAAACGGGTCCCATATTTTATTGTGAAATTAATGAAAAACTGTAGAGGAATTTTAATCAAGTTACATGGCTTCTCTGGCAAATTGTCACATCCAGAGACCTTTTAAGTCTGTGTGATTTGGCTGGAATACAAACATAGCCTTAGCACACACTTTTAATCCCTCTAGCTGGAATACAGGCAATTTTAACACCTCTAGCTGTAATACAGGCACACCCTTAGTACACACCTTTAACCTCTAACAATAGAGGCAAGGTTAGTTTTTAGGAGGAAACAGCTGTGTTTGAAAGTGACAACTAATTGAGGGGCAGACATAGTCACAAATCTGAGAAAGATTTGACAGAAAAAAAAAGATAAAAGACAATTATTCTCAGGAGCACAACACAGGAAAGAGAGAGTATTTAGACCATTGCTAGAGAGATGTGGGGGTATTTGACAGTTTTACTGAGACAGTTTGACAGAGACAGGTTGCAGAGAGAATCAGCTAGACACGGGTGATAGTAGGGTTTGTAGGCTATGTCCAATCAGCCACTAGTCATGGCTGCTTTGAGAGGCTGAAAGCTGGGAATTCGACTGTACTTCCTCCTCTCCAATGGCAGGGCAGGTGCTGGGTCATAGGGAAGCACCAAGGCACCACTCCAGGGGTGGGAAAGTGCAGGCTGACTGGTTTGGGGGTCCTTGAGCTTTCAAGGAGGCTGGCCATGGGATTCTCAGTCTCTTGGAAATCCAGGCACCACTGGGAGTCTCAGAAGAACAGAGAATGGAGTTGGGGGCTCTTGGGCTGCTTCTAGCCCTGTGCCCAGGAGGAAAAGGGGAGCTCCAGCTGCTTCCAGCAGAGAGTCTGGCTTTTCAGGAGCAGGCTTGGTGGCAGTTGTGGCTGGGAGCACAGAGAGGTCTTCTTCAGAGACTAGGCTGTGGCTCTGTACGTGAAGGCCTTCTCCATTGTTCCTCACAGTGGATCTGGATGCAAAGAGGCAGTCCATAGTTCCAAACAGTTTATTATTGCCATGGCGGAAAATGGATGTAAAACTATACCCCACTTCTCAAGGTGGGCTTGAGATTAAATACCTTTTGCAGGGAGGAATATCTGGGAAGGGAAGTTTATTGGCAATGTCCTCCAAGCCTGTAGGCACCTCATTAGCATGGAGAACTCTGTCTTGAGCCTACATGACCACAGGTCACATCTCTTTTCCTATTGTCTTGGTCTGAGATGTTAGGGATGCCTCATCTACATGTGGAAAGGCTTGAGGCATTGCCCTCATGTGATGGATGGCCACAAATCTATGGGGAGCTATGGTTACACAACAGGGGCCTGGTGCGGGAAGCAAGCAAAGCTCCTACCACCCCTTCAGAGTCTCTGTTGTATCAAGCCTTTGAAATTTCAATATATGAGTGACTTAGTTAATATATATATATATATTCTTCATTCATAAATGCAAATATCTATACAGAATATGAACGTCAAAGATTAACACTGTTACTATTTTCTTAAATAGGCAAAATCTATTGAATGCATGGCATATACTAGGCATTATTAAGGGCATTACTTAAAATTCATATAACTTTCTAACACATAAATTATTTAATGTGAAAATAACAGTAAATCTCTATTTTTTTATTTTTATTTATTTAATTTTTTGTTTGTTTGTTTGTTTGTTTGTTTGTTTTGAGACAGGGTTTATCTGTATAGTCCTGGAACTCACTTTGTAGACCAGGCTGGCCTCAAACTCAGAAATCCGCCTACCTCTGCCTCCCGAGTGCTGGATTAAAGGCATGCACCACCACGCCTGGCATAAATCTCTATTTTATAATTATGAAGACTTTTCTGATATTATAAATTTTTAAACATCCTCAATATTAAAATAATTCTATGGGCTAAGTACAACTCTTTCTATTTCCATTTTTAAATTAAAGAAAAATGACATCAGAAACATGAACTATCACACGAAGAAACTGTATTAAAAGAGAAATGTGTTGTTTGGTGGCCTTTTCCTGTCTTATTTAAGTTAATTTTAAAACTTCAACCAAGCCTTAGTATTTTAACCTTAACCTTCTCAGCTCAGTAGTTATAATTAAAAATTAACAGTAAAACTTTATATAAAGCAGATTATTCACCAACACACAAAACTAAATGGGACCAAATCTGAGAACTTGACATACTGCAAAATATGCTTTTAAAAGCTCCATTTGTATTAACCAGTGTTCTGCTTCTGTCAGATTATTATATATGAAGAAATGACCAAGTAACCCCATCAAAAGTAACTTATCTTTAGTTTTTCAGAGGATACTTAAGTGGGTTCAGCTTAAAAAAATTGTTGATCTCCTGTCTTTATGTAATTCTCTTTAAATTCCATAATTGCTATTCATCATTTTATGAATTTCCAGAATTTCCCAGGTTAACATTTATTCTCTGTACTTTTGTATTTTTGTCTCACTCTTTCTGCATTTTCCTCTCAAGTTTAGTTAACTATCTTTTAAATGCACATTGAAAATCTTTGCCTTGGTGAGTTTACTTTGAGTTGCTCAAGCCCCCATTATTTAGAAACTACTCACAAGTTTTTCCATATTTTTAAAGATATCGTATATCTAAAACTACCAAGAATCTGGACTTCTGCATCCTCAGGCACTTTTTTTCATGTTGTTTGTATTATGTATGTTCTTGATCTTGTCTTTTGTTTGCCAGTAGACAAATAATATTAATGAAATATTAAAATTCATTAATATAGTTGTATAGATAGAAAAAGTGTTTAATATTAAGTTATAAACATAAAGAAAAATATATAAAGCACTTTCTTGAACAGATCATAAGATGACTTAAAATGTGTTTGAATTGAGAATACAAACATATTTGAAGGGAAATGAAAACAGGATACCTGATGGTAATTTAATGTATTTAATTTTCCTATTGTTATTGGCTTCTCAATCTTGTCTTCGATGAGTTCTAGCTTTGGGCCCAGCTTAATCAATAAGTTGTTTCCTAACACCAGTACCTTTTATATGGGGTTAAAGGGCACATAAGAAAGAGAGGAAAGAAGGGAAGGAACAAAGCAAATAAAGGGACACAAGAAAAGTATCATTTAATATTTTTCAGGACAGAATGAATGAAGTAAGCTCTGACTGTTTCAAGCAATGTCTTGTTAGCACCTTTGAGTAAAAAGGAGGTGAAGCTTTTACCAGAGGCCACCAACATAGAGAAGCACAGACTCATGGTGCTTAACAAATCTCCATGGCAACTTGGATACAAAATCCTATTAAATTTCTGGGGTCTAACCTTGATTCCCCAGGAGTATGTACTTCTATTTTTCCATTTATGAAGGAAAAAATGTGTCAAGGCTCAATAAATTCACTCCATGAAACCACACAAACATCAATTTGTGATTAATTGCAGCTCACAGTCCTATTGACTAGGTGAATACCTCACTCCGATATAATAATTAGGTTCTGATTTTTCCCTTCGTAGAGCCCTAAAACTATGCAGGTAATAGATGAAAATGAAATAATTCAATTACTATTTTCTCTCCATTTATATGCTTTTTCCAGAGAATTACACAGGCTTTTAAACAGAAGGTTAGGTATTCTAAGAGGAGAAATGAGTGTCAAAAAGCATACAAAAATGTGCATTACATTCTTCAACATTGTTAATTGTGTTTTCCAAAAATTTTACTACAGATAATGTATAGTAATAAGATTTGAAAAAAATATATTTTCAATAAAAGAACTGTTTTTATTTATATAAAATATATTTATATTTTAAAAGGCTTATTTATATCATTAATTTTTAAATTTTGGGTCATAAAGGCAACAATATTGTAAAAAGGTGTAATTAATAGAAAATACATAATTATAAGAAATTCTGCATTATAAAGATGTATCAGATATTGAATAATATTAGCTGGACTTGGTTATGTAATCCGTAATACTGATTAATACTCTGAATTATCTATTCATCAAACTTTTAGAAATAATTTAATGTTAAAATACTGTTAAGTTTATAAGGTAATGAAGTACATTCATATCAAACAAAACTCTCTTCTTATTTGTTCTCAGACCAGAGATACAATACAATATGTAGTAGTGAAATCAGAGATTATTGGGTACTTTACTATTTTGGGTCAGGATTAGTAATCTAATATTCATAAAATATTCTCATGAACCTAATTACTTCTAAATATGACAGAGAATAACCTTAATAGAATAGCATATACAGAATACTTTGATTTGTAAAATGTTTGTATGATAATCAAATTTATCTTTGTAGTCCTTTTAGTATGTATAATGAAAACAGAAAAGAGAAAATTGTTCTTGTCTCTGGCTGTTTAGTTATATTATTATTGTTTTCCTCAAATTCCATTGATTTGAAATGATTAGGAGTTGCTTTTAAGCAACAGTATATTTATGAAACAAAGTCTGGTTACTTAGATATTTTTTTTTTTATTCTAAAGTATTTTTCGTCGTTTTAATGTATTTTAAAATAGCAAGGCATATTTGTATTAATTGTTTTCTTTTAAAATTTAGAAATAATTTATTCCATATGTACAATTAAACAATTAATTTTGTAATATAGTTTGACTTTGTAATATATAGTGCTTCTCTTCTTATATTCAACCATTTTTTTAATTCCAATTTATTGGTATACAAGAAATAGTAACTATGCATTATACATTTTTCAACCAAATTTTAAGATTGAAATAGATATATGAAAATTGGAGAGATAAAACAAAATCTGAAAAGATAGTAAGTGTAAAAGTTAAGTAAAAAAGAAAAAAAAAAAGATCCTTTCCCAATCTGTTGGTGGCCTTTTTGTCTTATTGACAGTGTATTTTGCCTTACAGAAGCTTTGCAATTTTATGAGGTCCCATTTGTCAATTCTCAATCTTACAGTACAAGCCATTGCTGTTCTATTCAGGAATTTTTCCCCTGTGCCCATATCTTCAAGGCTTTCCCCCACTTTCTCCTCTATAAGTTTCAGTGTCTCTGGTTTTATCCTTCTTAGAATGGGGAACAAAATACCCATTGAAGGAGTTACAGAGACAAAGTTCAGATCAGAGCCTGAAGGAACAAGCATCCAGAGACTTTCGCACTTGGGGATTCACCTCATAAACAACCACCAAACCCAGACACTATTGCAGATGCTAACAAGAGCCTGCTGACAGGAGCCTGATTTAGCTGTCTTCTGTGAGGCTCTGCCAATGCCTGGCAAATACAGAAGTGGATGCTCACAGTCATCCGTTGGATGGATCACAAGGTCCCCAATGAAGGAGCCAGAGAAATATCCAGGGAGCTGAAGGGGACTGAAGTCCCATAGGAGGAACATCAATATGAACTAACCAGTACCCCCATAGCTCCTTGGAACTATACAACAAATAAAAGAAAACACATGGTGGAACTTGTGGCTCTAGCTATATATGTAGCAGAGGATGGCCTAGTCGGTCATCGATGGGAGAAGAGGTTCTTGGTCCTGTGAAGGCTCTATGACCTAGTATAGGGCGATGCCAGGACCAAGAATGGGAGTGGGTGTTTTGGGGAACAGGGGGAGAGGAGAGGGAATAGCAGATTTTCAGAAAGGAAACTAGGAAAGGGGATAGATAACTTTTGAAGTGTAAATAAAGAAAACATCTAATTAAAAACATAACAAAAAAACCAAAACAAACAGAAAAATATTTGTAAATACAATTAAATATTAAAAAAAACACAGGTAAATTTATATAAATAAAACATACATTATTGGAAACTAGATCTATTTGTTGATTAATTGATTCATTGGTGTAGCAATTATGTAATAATTGTCATGATTATACCAGGCACTAGTTCACGTTCTATAGATGCAATAGTGAGAATTTCATATAAATGACTGCCAAATACAAATGAAAAAATGCACATTTAGCAAAATCGACATAGATTTGAGGAGTGGAAAAAATGGTGTGAAATTTTAAAATATATGACAAAACCCCCATGTTTTAAATGGTCAGTAATCAAATCATAACTTCAATAAATAATTCCTAATGACATTATGCTATATTCTTGGACCTGAGCCTAAGATAATCATCATCAAAAAGGCTTCATCAAACAACTGATAGGAGCAGATGCAGAGGCTCACAGCCAAATATTAAGATCTGGGGGAATCCTGCTAAAGACAGGGAGGTATAATTTTAGGAGCCAGAGGGGACAAGGATATCACTACATGGGGCTCATGGGACCTCCCAGAGACTGGATGGCTCTAAGCTAGATCCTCTGTATATATGTTATGAGGTGTTCTTATGGGACTCCTAACAGTGGGAGCAGGGCAGGAGGTTGTCTCTCACTCTCTTGCCTGCTTGGCAGACTCTCTTTGTTCTACTGGGTTGCCATTTCCAGACTTGATATGAGGGTATGTCCCTAGACTTACTGTAACTATCCAATGGCTGGCCTGCCCTCTTCTGAAAAGAAACAGAGGAGGAATGGATCTGGGGGAGATGGGAGGTGGATGAGAGAGATGGGGAGGAAAGCAGGAAAGGGAAACTGTGGTTTGGATGCAATATATGAGAGAATAAATTTTAAAAGTACAAGTGAAAATGCTGGCAAGCACAAAAGTAGAACATACTGGAACATTATAGGTGTGCTAATATGGAAATTATAAATATAAATAGCATTCATCATTTCTACTTTTCATAAATGTTTAAAAGAATCAATCAGTTCTAAAAATATTATTTTCATAGTGTAGAAATGAAATAGTCATAATATTTATGGCTGAGGAAATTATTTTAGGAGATGAAATTGATTGTCAGAAACAAGTCAGAAAATGACTCACTTGGAGAGAAAATTTACAAATGAAAGAGGAAAAAGATAAAGATGAATAAGATGATCCCACTCTGTTTCATACCATCTGATGTGACTTTTAAGTATTTAACTTTTCTAAGCCCTTATTTTCTGCATAACTTTACAGATATAAGAGAATGAGGTGTTAGTAGGAACCTTGCTATCAATATGAGAAAGGGGTTTACCCTTAGAATTTTCTTATAAATACTTTTCTGTGTAGCACATCTCCTTTCTTTTGTGATACTTGCCAAAAGCCATTAAGATCACAAATTAATAAATGAGACATCATAAAACTAAAAGACTTTTGTAGGGTAAAGAACACCATCATTTGAACAATGAAATCACATACAGAATAGGAAAAGATTTATCAATTACATACCTGATTAAGGGTTACTGCCTAGAATATATAAAGAAGAGGAATAATGAATATGAATATTGAGAAAACAATCAATTTAAAATGAGATGCATAATTAAGAAGAAAGTTAGCTGAAGATGAAACACTTAATGTTCAACATCCATACCTATCAGAGAAATGCAAATTAAAACTACTGTGAGAACCTGTCTTCCTTGGTGGTAGGAATGCAAACTAGTACAGTCACCATGGAAGTTATTGGGAAGGTATCTCAGAAGTTAAAAATATGGTCTACCTCAAACTAGCTATTCTACTCTAGGGCATAAGCAAGGGACTCTATCTTACTACAGAGATATTTGTTCATTCCTGTTCTTTCTGTTCAATTTATGATAGCCAGACACAAGAAACAGTCAAGTTTTATATTAATTGATTAAAGGATAATTAAAATGTGATACATTTACACAAGGGGATATTATTCTGCTGTTAAGAAAATGAAACTATGAAATTTTCAGTTAACAGGGTGGCTTTGAGACCCTCATCCTAGCAGTCTTCTCCTGTCTGCTTTTGGATTCAAGGTGTAGAACTTTCATCTCCTCCAGCTCCATATCTGCCATGCTTCTGCCTTGATGATAATGGACTGAACCTCTGAACCTGTAAGCCAGTCCCAATTACATGTTGTCCTTTCTAACAGTTGCTTTGGTCATGGTGTCTCTTCATGGAAGTGGAAACACTAAGACAGAAGTTGGTATGAGGGACTCAGGTAATGCTGTGATAGGACATGTTTGTGTTTGGAGGAATGTGGATTCCAGGGCTTTGGATTTAGGAATCTGTGGGATGTTTCAAGTGGGGTTTAATGGGCCATCCTAGCAAGAATATGAAAGATGGTGCTGCTGAGGGTAATTTGCACTGTGCAGAGCTGTTGGCCAAGAGGTCTCAGTGTTGAGGAATTTTAGTATGTGGCTCAGAGATTCTTGTTGTAATATTTTGGTGAAGCATCTGACTGCTTTTGGCCCTTGACTGAAGTGTCTACCTGAAGTAAAGGTAAAGAGATTTCAATTAATTGCATTGACAAAGGAAGTCTCAGAAAAGTCAAACATTGACTCTTTCCTTTGGTTTGGCCAGTTGTATATGCTTGGCCAAGGGAGTGGCACTATTAGGAGATTTGGCTTTGCTGGAGTAGGTGTGGCTTTGTCAGAGGAACTGTGTCACTGTGGGGGATGGGCTTTGAGACATTCCTCCTAACCACATGTATGCCAGTCTTTTCCTGTTTGCCTTTGGATCAGGGTGTAAAAATTTTGGCTCCTCCAGCCCCATGCCTATCTGTATGCTGCCATGTTTCTTCTTAATTATAATGGAATGAACCTTAATCCTGTAAGCCAGCCCCAATTACATATTGTCCTTCATAAGTGTTGCTTAAAAGTGTTTGACAAAAATATTTCTCTTAGGACTGAGTGCTCCAAAAAGCTGTCTCTGTACATTATCTAGTTATGAGTTACTGTGTTATTTCTTATTTTTAGCAAGAAGCTACTCTGATGCAGTTTGAAAGATGCACTGGTCTATGGGTATAGCAATATATCATCAGGAGTCATTTTATTACTAAGTTCTTTAATCAGAATGATAATTTTAAGTTTTCTCCTAGAACCAAGACCTATCTAGTCACAGGTTTTTGGCCAATTTAAGAATGTCATGTATTTAATATCCAATATATACAAAGAGCTCAAGAAGCTAACTCCAGAAAATCAAATAACCCCATTAAAAATGGGGCACAGAACTAAACAAAGAATTCTCAACTAAGGGATACCGAAAGGCAGAGAACTACCTGAAAAAAATGTTCAACATCCTTAATCATCAGGGAAATGCAAATCAAAACAACCCTGAGATTCCACCTCACACCAGTCAGAATGGCTAAGATCAAAAATTCAGGTGACAGCAGATGCTGGCGGGGATGTAGAGAAAGAGGAACACTCCTCCATTGCTGGTGGGATGGCAAGCTTGTACAACCACTCTGGAAGTCAGTCTGGCAGTTCTTCAGAAAACTGGACATAGTACTACCTGAGGATCCAGCAATACCTCTCCTGGGCATATACCCAGAAGATGTTCCAACTGGTAATAAGAATACATGCTCCACTATGTTCCTAGCAGCCTAATTTATAATAGCCAGAAGCTGGAAAGAACCCAGATGTCCCTCAACAGAGGAATGGATATAGAAAATGTGGTACATTTACACAATGAAGTACTACACTGCTATTAAAAACAATGAATTTATGAAATTCTTGCGCAAATGGAATGTATCTTGAGGATATCATCCTTAGTGACATAACCCAATCACAAAAGAAGTCACTAGATATGCTCTCACTGATAAGCAGATATTAGCACAGAACCTTAGAATACCCAAGATTCAATTTGCAAAACACAAGAAAATCAAGAAGAAGGAAGAACAGTGTGTGGATACTTCATTCCTCCTTAGAATAGGGAACAAAATACCCATGAAAGGAGTTACAGAGACAAAGTTTGTAGCTAAGACAAAAGGATGGACTATCCAGAGACTACTCCACCCGGGGATCCATCTCATAATCAGTCACCAAACTCAGACACTATTGCATAGGACAGCAAGCATTTGCTGAAGGGACCCTGATATAGCTGTCTCTTGTGAGGCTATGCTAGTGCCTGGAGGAGACCTTCTTACTGGCTGGCTCATCTGCTTAGTGCCCAGGACCACTAGCCAGTAGTTGGTTGGCTCACAGTGAGCTGGAGCTTCCCATATCAATTATCAATCAAGAAAATGTACCATAGGCTTGTTGACAGATAAATCTGGTGGCATCATTGTCTCAGCTGAGTTTTCTTTCCTAAACTGTCTCTAGATATGTCAACTTGACTTGGTGACAAGGCTATAAAAGTAAACTTATACACAATTCATATTCTTCTTGCTTTTAAATAGTTAACCTAAAACAGTATGTCTACAAATGGAAATTTTTTTCTCTTTATTAGATATTTTCTTTATTTACATTTCAAATATTATCCAGAAATTTCCCCTTACCCTCCACATCCCCGCCCTGCTCCCCTACCCACCCCCTCCCACGTAATGGCCCTGGCATTCCCCTGTACTGGGGCATATAGAGTCTGTATGACCAAGGGGCCTCTCCTCCCAATGATGGCCAATTAGGCCATCTTCTTCCATATATGCAGCTAGAGACATGAGCGCAGGGGGAACTAGTTAGTTCATGTTATTCTTCCATCTATAGGGTTGAAGACCCCTTCAGCTCCTTGGGTACTTTCTCGAGCTCCTTCCTTGGGAGTCCTGTGTTCCAACCAATAGCTGACTGTGAGCAACCACTTTCGTGTTTGCCCGGCACTGGTATAGCCTCCCATGAGACAGCTATATCAGGTCGCCTTCAGCATTATCTTGCTGTCATATGCTATAGTGTTTATTTTGGTGGCTGATTATGGGAAGGATCCCAGGCAGCTGCCGTCACTGGTTGGTCCATCCTTTTGATTCAGCTTCACACATGATCTCTGTAACTCCTTCAGTGTGTGCTTTGTTCTTAATTCTAGGAAGGGGCAAAGAGACCACATTTTGAACTTCATTCTTCTTGAGATGCATGTGTTTAGTAAGTTGTATCTTGGGTAGTCTAGGCTTCTGGGCTAGTTAGGTGTATAGTCACTCATGTACAATACACTCAAGAAAACACTAACCCAATGGAGTGAGTCCTACTGTGGGAGGTCTAGGTAGGTAAACGGATCCTTAAAGTATATAAGTAACAAAGATTATCGACTCATCATGAGGTAACACATTTACAACCAAAGTTTTTGTATCCATTCCTCTGTTGAGGGACATCTGGGTTCTTTTCAGCTTCTTGCTAATATGAATAAGGCTGCTATGAACATAGTGGAACATGTGTCCTTATAACCAGATGGAAACTCTTCTGGATATATGCCAAGTAGAGGTATTGCTGGATCTTCCGGTAGTACTATGTCCAATTTTCTGAGGAACCGCCAGACTGATTTCCAGAGTGGTTGAACAAGTTTGCAGTCCCACCAACAGGGGAGGAGTGTTCCCCTTTCTCCACATCCACGCCAGCATCTGCTGTCACCTGATTTTTTTATCTTAGCCATTCTTACTGGTGTAAGGTGGAGTCTCAGGGTTGTTTTGATTTGCATTTCCCTGATGATTAAGGATGTTGACCATTTTTTCAGGTGCTTCTCAGCCATTCGGTATTCCTCAGTTGAGAATTCTTTGTGTAACTCTGTGCCCCACTTTTTAATGGGGATATTTGATTTTCTGGTGTCCACCTTCTTGTGTTCTTTATATATATTGGATATCGGTCCCCTATCAGATTTAGGATTGGTAAAGATCCTAAATCAACCATGTGGAAACAAAAAGAACTATCCAAAGAATCAATCAAACCAGGAGCTGGTACTTTGAAAAAGTCAACAAGATAGACAAACCCTTGGCCAGACTAACTAGAGGGCACAGGGATAGCATCCAAATTAACAAAATCAGAAAGGAAAAGGGAGACATAACAACAGATCCTGAGGAAATTCAAAACACTATCAGATCCTTCTACAAAAGGTTATATTCTAAAAAATTGAAAAATCTGGATGAAATGGATAACTTTCTAGACAGATACCAAGTTCCAAAGTTAAACCAGGATCAGATTAATGACCTAAACAGCCCTATATCTCCTAAAGAAATAGAAGCAGTCATTAATAGTCTCCCAACCAAAAAAAGCCCAGGACCAGATGGGTTTAGTGCAGAGTTCTATCAGNTGACCCATTCTTATCTCCTTGTACGAAGGTCAAGTCTAAGTGGTTGAAGGATCTCCACATAAAACCAGAGACACTGAAACTTATAGAGGAGAAAGTGGGGAAAAGCCTCGAAGATATGGGCACTGGGGAAAAATTCCTGAATAGAACAGCAATGGCTTGTGCTGTAAGAGCAAGAATTGACAAATGGGACCTCATAAAGCTACAAAGCTTCTGTAAGGCAAAAGATAATGTCAACAAGACAAAAGGGCCACCAACAGATTGGGAAAGGGTCTTTACAAATGGAAATTTTAAATACAGATACTTTCTTTGTTTTGTGTATAGATAACCATTATTTTAAAAGCATAAACTTTTAATGAAAACATTTAGAATCCTAGCCTCTATCCTTGTGATATACTCTGAGAAAATTATGGATCAATGTGTTATCTGACCCTTTTTATGTATTTTTTTCAGGATTTTTAAAGTCAAAAAATGCTTTTAGGTGTTCCCTCTAAGTGGGCTTATCCTGTCTAATGTTACTTAATGGCTTGTTTTTGAAAGCTTCAACTATTTATTGCTAATGTACTTATTTTCTAGTCCTCTATACTTAAGGTCATAATATGCCTTGCAAAGTAAAATTAAAAGCAGTAAATTATAATAATCACATGTTTCTGTAAGCATGATGCTCTTTTTGATGTGTTTTTTTCTAAGTGGGGAACTTTAGATATGCTATTTTGTGGGGAGTCATGGCAACTGATGGACACTACCAATATCTCACTATTTAATTTTGAAAAACACCTGCATTTTTCTACTAGAGTATAGTAACATAATTCTGTCACTGGTCAAGGTGAGACAATTCATACATATCTGTACTGAAGCACAAAATTTACCAACACTGTATCCATAAACAAAATTTATTAAAGGGAAAAACCACAGTGGAGAAAATTAATGAGTAATATTGATTTAAACAAGTTATTTTGTATATGAGCCTAACTAAATATGAATATTAATTTTAAAACAAGTATTGTTTCTTTTCTTTTCTTTATTTTTCTTTTGGCTTTTCAGAGTGTTTCTTTCCAAACACATTTCTTAGTGCCTCAGTGAAGGAGTTATTCCTAATAATGCATGTGAAGATGCAGTCACAAGCTCATATTTCTTTTTACTTATTCACATTGCATCCTGCTCACTGCCCCTCTCCCAGACACCACTCCCACAATCCTTACCCTTTCTCTTCTCTGAGTGGGTGGAGGCCTCTGGATAACCCCCTACCCTAGCACTTTAAGTGTCTGCAAGGCTTGCCACATTCTTTCCCACTGAGGCCAGAAAGGCAGCTCAGCTAGAAGAACATATTCCATAGACAAGCAACAGTTTGGGGGATAGACCCTGCTCTAGTTGTTCAGGACCCGCATGAAGACCAAGCTGCTCATCTGCTACATAAGTGCAGAGAGGTCTACACGCAGCCTGTAGTTAAGTCCTTGGGAGCTCTAAGGGTCCAGATTTGTTGACTCTGTTGGTCTTCCTGTGGAGTTCCTATCTGCTTCACTGCTGCAATTTTTCTTCCTGTTCTTCCATTAGAGTCACCAAGCTTCATCCACTGTTTGGCTATGGGTTTCTGTATTTGTCTGAGTCAGCTGCTAGGTAGAGCATCTCAGAAGACAGCCATGCTAGGCTCCTGTCTGCATGGTTCAGGATCTGCAAATATGATGAAGGTGTGTGTGAGGGTAAGGTGGCATGAGAATGGATGTCCAGAGGGTATAGCAAGCTGATTAGCAGAATTGTTTCTAAAAGCCTGTTCTCACCTCATTAACAAAAGAGAATATATATTTCTACAATATAGGCACTAATATTACACAGTAATGGTTACATCTAGATGTTTTAGGAGCTGACATATGAATAATACTAATGTATTAAGAGAGTTATAATGTGAGAATATATTTATAGCAAGATATATAGAAAAGACAGTTAACATTTGAGGAAATAAATAATTTAAAATTGGTCTAGAGTTGAAAGTAGAAATGGCCAATCTTTCTGGTGAGCTATTTAAGTTAAAAGGAATGTTAACTTTGACTGAATAGGGTTAAAAATTATCTGTAGATTAATGATAGTAAGGTAGATAGACCTTTAAGTTGTGGAAACAAATTTAATCTGACAAAATATGTTTAATTGTTAAACAGAAGAAAAATTCATATACTTTATTTCATTTTCACAAATGACATACTCATAACATTGGTAAAATTATTCTATCATTCTTATCTTTTCTTTAAATTCTTCTTTTAAGCAGATATATATGTTTCTAGTTTACTCATTAATAGATGTACTTAATTCATTTTCATACATGTTCAGTTTATACTTGCAAATGAATACTTTAGTAAAAATGAAAAATATTTATGGTTGACTCAAGAATTTGCCACCTAGGCACTGCCCTGCATAAACTACTATTTATAGGGTCTACTATTTTTTTCTATAAGTCTCATGAATACATATGTTAAATGTATCCTGTTAGTTGTGATATGTGTTGTGGATGTGTTCGTATGTTCTGCTCACTGAAGAGTGCCTGTATTCAGGTGTGGTCAGGTGAAATCTTAATTAGTCAGTTAAGGCCAGAGCCTTTGATTGGGCAGCAGAAGGAGGGAGCAGAGCTGAAAGTTTTAGAGAGGGGAGAAATGAATGGGGGCCGAAAGGTGAGACTGGGGATGAAGAGAAGATGGAGGAAGAAGATTAACCAGACCCAGGTGGCCTGAAAGAACCACAGGTAGCTATGGAAATCATAGAAGGTCAATAGAGTAATGTAGGGTACATTTGCCCCACCTAGGTGTGCAGCTTGTATTTATATCAATTGAGTTTTAAGACCTTAGTGTGGACATTTTGGGGGTTGAGGATTTACTGTTATAACTCTGGCTGATAAATTACAAGTCTCTGGAGTTTTCATTTTATGGTTTTAAGGGTAATTGTGCAAGTGGCAGCCTGCTTTCTGCTAGATAGCCACAAGGGGTAGTTGGCCAAGGAAAAGCAAGGCGACCAGCTAGCCACAGGAACCATGGGGGCAGGAGAGACCACCATTGCTGGTGTGTAGCTGGACATAGCATGGATTGATATTTAATAATTACATGCTACAGTATGTATTTTACCTTTTCAATGTGATTATTTTACTTTCTATTTATTTATAAAGAGACATGAAAGAATTCCTGAGTTCATAGAATAAGAATAAAAAAAATGTACAAATTAACAATATTTGACTTATTTAATAAAGGTTACTTATAAAAGGTTTTAAAGAATATACAATCCAGTTCTCACGTACGATTACAGATATGTTTTTTTTATTGTACAAATGTCAATTCTCCATTGGAAATCTTGGCTCATGTTATTCTTTCAAGATATTCTAAAGTCTGTGGTATTAATATTTATATGATTTGATATCTAGTACTTTACATTAATTATAGCATACTTTATATTATTCTGAATAGAATTGTTTCAAGTTTATTATTACAAAATTTTTAATAAATCTATTTTCTCATGTTAAATTTTCTGAAGATGACATGGAAACTGAGCAAAAGTTAATTGGCTATTATAAATTTTTTTCACATTTTTATTAGATATTTTCTTCATTTACATTTCAAGTGCTATCCCATAAGTCCCCTATACCCTCCCCCACCCTGCTCCCCTATCCACCCACTCACACTTCTTGGCCCTGGCATTCCCCTGTACTGGGGCATATAAAGTTTGCTAGACCAAGGGGCCTTTCTTCCCAATAATGGCCAAATAGGCCATCTTCTAATACATATGTAGCTAGAGACATGAGCTCTGGGGGTTCTTATTAGTTCATATTGTTGTTCCATCTATAGGGTTGCAGACCCCTACAGCTCTTGGGTACACTCTCTAGCTCCTATATTGGGGACCCTGTGTTCTGCCCTATACATGACTGTGAGCATCCACTTCTGCATTTGTCAGGGACTGTCAAAGCCTCACAGGAGACAGCTATATCAGGGTCCTTTCAGCAATATCCTGCTGGCATATGCAGTAGTGTCTGCATTTGGTGGCTGATTATGTGTTGGACCACACGGGTGGGGCATTATCTGGATGGTCCATCCTTTCATCTTAGCTCCAAACTTTGTCTCTGCACCTCCTTCTATTGATATTTTATTCCCTGATCTAGTGAGGAATGAAGTATCCACACATTGGTCTTTCTTGATTTTCTTGTGTTTTGGAAATTGTATCTTGGGTATTCTAGGTTTCTGGGCTAATATCCACTTATCAGTGAGTACATGTTATGTGAGTTCTTTTGTGATTGGGTTACCTCACTCAGGATGATATCCTCCAGATATATCCATTTACCCAAGAATTTCATAAATTCATTGTTTTTAATAGATGAGTAGTACTCCATTGTGTAAATGTACCATATTTTCTGTATCCATTCCTCTGTTGAGGAACATGTGGGTTCTTTCCATCTTCTGGCTATTGTAAGTAAGGCTACTATGAACATAGTGGAGCATGTATCCTTGTTACCATTTGGAACATTTTTGTGTAGGAAGTACCTAACCCTAACATATCCCTGAGACACTTAAGGAAACAAGATAAATTTGTTTTACTGCATATATAAAGTAAGAATCCTGTGATTATTGGAAAGATTTACATGCAAAAATCACACAGATTTTGTTAGAGTTTAGAAGAGAAATCCTTATGTCAATCTATTAAAGTCCTACTGAAAAATTTCTGTTCTCCAAATTATGCATACATGTTAATTCTCAAGATAAAAGTCCCATATTGTAAAGAACACCAGACTTACAATCAAAAGAGAAATATTCATTATGAAGCAACAATTATCTAAAATGTTGATTCTATTAATCTTATCTTCCTAAACTTTGAAAGTCCAATTCAAAACTTTATTATTTTTCCTTTTTACAATGTATTTATTTATTCACTTTACATTCCAATATCAGCCCCCTTTCCTTACAGTACCACCTTATGCAGATCCTCCCCCATTTAAAAAGAGAGAGGGCACCCTCTGGATATTAGCCCCCCCCCCACTGCCCCTCCACACACACTGCACTTCAAGTTGCTGCAGAACTAAGCACATTCCCTCCCACTGAGGCCAGAAAAGGCAGACCCTTAAGGAGAACAGTATCCACCAGGCATAACAGACTCAGGGACAGCTTCTGCTCCAGTTGTTGGGGGATCCACATGAAGACCAGGATGCTACATAAGAGCAGGTTCAGCTTGTGCTTTCTCTCTGGTTCTTGATTTAGGCACTGGGAACACCAAAGGGTCCAGACTAGTTGACTCTGTTGGTCTTCTTGTGGAGTCCCTGTCCTCTTCAGGTTCCTCAATCCTTCTCCAACTTTTCCATAAAATACAGAGAGCTCCATCTAATGTTTGGATGCAGATTTTTGCATCTCTTTTTATTGACTGTTGGGTGGAGACTCTCAGAGAACAGTTTTTGTTTGGAAGCAGAACAATGTATCATTCTTGCCCATGGAATAGGTCTAAGTTTTGAGCAGTCGTTGCTTGTCCATACCCTCTGTCTCTGCTGTCTTTGCCCCTGTAATTCTTGTAATCAGGACACGTTTTGAGTTGAAGGTTTTTTTTTTTTTTTTTTTTTTTTTTTTTTTTTTTTTTTTTTTTTTTTTTTTTTTTTTTTTTTTTTTTTTTTTTTTTTTTTTTTTTTTTTTTTTTTTTTTTTTTTTTTTTTTTTTTTTTTTTTTTTTTTGTAGATGGGTGAGTGCTATTGTCCCTCCACTGGGAATATTCTCACTAGAGGAAGTTGCCATTTCAGGATCCATATCCCCAACTGCTAGCAGCCTCATCTAACATACATCTTGTGGACCTTAACCTATCCCAGGTCTCTGGCACATCCTAGAGATTGCTACCCCTGCTACCATCATTTTCCCTTCTCTCTTCCCGCTCTTCTTCTGATGAATCCCCATTCTGCTCCCCTCCCAATCTGATCTCCCACTCAGTTTCCCCCTTCCATTGACTTTTCATATGTATTTGGTTTCCCGTTCTAAGAAATAGTCAGCTATACTTCTGTGGATATCTTTGGGTCTGCTATTTTATATCTTTGGCTCTGTTAATGATTATCCTATACTTTTTGGTTGATATCTACTTATCAGTGAATACATACCATGTATGTCCTTTGGGGACTGTGATACCTCATTCAGGATAATATTTCCTAGTTCCATTCATTTGCCTGCAAAACTTGGGATGCCCTCATTCTTAATAGTTGAGTAGTATTCCATTGTGTAAATGAACCACATTTTCTGTATTCATTCTTCAACTGACAGAGATCTGGGTTGTTTCCAGTTTCTAGCTATTATGAATAAAGCTGGTATGAACATAATTAAGCTCTACTGTGGTGCGGTGGAGCAACTTTTGCCTATATGCCCAGTAGTGGTATAGCTGGGTCTTGAGGTAGAACTATTCCCTGTTTTTTAAGAAATCGCCAAATTAATTTCCAAAGTAGTTGTACAAGTTTGTATTCCCCATTAGAAGTGGAGGAGTGTTACCCTTGCTCCATAACCTTGCCAGTATGTTTTTTATCTTAGCCATTTTTGACAGTTACAAGATGAAACTTCAGAGTTGCTTTGATTTGAATCTCCCTGATGATTAAAGATGTTGAACATTGCTTTAGGCACTTCTTGACTATTCAAAAATTCATTAAGAATTCTCTGTTTATTTCCATCCATTTGCCTAAGAGTTTCACAAATTCATTGGTTTTAATAGCTGAGTAGTACTCCATTGTATAAATATACCACATTTTCTCTATCCATTCCTCTGTTGAAGGACATCTGGGTTCTTTCGAGCTTCTGGCTCTTATAAATAAGGCTACTATGGACATTGTAGAGCATGTGTCCTTGTTATATGTTGGAGAATCTTATGGGTATATGCCCAGGAGTAGTATAGCTGGTAATACTATGTCCTATTTTCTGAGGAACCATGAAACTGATTTCCAGAGTGGTTGTACTAGCTTACAATCCCACCAAAAATGGAGGAGTGTTCCTCATTCTCCATATCCTTATCAGCATCTACAGTCACCTGAGTTTTTTATCTTAGCCAATCTGACTGATGTGAGGTTGTATCTCAGGGTTGTTTTGATTTGTATTTCCCTGATGACTAAGGACATTGAACATTTCTTTAGGTTCTTCTCGGCTGTTCAGTTTTCCTCAGTTAAAAATTTCATTGATTTTTTTCCACCACAATATGAAATTTTGTTCATATCTTTCCCACACTCACATCACTTCTTTGGCCACTGATTCATAACTTATTATATTATAAATATAAAAATACAAATAATATAAACAATTAAAATTATATTTCATATATGAATAAAAAATAGTTTTGTGACATCTTCATATATATATCATTTTGCTATATTCTGTATTTGATGATTGTGACTCAATAATATTTTTATAATTTTTACTTTTTTATTGATTGAGGACTTCATATAGACATGCATGTAATGTGCCTTGATCACGTTTAACCCATATATCTTAAATACAATTCTCATATTTCCATCACCACTATGTCACATCCTAATTCTAGACCTTCTTTTCATTTTATTAATCCATAGAGTCTATATAGTGTTGACACTATGTGCATTTATGTTGGGTCATATATTGGAGCCTGAATAGCTTTTTATGTGTCTACTTCCTAAAGAAAAGTGACTTCTGTTTTCTAACAGTCATAGACTGCCGTTAGCTGACAGTTAAGAAGAATTCCTGACCTCCTCTCCACATTCATTCCTAGATGGGAATTTATCTTGATTTTGTGTAGGTCTTTTGCATGCCATAACAGCTAGTTTCTGTTTATATGTGCAACTACCCTGTGATGTCCAGAAAGCAGTTTCAGTGTAGTGATGCTTGTCCTTTGGCTTTTCTTTTTATGATGCATAAGCTTATGTAAGAGGGAGGATGTTATAAAAGTCACCTTTAGGAATAAGCATTATAAAATTTCTCAATCTCAATTAACACAAAATTTTTCTTTGTGTTAATCAATAAAATTAAGTTGTGGCTATTTACTAAAACGAGATTTTCTGAGGAGTGGGGGATGCAGTAATATATGAATATATGAATAGGTAGACTTTATAAAGTAATTAGGTACATAGAGCTGAATGTAGTAGCGCATAAATAGGTAGAGCTTAATACCACATTAATTTAGAATAATAATAGTATGATTTGCACTACGGCTTATGATCTATCCTTCAAAAGATTCTTAATTCTGTTAACAGTGCATGCATGAAGCTCATCTTGAGTAGTATACTATAAAGCCAGTTAGAAAGTGCTTGGTATTCCTTCAGGGTCAGCACACAGAAGCTGTAGTTCAGCAGGACACTGAATTCAGAACACTCCAAGCTGGTAGGATAACTGCAATGTGTAAGAATCTCCCATTTGGTAGCTGTTTATGATTCCTGAATGGATAATATGTCAGACTTGGCAGAAAGAGAAGTCATGAGAAGCTGTTTGTGAAGGTGCATTTGAATATTACCATTAGTTCTTCTTTGAGATGATCATGCAAAACTCCACACCAAATTCATCTGGCCACAGGCATTCCTTTTATTTAGAAAATTTGAAATAATTCTAATTTATTAGTTTTTATGGGCCTATTTCAATTATTTACTTTATTTTGATTTAACATGTGTAGAATAATATATTTATAATACATTTCTCTTAGATTTCACAACTTAGTAGAATGAATATATATATATATATATATATATATATATATATATATATATATATGGATAGATAGATAGATAGATAGATAGATAGATAGATAGATAGATAGATAGATAGATAGATAGATAGATAGACAGACAGATCCCCTTACGAATCTCTGAAATTCCTCAAGGTCGATTGTAATACCTACATGTTCATTTCTCACTATTTCTTGTTTAGCCCAGAAGTGGTGGTGCCTGCCTTTAAACCCAGTATCCAGAATTCAGGAGGCACAGGTAGACACACCTTTGAGTTTGAGTCTAGCCTATTTTAACTCAACTCACAAAGTGTGTTTCCAGACAGTCAGGACTACACAGACAACACTTGTCTCAAGACAGTACAAAACGAAACAAACTCCCCCAAAACCAACTTATTTCTCTTTATGGTAGAACTCTTGTAGGAATCCTAAAAGTGGGAGCAGCTTTGAATGACTTTTTTGCCCACCTGTAAGACTTTTTATCCTCTAATGGGTTGCCTTGTCTAGCCTTGATATGATGGTATGTGCCTGTTCTTATTGTAGCTTGTAATGCTGTGTTTAGCTGAGGTCCCTGGGATGCCTGGTTTTTCCTGAGGGAAGGCAGAAATGGAGTGGGTCTGGTAGAGAGTAGAGGTAGAAATCAGAGAGTGGGGGGAAGGGAGGATAGAGAAACTGCAGTAGTGGTATAGTATATGAGAAAAGAATAAAAAAAAAAAATTCTTACTTCTCTTTGGGGGTAATTTGGCCAAATAGTTCTCAATCTTTCAATCCCTTCAAAAGAAGAAACTTTTCATTTCATTGATTCTTGGTGTTATTTTTTTCATTTCTATATACATAATTTCATCCCTCACTTTTATTATCTCTTTCTGTTAACTACTTTTACTTGTTTTTTTTCCCCAATGCCTCCAAGTGAATCATCATGTTATTTATTTGAGAATCCTCAAACTCTTCTACATAGACACATTTCTATGAACTTTCCTCTTAGTATTGTGTTTATTTAGATATGGGCTATTTTCATTTTCATTCAAACCTTGGAAACTGTAATTTTCTTTTTTGATTTCTTCCATGACCCATTGATATTTCAGTAGTATGGTTCAGTTTCCATGAGTTTATGTATTTTCTGAAGTTTTTATTGCTGTTTATGTTTAGTTTTAGCTCATTATTGTTAGACAAATTTTAGTGTAATATTTCTATTTTCTTATGTTTGTTGAGGCATGCTTGAACAGCATGGTAATGTGGTTGATTTAAGACAAATTCCTGGGCTACTGGGAAGAATGTGGACTCTTTACTGTTTGGATGGCATTCTCTGAAGATGTCTATTAGGTCTATTTGGTTTTTAACATCATTTAACATTGTTTATTCTCTATCTAATTAACATTATTATTAATGACAGTAGGATATTTATGTAACTCACTGTAACTATGTTAGGTTTAGTATGTAGATTTAGGTTTAATTTTTTTTTATTTTATGAAATTTAGTGTACCTGTAACTGGTATTTATATATTTAGCATTGTAATATCCCTGTAGTGGACATTTTTCCTAATGAGCAACTATCCTCACTACTTCACACGTTTTTGCTTTGTCAGATATGAGAATAGCCATGTCTTATACTTTTTTAATTCTCATTTTCTTGGAACACCTCTGTCTTTTCTTTTACCTGAAGACAGTGCCTAGCTGGGATAGTGATGTATTTTATTTTGAACCCCTATGAAAGAGTTAAGGGAAGGATTGAAGGAGCTTGTAGGAGATGGCAATCTCATAGAAAGACTACCAATATCAACTAAGCCAGACCCATGGGAGCTCCCAGAGCCTAGGATACCAAAGAGTGTACATGGCTTGGTCTATGGCCCCTGGCACATATGTAACATAGGACTGCCTTGTATGGCCTCAGCTGGAGAGGATGCACCTAATCTGGTAGATACTTGGGAAAGGAGATATGGTTGTGGTGAAGAGGTAGGGGTTGCTCAGTGGGTGAGAGTGGTGGATGGATGAGTAGAGGAACACTCTTTCAGAGGCAAAGAGAAGGGGGATGGGGTAGAGAACTATTGGAGGGTGGACCAAGTAGGGGTCAATATTTTGAATGTGAATTAATAAATCATTTAAAATTTATGAACAGGGTAATTTATATAAATGGGGTGTGCATTAATATAAAATCATGAAATTAAACATACACAAACTCTTTAAACTATGTTCATGTAAAACCAGTAGGTAAGTGGTACAATATGAAAAAAATATCCTTTACCATTATACTTGTAAATGGTCATTTATTTGTATTAATTAACACATTGACTAAAGCATAGATTTTCCATTTACCTTTCATAATATTTCCTTAAAGTCAGATGAAACAATTTATAATTAAAACAGATTCACAAATACAGATGTTGGTCTGCAAAGCTTGTGAGAGTTCACTTGTCAAAACTTTATTACTATGCAGTGTCATGTTTTGTTTGGTTCCATCTTTAATGATGCCTGTAAAATGTATTTAGAGCATAAGCTGCTTTAATCATTTTTCCTGAGGCATTATACTCTATACTATCAGAAAAAACTGCCAAAGTTGCTATTTTTTTATGGTTGACAAAAAGAAGTGCCAGAGAATAGAATTAAAACAAATGTATCTGACTTGCAGAGAGAATAGTGTGAAGGAAATTTTCATCAGGGTTTTTGAGTACACAATGTGAGAAGCTCACAAACAAAGGTGAAATATTTCCCTACTATTTTAAGAAAGCTTGTTGAACAAGTCTTTTTGCTTAGAAAACATTTTAGCTTCTGTATACTTACACACTTTAAGGAATTTAGAAAATGAGAGATTATATGGTACTTATATGTCTTAAAGGCAGAATTCCCACAGAGTTTTTCTTTAGGGTTTCCTTATTTATTTCCAACTGAATTCATTTCATTATAATGGTGACAATTTAAGAAAATAAAAAAGAGAAATCATTTTAATGTGGCTCAAAACCACTGACACTAAATACCATATTTCTCAATCTTTAGCCATAACATTTGAAATACATATTTTATTGACATTAAATAGACCAATAGTCAATCATATCCAGGATTGTATAAGGTAGGAAATATTGTAACAACAATGAAAAGATAAGTGAACAAGAATGATGAGACTTGATTCTTTATTAAAAGAGTACACAACAATTATGCAACATTTAAATTTGGTTGGGACCTACTGGATACATATTAGCAGAAAATACAGGTAGAGACTAACTTCACACTACTTAAATAATAGCTACACATGAATGAAAGACATTACTATATATGTTATAAAATATTATAGTCATTTAATATTAAGTTATAAGATATTATATATGAATATTTCAGAAGATGCATTTTTCTCTTCCCAGTGCTAAGCATTGTTTAAACTCAGAGGTCTTTACCAATGAACTAGATCTTTTTAATCCTGTGTATCTGAGACTATTCTTAAACAAAAAATTTGCTTCCAAGTTCTGGGAATGTGGATATGTACCAGTATACAGAAAGAGAAGGATTTGTGCCATAAGACAAATATTCCCAATGATATAAATGAAAATAAAATTGGTTTCATAAATATTTCCATATGACAAAACACTGCACTATTCTCACCTAAATAAATGATAATTTGATATAGAATGGTGGTAGCATACAAAAGTGTTTCATTATAACTATCTGCTACAGCACAAAAAGAAAAATATATGTGCTATATCATGAACTAAACAATCAATCATATGGAAAATGGGAGAAAATATATAACCAATTAAATGTATAGGGAATAATAACAGTAAATGCATAACAATGTTAAATAGCGCTAATATTAAATGGGAAAAATAAAAAAAAATATAAGATCATTTATACATCGTGCCCATTTCAGCTTATTGACAAAAATGACAAAATATTGACATAAAAGGATGGATTAAAGCAAAATTGAATAGATTTAAATAGTGGATCCTCCACTGGGTAGCTAAAAGTCCTTGAGCCAGTTGACAAAACTCTGTGACTTTCATGTATAATAGTAAAGTTGTTGTTTCTCATATTACAAATTTATTTTGTATGTAGATTTATAAGATGTATAGTATGTCATGTACTAACTCTTCTATTTGCTATCACAATTATTAGCAAGGTTAATAGGCTAATATTTTTCAATATCTTTTAAAAGTAAATGAATATATTTTATTTTACATTTTCATCCCCTTTATCTATTAGTACCACACTCCAGAATATATCTGAAGTAAAAGTGACCTCTTGGAATATCACTTAATTATATGGTATATATATATATATATATATATATATATATATATATATATATATATAT